>JAXQQM020081342.1:0-26573 GCA_034641835.2 Pinus albicaulis
GTAGGGGTTGGGGAAAGTGATTAGGAAGGTGGATAATAGGTGGGGGAAGGTGAGTGAGCTTCAGTATTAGGGTTCTACTTAGCAATTTTTCAATGAGAACATAAAACTAAGAAAATACACTGAAAAACCTTGAAGAGGGAATTTCTCTTTTCAAGCACAAAATGAAGAAAAAAAAGGTAATATGAGGGCCCAATTACTTGTATTTGATACACTATAAGCTTTAGTTGCTAAATAATCCCTCTAAAAAGAGATATTTGGCTCCCTTGATGAAAGCGCAACTCCTCTGGAAAAAGCGCAGTGAATGCATAACGCAGCAAGTGATGAGGCACTGTGGTAGCAATAATTTGTTGTTCTGAGGGTAAAAGTGATACTTCTTGCTAGAGAGAATTTTATTGAAGATGAAATGAGAAAATGAGAAGCTCATTTAGTCTTTTGTAGCTTTGGAAATCGATTTTCTCTTTTGGTGGTTAAGTGGCCACCACCAAGTCTTTTTTACCATTTGATTTGAACCTGTAGCTTTATAACCTTATGAAACATATTACATCATAATAGTAATGAAATTACACTTTTGAAAGCTTTATTGAATATTTTTTACCATTAATACTCCTTCAATGCTGAATTTGATGGCGAAATGATTGATTTATGATTTTTACCCTATGACCTAATGATGATACTACATGAAATGAGTTGAATGATGACCATGGTGATGTTACTGAGATGATGATGAAGACATTTCAGTGGTGACTCACCAAAATGAATGATGGCAAGATGAAATCATGAATTTTGAAAGGAGTAGTAACACACCTAGAGACACTAGCCAGTGACCAAATTTTTATTTGGAAACCTATTGAAACCATAAAATTCTAACCTAAGACCCTAACGAAAACTTTGAAAGAGCATATTTGATCACTGGTGATTGGCAGGACTGACATACACTAACATACCCGACACATGATATTGAGCTAGCATTGATCATTCATGCACTCAAGATATGGAGGCACTATCTTCTTGGCAAGAGGTTTGTACTGATGAGTGATCGGATTGGGTTGAGGTACTTTTTTGACCGGCTAAATCTGAATGCTAGGAAGGCTCAATGGTTGGACAATATCAGTGAGTTTTACTTCTAGATCATGTTCATTAAGGGAAAGGAGAACATGGTCATAGATGCTCTTAGTAGGCGGTTACAGATAAACCACATAGAAGTTATGAGCTCCTATGGGATAGATTTATAGGATAGGATCTTGCAGGAAGGTTAGAGGGATCACGTGTATATGAATATTGTGCACATGTCTCAGTAGTGTACAAGTAGTAGTACATGTACAGGTATAGGTAGTGGTACAATTACATGTACAGGTTGTGGTACAGGTACATGTATAGGTTGCAGTATAGGTATAGGTACATGTGGAGGTGTATAGGATTTGGACTATCGTCTCATGATAGATGGATTGATCAGATCTAGAGACAGGATATATGTGTCGGACAATTGTGAGCTCAAGAAGGTGATCTTGAGGGAGTTTCATGTGAAACCATATTCGAGTCACCCAGGCTATGAGAAGAGATTTACTGTAGTGAAAATATTCTATTATTGGCTTAATATAAAGAAGGATGTGGTGGAGTTTGTAGCTAGGTGTTTGGACTATTAGATGGTTAAGGCAGAGTGTAAACATCTAGGTGGACTGCTACATCTGATTGTGATTATAGAGTGGAAATGGGAGGTAATTTCCATGTACTTCATCATAAGTTTTCCCAAGACATCTAGGCAGCATGATTCCATCATGGTTGTTGTGGAAAGGTTGAAAAAGGTTGCACATTTCATTTTGGTGAGGACTACATATTCAACTACTGATGTGGCATAGGTATTCATTAGAGATGTGGTCAGATTGCATGGTGTTCCAAAGAATATTTTGCAGATAGGAATGCGAAGTTTACTTCCAAGTTTTGGAAGGATTTGTTTACAGGTTTCGACACATAGTTGGCCTTCAACACAGCTTATCATCTGCAGAAATATGGAAAGACAGAGAGGGTCAACAAGATACTGGAGGATATATAGAGGACGTATGTGATGCATCAACAACGAAAGTGGGAAGAGTATCTTCCACTAGTAGAGTTAGCTTACAAAAATGGGTATCGGGAATCATTGAGGATGAGTCCATTTAGGGCATTGTATGGGTGGAGTTGCAGTACTCCCATCAGTTGCACTGATCTACTTAACATTGTGTTGATTGGTCTAAACATGTTGGTAGAAATGGAAAAGGAAATGCAGGTAATCAAGAAGAATTTGAAATAATAATAAGATAGGTATAAGAGCTATGAATGATCCAGATCTTGGGGGGAGGCCCCCAATATCTAAAAAGTTGAAAGAGACAACACTATTAGAACAGAGAATAACTGTAGAAGCTACATTGTAGTGGAAAAATCGGCCTTTTACAAAGTGAGGCTTGTTATATATAGCCTTTTTTTGAGTTACAATACCATGGGTAGATACCATAGGTGGATAACATGGGTGGATGAATACCATGGGTGGATTCCATTTTCCATTCGGATCATTCCCCCCTCCTTAAGAAGCAATGGTCCCCATTACGTGAAGTTCCCTTCTGAGAAGCCTTTGTTGGATATGAAGATCCACTAAAGAGAAGGGTTTTGTGCAATTAACCCTTAACTGTGATGAATGAAGATCTGAGGATAAAGATACCCTGTAATGCTTGTGACCAACTATGATATTGACAGTGTGCGGCCTAGCAAATGGACTTCGATGAAGTGTGTGTTTGTGGATGAACCAAAACCATGACAAACAAAGATCCGAGGATAGAGGTACCCTGTAATGCTTGTGACAAACTATGTTACTAATAGTGTGCGACCTAGCAAATGGACTTCGATGAAAATGATTTTATGTGGTTGACCCATAACTGTGATGTTGATTGTTGATGAAGTAGTAGGTGCCTACATAGCTTGGGGTGGGAGGGCACGTCTCCAAATAACCCAATACGAATGCTGCTATGCTTAAACTGATGAATGTGAAGCAGGTGCCTACTAAAGCGGGGTGGGAAGGCACGTCTCCAATGGGAACCTACTCTAAATGTTGCTCCAGATTTAAAATGAGCATTACATGGTCAATATAACACATAATATTTATTATAACTTGGTTTTGGAAATGGAATGATCATTCTTCATCTTCTCATGTATTTGAAACCACTATCTGGAGACTCTAGACTCTCAGATTCGCGCTGGAACTGTCTCACCGTCACAAAATTTCTGAGAAATAGTTGATTTTAAATCAACGATAACTCCACATCCGAATTACGATTCGATCGATTGTTTTTTTGAAATTGGGTGATATTTCAAGGGGAGCTCGCATCTATAGCTAGTTATCTAAAATTTGGAAATGAAAAACCATGAAAAATGATAGGAGATGTCGTCAGTCCACAGAATTGTCGTCGAACATTTTCTGCAACATTGTTGATTTAGAATCGGCGATATCCCCCTCATATGAACTCCAATTGGACCGAAATTTTTGAATTTGGGTGTTTTTTTGCAAGGGAATCCGCATTTGATATTGGATTTTGTAAATTTTTCACCAAAGTTTTTAGACTCGATCCTCAAACTCTCCGCCCTAAGAAATTCATGGAGTTTGTCAAGATTGCCACCAAACATTGAAATTGAAATATGCTTCAAACCCTCATTCCCATAGATTCATAACTCTCGAATTTGATACACATCGATCCCGATCTTGGGGGGAGGCTCAAGATCTAAAAAATTTGAAAAGAGAGAACACTATTAAAACGAGAATCACCCGGTAAAAAGCTACATTGTGGTGGACAAATATGTCCTTTTACAAAGTGAGGCTTGTTATTTATAGCCTTTTCTTGAGTCACAATATCATGTGTAGATACCATAGGTGGATACTATGGGTCAATACCATGGTGGATACTACTTACAATACCATGGGTAAATTCCATGTGTGAATGAATACCACGGTCGATTCCATTACAATACCATGGGTAAATTCCATGGGTGGATGGATAACATGGGTGGATGAATACCATGGGTGGATGTCATTTTCCATTTGGAGCTATATTGACCGAGTTATGCTCATTTTAAAATTTGGAGTAGCATTCGGAGCGGGTTCCCTTTGGAGACGTGCCCTCCCACCCCGCTTTAGTAGCCACCGTTTCGCATTCACCGGTTTCCCAACATAGCGGCGTTTGGCTTGGATTATTTGGAGACATGCCCTCCCACCCCAAGCTATGTAGGCACTGCTACTTTATCAACAATAAACATCACGATTTATGGGTCAACTCCACAAAATGCTTCTCATCGAAGTCCATTTTCTAGGCCACATACTATGTAGTAACACAGCTTTGGTCACAAGACATTACAGGGTATCTCTATCCTCGAATCTTTGTTTGTCATGGTTTTGGTTCATTCACAAACCCACACTTCATCGAAGTCCATTTGCTAGGCCGCATCTTGTCAATATCATAGTTGGTCACAATCATTTCAGGGTATCTCTATCCTTGGATCTTCGTTCATCACGGTTATGGGTTAACTACATAAATCTCTTCTCTTCAATGGTTCTTCATATTCAACAAAGGCTTCTCGTGAGGGGAACTTCACGCAATGGGGACCATTGCTTCTAAGGAGGGAGGAATTATCCAAATGGAAAATGGCATCCACCCATGGTATTCATCTACCCATATTATCCATCCACCCATGGAATTTACCCATAGTATTGTAAATGTCATCGACCCATGCTATTCATCCACCCATTGTATTTATTTATCCCATGGTATTGTAAGTGACATCTATCCATGATATTCATCCACCCATGGTATGTATCCACCCATTAGGTATTCATCCACATGGAGATTTACCTATGGTATTTTTGATAGTAGCTATGATGACCCATGGTATCCACCTATGGTATCTACACATGGTATTGTAACTAAAAAAAGGTTATAAATAACAAGCCTCGGGTTTGTAAAAGGACAGATTATCCACTACATGTAGCTTCTGCAGCTTATTCTCTCGTTTTAATAAAACAAGTTTCTTTGTAGTTTTATTTGTTGTGTGTTCTCTTTTTTTTCCGGCATTCTAATTTTTATGGGTCTTGTGAGATCCATTTCAAATTTTTAGATCTTGGGGACCTCCCCCCAAGATCGAGATCAATGAAGATCAAAACATGTTGTTTAATGTGTTTTCGAGTTGGACAACGAGTGTACTCGACATCTAAGCCCAAGAATATTTCTCCTCATGGATTGGATCATGTGTCAAGCTAGCACCACATTTTTGTGGACCTTTCGAGATCATTGAGAGGATTGGGCCCAGAAGGCTATCGAATTTCACTTCCTTCCATAGTGAAATTCCATGATTTTTTCCATGTTTCATTACTTAATCAATATGTTAAAAATGTTAATCATGTGATTGATTGGTCTATATTGTAAGTGGAGCTGAAGGAGAATTCTAGCTATATCTACGTTGCATTTTGAGAAAAAGACGAGTCATGCTCTAGAATTGAGCGATCGATCAAGTTAAAGTGAAATGGAAGCACTTTAGGCCCAATGAAGCTACATGGGAGATGGCGGATCCCGATGCGTGCTATGTATCCTCCTTGTTTCTACGTTGAGGGAAACTAGTCTTGGTGTGATGTTGGTATATGTTTGGCATATGTTTTGGTGATGCGTTGATATATGTTATGAGGTGATGTTTGATTATATTGAAATGTATATAGGGATTTAAATAACTCCAAGAACTATGTTATAAAGCTCCAATAAGCGGTATGAGTGTCATGTCGATGATAATTGTCATTTTGTTATGATGTCATGTTGGTTTTCCTTTCAATAGGGTGATCATTGTAAATACTTCTTACGAGACATGCTATAAAGTTCCATGGGAAATATGTTTGCTTTTTAGTGGTGTTGTTGAGGTATATGTGTGATTGAACACCGAGGATGGTGTTCCCCAAGGGGAGGGTTCTCGTATCAACCCTAGTGAAAACTCCATGTAATAAAGTTAAAATAATAACCACGGTTCATGGGACATGTATTTCGATGCTTAGTAATGGGAAAAAATCCTAGTGTGGGTGTTCACATGGTTTATGTATGGTTATGGAAATTCACAAAGGAAATGGCTAAGGAATTAAAGAGTAAAAATGTATTTTTGGCATATTTATATATGAAAATAATGTAAATTAGGAGAAAAAGGGGTAGGTGAAAGGTCGAGGTTGCATGTGAGGAGGAAAATGAAGGAAAATAATGGAAAATGAAGAAAATAGAGGCCTCGTTTATAAAAAGGCTTCTAAGGATCGGTTGGTAGCTTTATCAGCTCATTTTGGTGCTCTCTCTCATTCTCTCTCTCTCTCTCTCTCTCTCTCTCTCTCTCTCTCTCTCTCTTTATTTGGATACCTAGAGTTTTCTTTGGAGCACTCTTGGATGGTGTGTCATACTTGGTGATTTGGATCAAGAAGGAAAAAGGAAGAGTAGGAAAGCACAAGAGGACATCGAGATAAACACCTACAACAAAGCTTTGATTGTAGGTAGCAAAATTTCATGTATGCTTTCCTCACTAGTTTTGGCATGCATGGTGTATGAATGTGATTTCTTGGTAATGATATGTCATTGGCATGGAATATTTCCTAGATTGATGCCTGGATTTTCCTAGCCTTTACATTTCTGGATAATCATGGAGTTGTGTAATCATTTCATTATTTGTTTTTCTTTTTTTGGTTGTCGAGTTCTTTAGATGTGGGTTGAGTTATTATTTCTTGGAGCCTTGTCTAGACAAATGCTCCCGGGAGCCCAAAAGACAATTGTTGGGTTGAGTTACTAGTCCTAGAGCCTTGGTTGGACAAATGATCTAGAGCCCTAGGTGGGTTGAGTTACTAATCCTGGAGCCTTGGTTGGAAAAACACTCGGAGCTTGGAAATAGCTCGGGGTTGTTTTACTAGTCCTGGAGCCTTGGGTTGGAACAAAAATTCTAGAGCCTTGGAACAACTTGGGGTAGAGACCAATATGTGATGGTCATGATGTCCAGGCCGTGAGGTGGAATAACTGATCGAGGGATGAGGTGGTTTTGGCCTCTGCAAGCCATCGATTGGTTTGATGATATTGTTACACCATTCTTTTGTCATCTAACTACTATCGTTAGATGGGCCGATACACCATGTTAAGATAATTTTTGTACAAGTAAAATTATACACTTCACATATAATTAAATAACTTAATAAACCACATTTATTGGTTTTTATGGATAAGCAGGAAGCCCCCAAAGAAATCCAAATATTTATATTGTTTGGTTTTCCTCGTAAGATAATTAATTAAACCATAATTTGAGTATTATTCTGATCATGTTAACTTAAAAACAAAGAAATTAATTAGATAAACCTTTATTTATCTTATTTTCTATAAGAATAATTATTTTAAATCTATTTAAATAATATTTCAAAAAAAGCATTAATATATGACAAGTCACTAATGAGCAAATAAAATCATTATTTTATTTAATTATCTTTCAACACTTCCTTAAATAATTAAATAAATATTGTTTATTTTAGATTTATCTTACTAACCACTTCCTTAAAAAGATAAATAATCGTGTTTATTTTATTTATTTTTTGACAAATCAAAGGATTGGTAAATTAAATACCTTTTCCTCAACAAAATATAATAAATATTCCATAAAAAAAGTGGATTAATTGGATTTAACCGCTGCACCAAGATCTAGAATGACCCAATATTTTATTTATAAATGGAGGGTTTTCCTCATTCTTCCCTACTTTTGTTGCCTATTGAATCACTCCAGGATCATATACACTTGATCTTTTTATTTTCCATTATTTGTTGTGTGGAAAGCTCTTTAGGCTCTATTCTTCATTAGGTTTTCTACACAACAGGGGAAGAAATCTTAGATCTGAAGTCTTGAGGACTTCCAAGAACCCTGCCCAGGAGGTGGATGTCTGTGCTTCTTGTTTTCTCCGGTGCCAATTGTATAAAAATTCTTTCAAAAAAATTGTTCTTGTCTTGTATTATTGATATATAGAGCAAACCTTGTTTTTACTACTTGTTGTCTCTTCCCAAAGCATAGATCTGGTTTTTGTTCTCTCTCTATTCCCAATTTCCTTCATCATGAATCTCATGAAGATATTGGCATGCAGCACATTGGACTCATGAATTCTTGTAGCTAAGTGGTCATACTAGTACACTTCGACAAAAAGTTCCATACTAACAAATGGCGACTCACAAGTTTTAAATTACGACCACTATACAGTTATATATTCCTACATATATCCATTATAGCCTGATGAGGGTTTCTTTCATTATTCTTTTTCCTATTTTATATTTGTTTTCTACTTTGTAAAACCTAAAACATATTAAATTACAACTTAGATTGTTTATGACTGTTCTGTTGAATAAACGACATCAGGCACTTAGCTAAATGAAACACAGAAAATACTGTGAGACAATGAGAGCAGATGCACTAAAGCCTAAAGTGACTGTTACAGTGTACTTTTTCGACTCTTTTAATTTTTCTGCAGCAGGTGGGAGTGCTCATGAGCCTTGATTTTTTAGTGGTTTTATTTTTAATTTTTGTAACAGGTTTCTTGAAACTATAGTCAGAGTTTTCAGCCTCTCTCTCGGCCCAGCTTGACTGGTTCAGATGAACACTCTGTCCAGTGGAACCTGAGCCTGAACCCACTGACCCAGTGCTCTCTACTTTTGTGGAGGATTTTAGTTGACATTTTAGTTTGTCTACTGTTTTCCAGTTTAAGCCTTCCCTTGCTGGATAATTCTCACTTTTCAGATCCTTTAAATTAACCTTTCTTCCTTTCAAATCACCTCTTGTGGTTTTTGTTTGGACCTCTCTTTAAGATATCACACTCCTGTCCTTTCCGGCTTTACATTTGATTTCCTCCACTTTTCAATCCCCACCGCCTCTGTCTCTTAGAGGCTGATCTGCCTTTTGTTTTTGATGGCTTTATGCTTTAGATCACACAACTCCCTTCTTTGACCCAGATCTGTCCTCTTTCGATGTGTTTTGACTGTAAATTTTTCCCTTTTTTAGACTAGTTTTGAGGAGACCATATCCTTCCAGGTTGAATAGATTCAATATGTTGTTTCATTATGTTATTTGAAAGCATTCTATCTCTTTTGTTAATAGATTTATTTTCTTGTGGCTTTTGCTTTTTCTTGCTCTCAAAGCAAAAGGGTTTTAAAGAGGTAAAATTAACGCACACCACAAACCCTAAGTATGAAGAAGCGCTGGTTAACACCGCAGCAAAATCTAAATCAATTGTCCTTGCCATTTACGCCTTGACCTCATGATTCATTGCTTTTTTCCACTGGGTTTCCTTCTTACATCATCATTAGCCCCCAGGCGCCTTTCCCAGACTCTTCTTGGCCTTCACCCTGGTTTCAGAGTGCCTGGTGCAGGCACGCTTTCCGAATCCCAGTCGTCGAAACCGGTCCTCCTCTGGTCACTCTGACTCCTCCTCTGATTCATTCTGGGTTCTCCTTCTCCTCCTGGTCTCCCCCATTCCCACCCACTATGTGGGGTCCGGGGCCTAACGTTGCGGTGCTCTGAGCTAATGTCGGGAACCACTACTAGCGGAACCTCCCACAAGGAACTACCTGGAACCAACCCACCTTAACTTTGTACAGTACCTTCTTGGGCCTCGACCTCCGTTGATGGTTGATCAGTGAACCTCATACGATGTTGGTTGGCCTTCTCTGCTCAAGCTCTCGACATCCCCAAGTTCGAAGGCATACGCAGAAGATCAACCAATCGTAATAAGATCTTTCCACATGTGGTGTTCCTCCAATTTCATTCTGGGATGACTCCATCAGTCTTCGTTTGTTCCAATGCTGCAGCTTACGTGGCTTCTAATGGTATCTTCCACGACCAAGCCACCTCTTTGCCACTTTTGCGACACGTACCCAGCCTTTTTATCTTACTTGACTCATCGATACGATGCAGTGCGGAGCTCTTGACTTTCCTTTAAACGAGCATCTTCGACCTTTGTGATGAGGCCAGGCGCGTGAGCCGTAGCTTATGTAGGGCTCCCCCTTACAGAAAGATCGGATCTGTCAGTTGGTTCTTTTCTCTTCCTCCATAACTCACCATTGTACAAGATATCGCTGTCCCCATTCCTCTGCCGAAGAGAAGCGGCCTCAAATAGCCTTGAAGCCATGACACGATCTCTGCCCGATCACCGGATTTGTGTTTATGCGCCTGTCGCTACGGCGCCCAACCTGGTGTTTAACGCCCAGGGGCACATCATTCATGGCGGTGTGGGTTGGAGCCGCACCTCCCATCGTGTGTCTTTCTGCCCAGGCTGGTCTCCCTCCTGAGAGGACGACCTCCTCAACGCTCTTCTCCCTCCCGAGTAGCATGTACCAAGGATATGGCATGCCTCCTCCTTTGCCCAACCTCCTGATTACCTCAATTTTTTCCCAACCTAACCATTATCCTTGCCCGACTCGTGCCGGCTCCTCAAACATGCGCTTCCACCTCCTTGCCTCCTCAACCCCGGCGAGCGGCACCTATAGCTCCCTTCGGGGCAAGTATTTGCACAACGGGGTGCGACTAATCCCCCTTCTTCACAACGAAGGCGAAGAGGCAATCCAAATCAATCGACCTGGTACTCATGGACCCAATCCTCGAGTTTTTGCCTAACTTAACTTTGCTAACTGACAACACGGGCACTCAGCCCAAGCCGGACGAGCCTCTTCGTACCAACAAGCCTTGTTCGTGTTGCGGTGTTTACGGTCATTACACCCGATTGTCCCCTTTTACCATAGATCAGCGGTGTTGGAGTCTCAAGCCACATTGCGCGAGCAAACATGCCTCCCCTCACACTCCCCCCAATGTGGCCACTACTCAACTTGTTGTGTTTACCGATCCTTTCCCTCGGCAAGGATTCGTGGCTACCCAACCACTGACGGGTGGGTCTCCCTCCACCCTCCATTTACGGATTTCTCCGTTAGGATCCTCATGATGACCTCTGATCCATATGTCAACCATCGACCTTCACCTTCAAACTCGGTCTCGCCGGTATTCCAAACCTCCCGCTCGATCGCCCCGAGTCCTCTTCTTGGGTTCTACAAAGCCTCTTTCGACATCCAATGGCCCCTTACATATCCCTCAACCCAAAGTTGAGGTCCATCAGGTTACAGGGACCATTACATCGAAATGCGCCACAGTCATTGCTCATTCGTATAGCATAGTAGATGATTTGGCGCAATCCTGTACATACATTCAACACGGAACTCCTCCCGGTCGTGCCCTTCCCAAAAGAAGGCTCTACTATGCGGGATGAGTCTTATAGATCACAACGATGACCAAATGATTGTTTTAGACGCCACTCAATCGGACCATCCTCCCTCTCCCTCCTTCGTCGCCTTCTGATCGGTCAAAATCCGGAACGCCAACGTTTCCCGGTGTATAATTGATGAGGGGGCATCCACACATTGTGATGTCGGCTTCGGTTTGGAAGCAACTCGGATCCTACGAGTTGGCCCCTTCCCCGATCCGCCCCCTCCCGGCGTGGGACGGCCATGCCTCCAACCCATTGGCTTGTTTCGTAATTTTCCTATCACCCTGTTGTTCGTGTTTGCGTTGACGTCGAAGTCATAGATGCCCGGCTAGACTACAACATTCTATTGGGGGCGAAGCTACTACCCCACCTGTCTGCTCTGGCTTTGTCCCATCCGCGGTTTCGCAGAAGTCTTCCCCCCATAATGGAAAGATAGTCACCATTGACCGATTGACATATCATGAGCCAAAATCTCGGACCTCACGAGACGACCATCTCTTCTGTAGCCAACAAGCAACCCGTCGATTCCTTGACCGGTGTCTCTGACATTTACAAAGACTCTCACTCCTGCTTGGAACATTCCGCGGTCTCCCCCACTCCTCTATTCTTTGATCCCATCTTGTCGAATGTTTTTGTGATGCGATCGTCTGAAAATTTGCCCTTAAGCGGCACCTTCGCGTCGGCGACCTCCCCCTCGCCCTCATGGCAGCTCTAGCCATTCATCTCGGCCCGACGGACCTCCTCGCCCGGCCTCCCTACAAGCGGTATCCTCGTTCCCTTTATCCTCTGGATCGGTTCCCCGGAGCCTTAACCATCTTAGAGCGAGTCCTCACAGTCATTACATGGGTAGATACCTTTCTGGCTCCCCCACACAGGTATTTTTACGGCTCCCCGTCATGGCCACCCTCTCTCTCCCTAACCTCACCTTGGGCATGGGTCTGAAAGATGCCGCGGTCACTCCACGCTTTACCCCTCCTGGTCACCCCAAACCCTACATGGCTTTGACTCCGGTTGTAGGTCCCCCTCGCTTCCTCGGGTCCCCTTGCCGCTGCCCCCGGCCTGCCACGGGGACCCCTTCCCCTGTCGTCGGCGGCTCCCGGGAAAGAAGGCAAAGCTCGCGGGGTGGCACCTAAAGACAAGACCACCACGGCCAGCTCGGCCCCTCCTCCACGCAAAGCCTTGTGCCTTGTGTCGGTGTTCTTCTGGTCGTACCACCCGTAAACGTCACCGAGTTGCCCCATATTCAGCCCATGGTTAAAGTCGCGTTTCCGGATACGTTCACAGAAGCCTCCATTCTCGCTTCTTCGTCAGCGGCCAGGAACGAAGACCCTCGCACCAACAAACCTTTTTGTACTTTGTGCGGAGTCCATGTTTCATTACTCCCACCATTGTCCTCACCGATGCATTACGCGCCTCTTTAGAGTAAAAGTATGAGGTTGAACAAAATCAATCCTTTCTCCCATATACGTAGTATGCTTTGAGCCGACACGAGATCCCCCGCTCCCTCGACCTCCCCCCCCCCCCCGATGTTCGGGGGATGGCGGAGCTACTCGACCATTCTTTACCTATCCTCCTCTGCGGGAACACTGGAGCCCGGTCCCCTACATCCTCCCCTGTTGTTTCGCACGACCCCCTACCAATTTCTACCCATACACGAATCACTCACCTATGTCTCTATTGACCTCCCGCGGCCCCGATTCCTCGCCACACTCCCGTCGCCCTCATATACACCACCCTCGAGTTTGTATATGAGTCATCGTCATCTTGCCGTTGCACTCCCTCCACAAGTTGCTGCTCGATGTCTTGTCCACTCACGCTGTAGTCATTGTATCTCCTCCCCCCATTTCTTTGTCTTGTGACACCATTCGAGACCTCCCATCCCCACCCTTTATCGATTACCCAGAGTGGTGCGAGTCGTTACTCACGGAATCTAGCCTCGGCGAGTTGGGCCATTTTCACCCCCTTGCATGCCCTTGTCCTCTCTAACGGGGTATGCATTAGTTACCACCACCAAAAATCGGGGTGAATATGATGCAATCGTGGTCTCTTGGCAAATGCCCTCTTCCATCGCATCCTCCATACGCATGTTCATTTCGTTCCTACTTCTTGTCATGAAACTAAGTGTGTTTATCATGTGCATAACCTGTCTTTATTTAGACGCTATTTACGAGTGAAACTCTTGATACGTGCATTTGAAACCATCACTTTCAACCATGTACCTCGAAAACCGGAATCACTATGTAGATAGTATTGCAACCATGTTCTAGATTGGCATTTATCACACGCATTTCATACAAAATAATAACATTCATAATCATTAAAAATGATGCATGTCCATAACAGCCATGTAACATGTGTTCCGGGTCCATACACTCGATGCACATATGACATGCCCATCGCATGTTCAAAAACTCAAAGCGGGGGCACCACCGCCTACATACCTGTAGGGGCACCACATGCCCCACACCTACTCACTATGCGGCGGATCTGAGCGATAGCTCTGCCCTGCCGACCCATAGATCACGTGCCGCCTTCGTAGGCCATCGCCATGCGCCGCATGACACCCTCGCCATTCGAGGGAAGACCAATGCATGCCTCCACGTGCGGTCGTCTAGGGTCTTGCCACCGCGCTGCAAGCTCGGTCGACGACGTCTCGAATATAGCGAGATGTCCTCCGAGTGCGGCGCATTCTCATTGCGCGCGCTCTCGACCCACTCGGCCTGCGGCTCCGGGCGCCGGGCGTCGCATATATCCGGTCGGTTCTACGGAGGCTATGTCTGCATACCAAAAGTACATGAATCGGTACCATGTCTGCTATTCGATAACTTTAACATGCCCATACAAGAATAGTTACTTATCACTTACCATCGGGCCCCCATACTCAACCGGGCGGAAGTGGTAGGTCACAGGAACCCCACAATAACTCATCCCACTATAGGGATAGTCATCTATGTATAATGGCATCGGTCCCAATGGGCAAATAACTCGAGGTCAAAACACTAGCGGCCAGCCCCTCCTCCTCCTCTCCACGATGGCGCGGCTGACATCTAAGGCTCTCTCGGGCCCCATGCGGGAGGCATATGCGAGGCGCGAGTCGGGATCTTCTCAAAAGAAGAGGCGCACAATAAAGTCCCATACGAGCGATCGTGGTTCACTTGCCGCTTGCGAGTGACAATACATCGCTTTAGCGACACCAACATCATTTGGGCCCACCGTAGTAGGTCCCCACTCAACACATTCTCCATAATCATCATCTGCCCCCGGTGATGTGATGGAAGCTGGTTGCCCGGGATACGCAGCACCGCTGCGCTTCTTATCTGGGTCTCTAGCCTCTCTAGATCCACGATCGGTATCAGAGTCCCCTTGACTTGGAGACACGGTCGATAATGTCGCTCCATAAACTCCATGATATGTCGCCCCCGCGGTAATGCGGGCTGCGTGTTTCCCACCATCCCAAGTGGCGGGGAACCTGACGGAAATACACATCTGGAAATTTGTCCCGGTTCGATCACCTTTACTACAAAGACCTCATGCTGCGGGTCAGCCAGTCGATGTCCCAGGGGCCAACGAGGCTCTCCGGCTCTCATCGAAAAGGGTTCTCCAAAAACTTTAGAACCCCAAGCACAGCCAACACACGACGGACACCCTAATCTTCCTGGATCTCTGCCCGTGGCCACCGAGTCTCTCTCTCTCGATTAACCCGTATATACGCCCATGCACACACAAAAACATCATGTTGTCGGCATACGGATAGGGAATACCATAACCAAAAACAAAAGCCCAACTCTCGGCCATAAAACGGCACTAAAACCCCCTCATCTCCCGGTCGCATTTCTTCCCAATTCTAGGACGGGTACTTTTTGCCTGAGAGCACACTTCCCGGAGTCGCACTTTTGGCCAGGTACAGCATTTCGTAGAGATGAAGGAGGGTGCATTTTATGAGATTTTGGCCCCTAAGCGAACTTTCAATCCATCGAAAATGAAAGAGCAAGGTTGGGCCTCTTACTACCAATTGACGGATCTCGATTCTATTGGTCGGTTTGTCACTACGCTTGCCCATGAATTTAAGCCTTCTCTCCTCTCTACATTCACACCACAACAACAATATCAAATGAGTGAATTTGGAGGGAAAACTAGCTTATTAAAAGAGAACCCTGTTTCTTCTTTCGTGTTTGCGACCATACGGCCAGCCCGTTCCCGACTGGGCAAGTACACTGCAGGTTGGAAAGCCTAGCAGGAGCCCTCAAATGGGTATACGGTATTTTTCTGTGATTTGATACTTCACCAAGACACATTTTGTCCAAGAAGGGTCACTTCACCTCTCCCTACGCCAGAATTTCTCACTTACGACACTTGTACTTGGTGCACCATTTTACCTCCTTACTTGTCTTTGTTCGTGTCGATTTTCGTCATGAGTTACCATCTTATGCTGTGTTTTCACGGTCCCCCATTGGGCCTTTGCGTATTGGCGGCACCATCGAGTCGCCCTTGTTTAGAGCATCCAAGTTGAGTCATCATCGCATTCGCCTGGAGTATCCAGGGTCCCTTTGTACCCCGCTATAGCCCTCCATCCTTCATTGCTTGGTCTCTCTCTTATGTCGCACATTATGACCTTTAGTCCCAACGTCCCCTATCCCTTATGATATTGTGTCGGTCGGCCCTTACATGTCATTCATGCCCTTTATGCTCTAACAAGGGAATTCGTCCATTCGCTACTCGATCCGTTCCATTTCACCATCATCATTAGTGTCGGTACGTAGTCGCTCTACTATTTTCTCTCGTTCCTTAGTTGAGGATCTCATTGCCTCACCTATGGCGGACCTCCTTGTCGACATCATCTCATTCATTCCAAAGCGAGATGCAGAGGGCGGTGTACCTTGGTTCCGGCTTCCACTCTTATTCGGTGCCTCGGATCGAGCCGAAAGGGATCTTTCATTTCCCTTTGACAGTCGTTTCTCAACTTCAGCTCCCTTTCGACGCAATAGAGATCGTATGCTTGATGGTTCGGTGATACGAGCGAGCGGCTCTTGATGATTCTGGGTGTGTGTGAGATGTCTGACCCTCGTGAGGGTGGCCCTATAGGTAGCCCCCATGCCGGGATGACCTCCTCCTTGCGGCCTTCGATGCGACTCCGAATGTTGATGATGTTGGCCTTAGCCACTTGCGGCGCCTCTTTGATTTGCATGTATCGGTCGAATTTTGTGAGCCCTTCCCCATTTACGGGGGGCATTTGGGTTGTATTTGTATCTCATATACTCGAGATATTATTGTATCGGTCTGTTTGTTATCCCGAGCACAACATGTATGTGGGATTCCTCATTGTATTTTTATACGGCTCATGATTATGTCGATTTGTGCTTTATGGTTCGGTCCCTTGTTTGGACACACTATTCTTTTGTACTTTGTCTCGGTGGGCATAGGTATGCTCCCTACGCCTTGACACAGTGCCCTCTCATAAATGAGACTTGTTGCACTGATCTCATCTCCTCGGGGAATCTAGTTCTTGACTGTATACGCCTTGCATTTCGCTCTGCGACTTCCCTTTTGTTGTCTGGTGATTGAGTTCTTACAACGCTACTTCGGTCATACGATTTGCTCACGACACTCGCACGGCTGAGGGCAATCGTACACCATTTTTTTTTGTCATCTAACCTATTATCGTTAGATGGACAATACCATGTAAGATAGATTTTTTCAGTAAAATTACATTATATATTGAAATAAACTTAATAAACTTATTTATTAGGTTGTTTAACTAGTCTATAAGCGAGAAACCACGAAGAAATATTATAAACAGCTATATTTGTTGATTTTCTATCAAGATAATTAATTAAACCATAATTTAATTGGTATACCAGTCATGTTACAACAAAAACGAAAAAATTAATTGATAAACATTTTATTTATCTTATTATTTTTTAGGAATAGTGTATTTAATCTTATTTGATAATATTCTTGTTAAATATATAGACTAAGTCACCCTATAAACTATAATTAAATGATATTGTTTGTACTAATTATCTTCAAATACTTCCTTAAATATTAAATAAATCATTATTATTTGATTATCTTCTAACATTTGTAAAAGATAAATAATCATTTTTTTATTTATTTTTAATAAATCAAAGGATTTGACCCAAATTAAACTACCTTTTCTCTGACAAATATAGCAAATATTCCATAAAAAGTGGATCTGGAATCTGATTATATTTTTAAGATCTGAGATGACCCAATATTTTTTATTATAAATGAAGGGTTTTTCACCACCATTCTTCACCTTTTGTTGCCCCAACTCAGATCACTCTGGATCTTAAACTTAGTCTGTTTTTCATTCTTTGACTCCCTTTGAGCTCGTTGCTGATGGGTTTTCACCAAGAGAAAGAGGGAAAATGTTAAGATCCGAAGTGTTGAGGACTTCACGGAGATTCATCCACTAGGAGGGAATTTGAATATGCCTTCTTGTTTTCCTCGAGGTGCCAATTCAGCTGAAATTCTTTCCATTGTTCTTTATCTTGTCTATTGTTTATAGACATGCTTCTTTCTTTGTAATGTCTTTCCAGCATATAGATCTTGGTTTTCATGACTCTTTCTTGTTCATTCTTGCAGGTCAGAAGTCATTGGCGACAACATGTTGTTGGGATATTAGTTCTGCATTATCTGGAGAGGAAGAAATTAGTCCTTTTTGTATGATAAAGTTCATACTAACAGATATGTTAGATGATATCATTATAACGCGAGGTGGTCAGTGAAGAAGTTGAAACAAAGCCAATCTACAATTGGGTGGAACATGGTAGTCCCATCTTCGGTTGGTTTTTACATTCAGTAATGAAAGTTTCATTTTCTTTGTATTTGATGTATAAATGTATTGATTTATACGTGGATTCTATGGTTGTTGTATCCATGGTATTTATGTTTCTATTATGCTCATTATAAGCATGTAGTTTAATAATGATGATATATGTAGAGAGACCTTTCGATGGTAATCACATAGGCAGATATTTCTTCGACATGTTCCAAACCAACCAGTTTGGTTCATATTCAGGAAAAATGAGAAATCATATCATGGCATTCCATTATAAATAGATGAAAAGAAGGGTTAACTAGCCATTGGAATGTAAATACTAGCAGTAGGGTTAACTAGAAGGGTTAAATGATGTATGGCTCTCTCCATGTTTTTACTTGTAAATGTATGCACAATGTATCTATGGTCAAATAGATGGTAATGCAACTAATTATGTATGGTAGAAATGCTTCTTATAAATTCTAAGGTAAGTATGAGACCCCTATGCTCTTTTTCGTTGTTTATACCTGTAGCTTTCATGTTTGTAACATGTTTGACGAAATTACTGTCATGGATAGTAGGGGTCCAATTTAGTCCTCATGGATGTTTTTGTAAATGTATCATTGTTTGAGTGTTATAAATCATCTTTGAACTTGTCATGGAATTTTGGACAGTACACTAGGTTATAGGTTATGGGCCTGAAAAAGTGTCTCAAATCTCAGGGACGCTTGCACAAAAATATGTAATTTAGTCCCTCGACGCTGGCATGTGGGCTTATGCATGCGTCGAGAGCCCCATAGACACTGGTATGCAGGCCTGTGCATGCGTCCAGAGGCCCAAAAGCTAGAAAGGTCAGTGGGACCAAGGGGCAAGATGCCTTAATGGTTGGGTTGGCTCCTAGGGGTGTTATTGTTGATGTGCAAGGTTTGTGTGATGTGTTTCTGTCGATTCCACTTCCTTAATGTCACTTAAGAGGTTGAGATCGATAATAGTAGCCTCTCATCACATGTTTACCCTGGTTGGCCAGTTACTTGGGTAGATGTGGGAAGAGGGTGTTATAGTGTGGTTACCATAGTGTGCCTGAACATCTTCTTCAACATGGATAGATTGAAAATCCAAAATTCCTTCTTCTTAATCTTCCAAGAGATGAGGATTTGATACCTGCCAACCCTTTGGTTTATGGACTGACCTTTTTTTCTTTTTTGGATTCTTCTTAGTCTAGGTACAAGTGCTCTATAAGTGACCTATTTCAAATCATGTTCTACATATGAAATCTATGCTCTCATAATCTAATAATTGGGACAATTTAAATATTTTATGGTTTAGTTGAATGTGGTCAAGAATACCTTTCTTGAAATCTATCTCAACACGGATTCTTGAAAATGTGAATAGCCCTTTTTCTCTTCTTTTTAGATCGATTTTCTTGAATTTTCCCAAAGTGTTTCCAATATCCTATAGGAATTTATGGTGTCATAAAGGTAAAGTAATATTTAGGAGTCTCATCTAAACCGACATGTTTGTAACCACCATCTTTGTAGCATCAAATTATGGGAAACATGGGGTAATGAAGAGCCCTGCTCTACCCCAAAGCAATTACCTTCATTCAGGGCATATTCCAAGTCATTATGTGTACCAAATTGTACAATAAACAATAATTTTGAACACAAATAACTGTCACAATTTGGTGTCCAAGTAGAGAAAAACCACTGGTGTAAAGCAACAAATTTTGGCCAAAACCCATTAAACCTGCAAATAACAACCTTTGTTTGAAGAGAAAAAAGGAGAGATTTTAGCTCAGGAAGATTAAATTCCATGATTGCTACTCGTTCCACTTGCTAAACAATATAAGGGCAAGGAATATTTTGAATCATATGAGCTAGGTTGGCATCTGTCCCCTTTACTGCATCCTTGAAGGAAACTAAACCACTAGGGTTTCTAGAACCCAAACCTCTACCTTGCAGCCTTAAATTTAATATAATTGTGGCATTCCTCTTGATGCAAGACTCCTTTATCTAAAAATAATCTTGTAATATTTTCCCTTCAAATATTAGACATAGAGAAGGTGCATAAATTCCCAATATTATTTAAATACTCTGCTTTAAATCTTTCGCCAGATCTGTTTCCCTTATCCAAAAGAGGGTGGTTTTTCCTTTTAGATTTAAAAAAAAAACTTGAAAAAAATTTGTTTTGAATTTTGTTTGTTCTTCATCCCAAACAAAGAATGGAAAATGGGAGGGGGGGGAAAAAAAGGCCTGAGGTCCTCCTTTGCCGCATGTTTCCATATATAGCAAACAAATCTTTCAAAAAATCCCAAAAGAAGGAGCTAGAAGAAATATGACGTGATACCTGACAACGTCTCCTGCCATGACTGCACTTTATTGGAGAAAGAAACTTCAATATTGTTGTATAGGCACAAGTTAAAATTCTGGAGACACATAACATTATGGTCCTTTGACACCTAATTGTAAAAAACCGACCAAAACCCGACATGGATACCCCATATCATCCACATCCTAAGCCAAAAAGCCTGACAAAGCTCGACCTTCGCAATTCTTTAATTTCTAAGACCACCAGTATTGAGCAGAAGCTCAGCGACAACATGTTTTGCATCATAAGAAACAAGACAATCACTAGTGCTCATTCTCCCTATAAACCTCACTATTTTGAATGAGAAAACTGTTGTAAACAATTATGTTAAATAATTGCTAAAAATCATAATGAAACTTCAAACTTTGAAGACTTTAAACTTATAATTTTGTAAAATCCAATCAAATATCCAAAAAAAAAATATAAATATTTAAAACTTTTGATTAAATTAATTTATCTTCTTAAATTTAATGTATGCCATTAGATTTAGCATGCATTCTTAATTTTGAACTTTACCAAAAGAAAAATATAAGCCACATTACTCATTTTGTTCATTAATATTGTTATCTTATCTACAAAATAATATGACAAATATCATAAAAAAAATCCCAATCATGCGAACTGACAGCATTCGGCTCAGGATATTGTATTAAAACATTATTGGTCCACAATTTACAAATTTCTGGTTAAAACTTTTGATTAAATTATACTAAAAAATTACTTAAATTAATTTATTTTCTTACATTTAATGTATACCATCAGATTTAGCATGCATTCTTAATTTTGACCTTAACAAAAAAATATTTATAAGGCACATTACTCATTTTGCTCATTAATATTCTTATCTTATCTACACAATAATAAGACAAATATCGTAACTGACAGCATTTGGTTTTGGATTATTGTATTAACACATTATTGGTCCACAATTTACAAATTTCTGGTGAATTTAAGATCCATTATCCTCTTCTATTTCCCGTTAGTTCCGTTTCATAATTTCTCAACAATGGGAGTAGGTACCACCATGCAGATGTGAATAACAGTGCACAGAGCCGGCCAGAGAAAACCAAACAAAATAGTGCAATTACAATAACAGTAGCATTCAAACTGGTCTCATAAGCCATGGCCTGCCTCGTTCTCCTATATGTTCCTTCAACCCTTCTCACAGGTTTGGTGGGCGCATAATCCACGGCCACAACCCTTCTCATTTTTTTAGCTTTAGACTGAACACGATGGTGATTATGCTCTGGATCAGTGTTTTGGGGCTTCACTGCCGTTAGAGAAGCCGTGAGAATCGAAAACTCATCTTTTATGTCGACACGCTTGTGCGTCTTCTCCCTATTATTATTCCCCACAGATCTCAGGATCGAATTCGCGGCAGCGCCCCCGCCACTGTTTTTCTCTGGGATTCCCTCTGTGGGTTTTACCACAACAGGAACCCATTTGTTATTCCAATAGGAGAACCTTATCAGGGTCTCTGGCGCACCTGTTTTTTTCGAAATATATTGTCTTCTGGCAGAGAGTTCGGCATAGACATTTTCGAACTTGTCAAGCCCTATGGTAGAATAAGGATTCGAACCCTTGCCATGTCTCTGTCGCGATCTGGACCTCGGCGAGACAGCGATTTCTGCTGCTTCGCCTTCCACTGATATCCTCCCGCAACGCATGGATGTCTTCACTGTGATTGCACAGCCAAGAAAGAACGAAAATCAAAATCAAAATCAAAATACAGCTGAATTAAACTGTTCCAGTCTTATGTGGCTTCTCAGACTTTGAATGGAAATGTGAAGCAATGTTTATGAGAATTGTCAAACAATTCTATCACAACTAATGAATGAACTATGGATTGGAAGTGCGATCTCTCTGTTTATATATATAGAGAGAAATCCAGAAGACTAACTTTGGTGGAGGTTAGCATGAGATCGACCACGGAAGAAGGCAAAGTCCAAAGTAGATTCCATTGACCCGACAGGGCAGAAGTGGTCATGTTCGGACGGCTAAGGCCAAACGATAATGATAGCAAAATGCGTATATTGACTTTCTGTTCGTCAAGATAGATATATTGACTTGACTTGGTCAGTTATATTCTATTCTGTGATTGCATTATTTGGTTGAAATGGTAAAACTGATTTAACTATGATTGCATTATTTGGTTGAAATGGTAAAACTGATTTTAAATATCTGCTCGAAGATCTCGCCGATAAATGTGTAGACAACTACTCGGTTTAAAACTGATTTCCTTGATGGTCATGTCAAGCACTTTACACTATATACAGACTAAATATGAAAATTAGATTTCTTCATATTGTTAAACTTTACAACATCCATCCACAAGTAAGGGGGGATAGGTAATTGAGAAATAAAATATTGTGAAAAAATGTTATCATATTGTTTAAAAACTTTACACCAATTATAATTCACAAAACATTAATCTACTCTCAAATGTATCATTATATACAATATAATGTAGATACATATAAATGCATATATTAATTAGAAAAATGATAACAATGGAAGCATACTACTCACATGTAAGATATCAATGTCACTTAAATAGAAGTAATCTTGATATTTTCTTAAGGGATTTAAAAATGGATTTAGGCTTCGTAGTTTATAATATTAATATTGATCTAATTTATTATTATTTTACTACTACCTTTTTTACTACTATTAATAAGTTTTTAATGAGACTTCGTATAAGCATAATAACATAACTTTCAATCCTTGGTACGACAAAGACTATAAAATTGTCAGGAAACTAATCAGAGACGCTCCTAATAAAATTAATAAGCTTCAGAATATAAGTATATACAAAGGTCTCATCAAAAGGAAGAAGAGGTCATATATTAATAAGAGACAAGAGCATCTTCTCCACCTTTCTAAAGTTGCAGCAGAAAGTTTTGGCAGAATGTGCTTGTTCGTAAAACTAAAGATAATCATTCTATCCCCTTAGAAAATTGAGACAACTATCTTAAGAAGTTGTATGACTCCCTGGACACCATGGGCATCATCTTAGAAACTCTTATTAAGGAAGATATATTTTCTCTGGAAGACGTTGAGTCTAGGACTAATAAGCTTGCTAATGGGAAAGCTAAAGATACTGAAGGATACCAAGTTGATATCTTTAAAATGGGAAGATCTATCCTCATTCCTCGTCTCCACAAGCTTCTCAATTTGGCAATAAACATGGTTTCCCTAAGATTTGGACGCAAAGCCTTATTGTGCCTATATTTAAAAATGAAGACAAAAGTGTTCCCTCTAACTACACAACCATTATGATTAGCCATATCCTAGCCAAGCTATATGGGCTCATTTTCGAAAAGAAGCTTAGTCTTTGTCTTGAAAACCATGGTAAAGGAGCTAAATGGAAAGTTGGTTTTAGGAGACATCACTCAACTATCGACCGTCTTGTCACTCTCAAACTCATTGCAGAGGTATGTCGCAATAGTAAAGCTGATGTGGACTTTAGGAAATCTTTCAACATTGTTCCTCGAGATAAGCTATGGGAGAGGCTTGAAGAGATCATGGTTCCTCCTGAACTGAGAATTGGTGTGATCTGCCTCTACGAGACTATCATTTCCAAGCTTAAGACCAACGAAGGGTGGTCTAAATATATTAAATGAAATATTGGGGTTTAGCAAGCATGTCCCCTATCCCCTACCATTTTTAGCATCTACATAGATAGGCTAGAGTGTCTAGATACTGCAGGTTGCAAGAGAAGTGAGCTTGCTAGTTTAATCATTACTCTTCTCCTTTATATTGATGATATCATTCTTCTTGCAAAAAACCATGATGACCTAGACAAGCAGCTTAAGACTCTTCATGTCTACTGCTCCAAGATGGGCATGACAGTTAATACCGACAAGACCAAATTCATGATCAACAAATATAAAAAGACCACCCATGGTAGTTTCATCTATGATAACCATTGATTAGAGTAGGTTTCTTCTTCTAAATATTTGGGTATTGACTTTCCTTATCAACGCAACTCAAATTATAACATTGAGAAAATGATTATTTGAAGCTAGAAAGCTTATTATGAGCTTGAAAGCAATTGTAAGTTGGTCAATCTTTGCTTTTGGAGTAAAAAATGCTTCCTCTTTCAGACTCTCGTCACCCCTGTTGTCTTATACAAATGTGAAGTTTGGGATTGCAATATATCAAGAGAGTCATGGAGAAAGATTGGGATGATTTAAAAGAAATTCATAACCTACAACCTCAAGATAAAGGGAAATACTCCCTATCCTATCCTCTTGATCGAAGTTGGCTTGTCCCCCATCGAAAGTACAACTATTTTTAGATATATTTTGTATAAAGAGAAGCTTTCCAACATGGAATCCAAGAGGCTCCCAAAAATTGCTTCTAACTTTAGTCAAAACCCCCACTTTCGCCTCAAGCACGGGTGGCAAAAGGATGGCTAGCCTTGGCTCAACTATTGGGGTACTAAGGAGGAGATCATCATGGGAAGAAAAGATAGTGTCAAAGATATTATTGCATCAAATTTGAAGGACAAATTGTGGCATGATAAGGAGCTAAAGAGTAAAATGAAGCTAAGATACTATAACGAGGCGATCAACCCCACCCTTTATAACCATAATTATATATCTATGTTGATCAGTACTAAGAAAAAAAGTAACATCGCTCGAATAAGAACTAATTCTCATGATCTTCAAAGTGAAACCAGGCGGTGGTATACTCCCAAGACTCACTAGGACGAAAGAATCTATCATATTTGCAATACTAAGAGGGCGAAAGATGAAAAATACTTCATTTTAGACTACTTAGCTCTTACTCACACCCACTCTCAATTCCCTAACATCTGTCACACTTCCAATCTTCTTGACTATTAAGTCAACCCAACTGTAATGATTTTGGAGTGCTTCTTTCCCTTCTTTTTTATCATAAAAACAAGATTTTGAAGAATAAAAATTAGTTTATTTTTCTTCTCTTGAGGTCTGATAGACCACATTGGTCTTAGTTCTTCTTCTTCATCATCATCGTCGTCATCCTCATCGTCATCATCATCATCAGATTATTTTTCTTCTCTTGAGGTCCGATAGACCACATCGGTCTTAGTTCGTCGTCGTCGTCGTCGTCGTCGTCGTCATCATCATCATCATCATCATCATCATCATCATCTTATGTTATTTAAAATTTCCAATATATAATTATTTATTTTTAATTTAACTTAATTTAATGTTATTTAATACAAAATTTTATGCTATTTTTTCATGATTATAATTGAAATTTATTTATTAAATTTTATGTGGGATCATTTTTTAAATATTCCATTACATACAATCATCATGTAACAATCAGTATATTTATAATTCAAGTTAACGGTAAATGTCATGTTTTTTTCTATTTTATTAAGCAGAAAGTTTGGGGGTAATTATTAATTTTCAATAGCTTTATATTTATATAAATTAATAATTTTAAATTTTATGTTTATATGTATTTATTTAAAATTTATAAAAAAATAATAATAAATTTTTAAATTAAAAACCTATTGTAAATACATTTTTATTATAAATTTAAATTTAAATATATTTTAAAATAATAATATTTTAAATGATTAATATTTTTAAGATATATAAAATAAAACTTAATATATAATATTAATATTAAAATTTAATATAAATATAATATTAAATATTTAATTAAAAATTTTAATATAATTAGTTTAATATATCTTTAACGGAATATAATTAAATAGAATTGAAAAGAAATACAATTTATATTTACACAATTCAAACCTATCATTTCGCTAAGTGACAAAATAAAAATTAGAATTTAATTAAATGTCAAATTATATATTCTAGTGAATATGTAATATCTCGTGGAATAATATGAAAGAGTGTGTTATTTTGTTTTGATGTATTTTTTTCCGGGTAGTAAAGAAATAGGCTAACAACTTAAGATATAGAGATATTTGGTAAGAGGGAAAGCACTTACAAATCACTAACCATTTTTTTAAATAATAAGTGGTGGGTAAACCTATATTTTTTTTTTGTAAATTTCACAGACTATTCACATTAATAGAAAAAATAAGTAGCCAAAAAGGAGCTATCTGTCAGCAAAATTCATGGACCTCGCAAAATACGTGAATGATCCCAC
>JAXQQM020064054.1:0-59682 GCA_034641835.2 Pinus albicaulis
TAAATGTAAAGTTGCAATCTGTACCTTTTGTGTGTTTTTCACATTATTGAGATCAAAATATTGCTCCATCTGTAGTATCCATGTTACAGGATCCTTTCCATCAAACTTCTTCATATCCATTTTTGGAATATGGTGGGTCTTCCAGCTAACATTAGAGTTTATGAAATCACGATTAACATTTATTTTGTTCTCATCATGAGTTTCCTCTACTATATTTTAACCATTAGGAAACATTTGTTGTATCAACATTTTCGAACCTTCCATGTATTCTTTTAGATCATTCTTCATGTTTTCCATTTTTTCATCGATCTTAGCTTCCATGTCATCCATCCTAGATTCCATGCCAGCTTCCATGCCATATATCTTAGCTTCCATGCCATTCTTAAAACCATCCATCTTATATTCCACACCTTTCTTCAAACCATCCATCTTAGTTTCCTCAACTTTCTTCAAAACTTCCATGTCATTTTTTGTTCTTCTTTGCGAGAGCGAAATATGTTGCACTTGCTCTTGTAAATTTGATATTTCATGTTGCCATTCTTCGTCTTCATAAGTCATAGTAGAGCCTTCTAAAGGCTTAATGGGTGTTGAATTCTTTTTAGGGGCCATTTTAGAATCTAATACTGATATATATTCTACAATATTCCCTTGGAATCAATTAAAGTTGATTCTTCAAACAAGACTTAAGAAATTCGGGAAAAAAAATACACACCTTTTACATGCTTTTGAGGAGCTCTATATTGAAATTGAATTATATCTCTAATTTCAAATCCTCAATATCTGAAATTTGGCCTTGCAGTAGCCCTCTAAAGCTTATTTCAAATGTCACAGGTATGACCTGATTTGGATTCTTCAAGACAAATTTATGTTCAATCTCCCACAATGACCCAGTTATGGACTCGTTCAGTAGAGAGAACTTGTATGCCTTGCCACGTGTCATTGTTTCCTCCTTTGGCTCTGAAATTGATAGAAAAGAAACTACAGTCCGTGTAATTATGGCCACTTTTACAACATTCCAATCCGATGCTCAAAGAGAGAGTTATGAATATTTTCCCACGATAAAATCTTTGAGATGAAATTTGGGAACCTAAAAAAGACCTAACTTCCACAGATCATATCTCTAAAAATATTGTGAACCAAGCTCTAAAATTTTACGATGATGTTCCCCAGGCTTTAGGATTTTCTCTCTAACAATTTAGGCTTCTGAAACTTCATAGAAAAAAGTTATAGAAAAAATTCCGTGATGACCTGTTTAGGTTAAATTCAGGAGCCTTCAAAAAGCCCTAACTTCCACAGATCATATCTCCGAAAATATTGCGAACCAAACTCTACAATTTTGCGATGCTATTCTCCAGGATTTCTTCTTCGTACTCTAAAAGATTAAACTTCTGAAACTTCGTAGAAAAAAATTTATAGAGAAAATTCCATGATGACTAGTTTGGAGTAGAAAAAACCCTAGAATCCAAAGCTTTGATACCAAATGTTGTGAAACTAGCTCCAAAAAGAGAAGATAATAGATATCAATGCCTTATAAATAAGTCACTTCGAGGGGGAAACCTCCAATACATTACATGAATGAAAAATTCTTGGATGATACAAATGATCAAAACCTCCTTTTATATATAGGAGTCCATGGGGCCCCAATATAATCCTAGTGGGGCCACAATGTAATCCTAGCTGACCTAACAATAATAATGTAAGGGAAAAATAATAACAATATGGGGTTTAAAATGGTAAAACAATAACAATAAGGAGGGCTACACTAACATAATAAGGGACTACACTATCAATATAGGGACTTAACAAAATGAAATTCAAATATTACTTCACCAACTTTGAAAAATAATTTTAAAAAAGATCATAAAAATAAAAAATTAATAAGAAAAAAATATGTATCTCCATGTAGATCATTCTTATATATATATATATATATATATATATATATATATATATATATATATATATATATATATATATATATATATATATATATATATATATATGAAATTCCACATTTTAAACTAAGTTATGCTACGTCAACACACACATATCTCTTAAGATGTGCCCAATTTGCGAGGACAATCATTTCATTTAATGGAAATTTGACAAATTATATGACAATAATTTTTTTTGCAAAAAATGTCATTAGGATAACAACATAGTTATCCATAAATTTTTTTTTTACTGTAAATCAAAATTCACAATGATTATGTGAATTTTGAGTGCTTCAATTCGATAAAAGAGTAAATTTGTTAAATTTCATCGCCACATTTGGCCCAAAAGTGTAACCCATATTCATGAATTCACCCCCCAATGTTTATGAACTTGTTTTTCTTGTGTTTTAAGTATTTAATGAAATCATCCAAATATGGCATCTTCAAATTTTTATTCATGGATATGTTAGGAGTATGGAAAAAATAGATGAAGATAGAATATTGAGGAACTAGTTTAGAAATTACAACAAGGATAAGTTGTTCCTCCTTCCTATCTATCCCATGATATTTTTCCTATGTCATGATAGTTTTAATTCTTGAGAATAGGTCCTATATGGTATCACAATGGTTTGAATCTAGAGTAATCATCTAGTTCTCTAACTAACATCCTCTTAACTCATCTTGCTTTCTAAAAATACTTGTAGTTATGTATGATCTTCCTTAGTTATTGAGAAGAACTCAAAATAAAAGAGTCGGTAAGGGGATATAGACAAAAAAATTATCCCATAGTCATCATCCATAATTTTTAATTATTTTAATTTCTCAATTGTTGAGAGTAAGTCAAAATTAGAATGAGAGAACCAAAAGTAGCAAAATTTCCTAAAATGAAGCAAATTAGAAGTAAATGGATTTAAAATTTAGTTAGAAGAGATTAATAACTGTTACATCCAAAAAAAAAACTTATTTAGATTGAGTTAAACTCCAAAAAATGATTAAAAATTACTACACCAGAGTTAGGAGAAATAAGTTAGTTGGAAGCTACTAAATTTGTGGGAGGAATTGCATAGTCATTCTATGAGACCTAAGCATCAGATAGTTCAAATTAATGTAGTGTTATTAATCATTTTATCCTCCAAAAATGTCCATTTATCCCACATATAATCTAAGGTGGCACCCCTGCTAAAAATAAACTTATCAAAAATATAAAATATTGATAACAAAACATGTGTCAAATGATTAGGAATGTCTAGTAGTGAATAAAAATTGGGAATATCTTCCCATAATAATGTGTGGAATAGGGATAATTATGGTTAAAGTGTAGGTCCTTATGAGGTTTTTATGAAGTACTAAGTGCAATGTACCGCTACAAATTAACATAATTTAAGAGTGGTCAGGAAAAAATATATAGTGTGAATTGAAAATCCTAATTTTGATCGTAGTATTTTCTTTTAAGGATAGGTCTATTCAATATTGTGCTTACCCACAACATTTTTTACACATAAATATCTAATATATTCATATAGTTTGTGTAGCCCTAGTGGTTGGGAATTTTTTTTTCTTTCCTCTTAACCCAAAATCAATTCATTTTAGGAAACATTTTTCCCTGTTACCCGCAAAAATAAGTAACCCCTTAGCATAAAAAAATTTCTCCTAAATTTGTCAGCCACTCAGTCATCCAGACATCCAACAACCCTTTCCATACACCATTATATGATGATATTCCATGTGTGTCTGCCACTTCCATTAGCTATGTGCATCCCACCTATCAAATATTAACACTTGGATGAAGGTGGGTTGCAACTCAAGATGTACTTTGAGGATTTTGCAATCGGGTGCTTATACTTGTTTTTTGTTGATAATTTAGTGTGAATGATGAGGTTATCTATAATATTAACATACCTTAATTGTATTCTTGTTCTGTCACCTTACTTTGGGGGTTAATATTTTGTCCTAGTCTAGTGGGGCCTCCCTTAAGGACCTTTGGGTTATAATAGGGGCACTACCTAGAAAGCCATGATTAGGATAATGTAGACCCATCTTCCCATATCTCATAATTAACACCTTATATCCTACATTACAAGCCCTATATCTCACCACCATTCTTTGGGTACAAATTTTCATTTGTTCTTCGAGATTTTTCACTCACATGTTCACATACCTAGAGTAGGTCTTGGAGATATTTCCTTAGGAGGTTGATTAAAATAAAAGAAAAGGAAACAATAAATCATTGCCAGAATAATAAATTATAAAATTAAAATTCAAAATATGGCCAAGGACATAAATATTAGCACATGGGAGATATCCTAGCATGAGCTCTACCTCACTCATCTGTCCATCACCTAGTCCTTAAGCACATGTTGATCCATTACATCGAAGGAAGGAATCCTTATATTTCCCAACACTAATGAGCGATAAACTGACTCATCTTAAAGGGCTAATATAACTACTACATCGTATAAATAAAAATTTACCCTACGAGCTATCAGTGGTAATACAAGGAAACATCAAGAAGAAGTAACAGGTATGCAACATGAGTGAAAAAATTAAGGCCAAGTTGGTAACTCATGCATCCACGAATGCTCCGTCCTCACATTTATACACTCTGGATGTGGATTCCCCCCATCAATTGGTCCCTTTGACCATGGAACTTAGCTATGAAGCAATCTCCCCTCCATTAACACATTATTATTCACTAAGACCTATCAATTGAAGGGTGAGCTAGGGAGCTATTACTTCCCCTTAGGGGTTGGAAGAACCTAATAGGGTTGACCTTCAGCCAACATTACTTAGGGAGAAAAAACCCTTTTAATATCTTGGTCATGATTTTGGAAATGAATCCTTGTTTGAAAAAAATTATAACATTGACTTTACAGTAATACAGACCTTCTTGAACAACTCACCACATTTGTAAATGGAATTTGGAGCACCTACATTGGATGATGTCATATTTCTATAGGTTATGGATCATACATATGGGAAAATTCAGACTTGTCTTGTAGAGATAATGGTTTGGATTTTAACCCAATTTAATTTAAAATAACACTTGTTTTAGGGGCTTTATAGGCATAATTATTAGTCCTAATCTCTTATGAAAGTAGCTTTCAAAATAGAATAAAATATAGATCAACGACTTATAAATCAGCCTCTTTGAGAGGGAAACCTCCTTTACATTACATAAATGAAAAACTCTTGGATGATACAAATGAAAAAACCTACCTTCTATATATAGGAGTCTAAGGGGTCAAAATATAACAATATGGGGACCACATGGGCACAACAATAACATTTATCTGGCTACACCTATGGGGCACAATAATAATAATATGGGGACTACATGGACACAACAGTAAAAATAGTGGGGTTACACTAATAGTAATAAGGGGCTACACTAGTATTATGGGGGCCTATCATGCTCCTCTCCTTAAATCAAGTGTTGTCCTCAATGCTTGAGTAGTTGTGGATGCTTCTGTATAAAATTCTCATCCTCCCATGTTGAATATTCAGTGGGTAAGTTCTTCCACTTAATGAGATATTTTTAAATTGCTTGATTTCGTAGTTGTCAAGTTCTTGTTTCTATGAATTATTCAGGTTCCAATACGATTTTTCCTTCCTTGTCAAGTTCTGGCAATATTGTTTGAACTGGGAGCTTGTCACCGATAACATTCTTTAAGCATGAAACATGGAAATCTCGGTGCACTCAGGAATATGCAGGAAGCTCAATTTTTTATGCCATAGTACCAATATTTTGCAACACCTTGTAAGTACCATAATACTTTGGTGATAATCTATTATCCTTCTTATCTTGCTTGAGGGATAATTTTTTTGTATGGTTGTAGCTGTAAAAATACCCAGTCACCTACATCAAAACTTCTTTCGTTGCAATGTTAATATGCATGTTGTTTCATTCGATTTTGCACCAAAGTGAGGTTATCCTTTACGAGTTGGAGAACTTGTTGTTGATTATCAATGTGATCATCCACTACTTGAACCTTATAATTGTCTCTTAAATATGATGTGATGGATAGTGGGTGATATCCATAAAGTGCCATAAATGAGGCCATTTTTGCTGCAGTATGGAAGGAATTTTTATACCACCATTTATTTAGAGGTCACCACTTTAACAATTGTATATGTTTATCAGATAATAAGCAATGAATATATCTTCCAAAAATTTGTTCACTATCTCAATTTTCCCATCAGATTGAGGATGATATGGTGATATATGAGAAAATTGAGTACCCAAACAAGAAAATAATTTTGTCCAAAAAATTGTTGTAAAAATGGGATCTCTGTCACTTACAATAATCTTTGGGTTTCCATGTAGCTTTTGAATTGTTTCCATAGATGCAGTAGAAATTTTATTGCTTTTAAATGGATGAGATAATGCAAAAAATTGTGCATACTTTCTAAGTCTATAAACTACCACCATGATGACAGTATTTCCTTCATACTTGGGTAAAAGTTTGATAAAATACATTGAAACCTCCTCCCAACGTTGACTTGGAATGGATAAAGGTGTTAACCGAGCCGAGGTCTTAATTGTCTCAACTTTATTTTTTTGGAAAACCAAACATTCTGTCACAAAATTTTGAATATAATATTTAAGGCCATCCCAAAAAAAATCCTTTCTGACCCTGTGGTAATTATTTTAAAAATCTCGAGTACCCTCCTAAGGAAGAGGTGTGAAATTCCAAAAGAATATTTTGTTTGAGTTGGGAATTCTTACAAATATATAAGCGATATTTGTGCCATAATGAATCATTTTTCCAGCTAAATGTTTCATATGTTCTGGGATCTTGTTGCAAGTTTTGAATGAGTATCCACACCTCTTCATAATTCTTCCATTCATTCCTTGATTTGGTTATCCACTTATGTTGGATAATAGAAATGGCACAAAGAAATGCTTCCACATCCTCATCCTTTCTTGAGAGTGCATATGCAACAAAATTTTTCTTCCATTTTTTGTAGATGATTTCGAAGTCATAGACCAACATCTTTTTTACCCTTTTTTGTTTCTCTTCAAAAGATAATCTTTGTTCCACACCTTCAAGTGTCTTCCCATTAGGTAAGTTCGTCATTGCTTTAGTGCATGCAATATTTCCAACATATACTTTTCATAAATAGGTTTATGTAAATACTTTCCTTTGATTGGACGACTTTCAAAAGCAGCATGTCTTCCTTTCACGCATCAAAAATCGCACTCAATTCCGATTTCCTGCTGCATCACATTCCATAATAAAGGTTTTTGTGAAGTCCGGGCGTAGCTAAGACCCTGTGCTAGGCACATTGCCTCTTTATGATGTTCAAAGGCCTTAGTTGCTTCGGGGAGTCCATGAAAATGCATCTTTCTTCGATAATGTTGTTAGAGGTTTTGTTATTCTCCCATAATTCTTAACAAACTTGCGATAATATCTCGTTAACTCGAGAAATCCTCTAAGATCGCTTTTATTGTCTTGGGGACTTTCCATTCCTTAATGGTTTTAATTTTGTTAGGGTCTACCTTTCACACCCTCATGAGATATAATATGACCTAGATATTCACATCTCTGTACTCCAAAGAAACATTTGGATGTTTTTGCATATAATTGTTTCTCCTGTAATAGTTTGAGCACCCCGTCAACATGTTCAACATGATCCTTCCAAGACCTCGCAGATTAGTATATCATCAAAAAATACTAGCACAAATTTTTCTAAGGAAGGGTTTGAAAATGGAATTCATCAACCCTTGAAATGTAAAAGGTGCATTGGTAAGGCCAAAAGGCATGACCAAAAATTCATAATGACCCTCATGAGTTCGAAATGTCGTTTTTTGGAATATCTTCGCCTTCATTCTAATTTGATGATATCTCGAAATCGAAGATCCAACTTGGTAAAATAAATTGCTCCATGTAATTCATCCAATAATTCATCAATCAGAGGGAATGGGAAATTTATCTTTAATGCTGAGCTTCTAGTAAGCTCCACTATAATCCAGACACATCCCTCCATGATCCATCCTTCTTGTGTACCAATACTAGAGGAGCAAGAGAAAGAACTTTGACTTAGGTTGAATTATACCCGCCTCTAACATTTCTGCAATCATACGTTCAATTTCTCTCTCTTTGGAAGTAAGGATATTTATAAGGCCCGATGTTTGGAGGAACACTTCCGGGAATCAAATGAATAGCATGATCATGATCATGAATAGGTGGGAGTCCTTTGGGAGTTTCAAACACCTTGGAATGATTGTCCAAGACTTGTTGGAGATCTCGAGAAACAGATGATTTTGATGTCTGAACTTCTAGTGAGCATAATTGTGCAATTACGCCTTATTGTTCTTTCTTTAGAAGCTTTTTCATGACATTAGAGCTTATTATCCTTCCCGTAATCTCCAATTCTGCTCAGATTCGAATTTCTTCCTTCTGAAAAAAATTCAAGAAAAGTTCTTGAAAATTTTAAAAGCTACCATCCCCAAAGATTGTAACCATTGTACTCCTAATACAACATTAGCACCTCCCATAGGAAATGGAAAGCATTGGACTAGTCAACACATATTCCATGGTTAGCTTGATATTATAGCATTTTCCGCAGGCAATTTATAGTTCCTCCATTTGCAACCATCACTTGACATTCGCGGTGTGGTATAAGAAACAAATTTAATTCCTTGGCTACCTTACAATGAATAAAATGATGGGTACTACCCGCGAATCAATCAACACTATTACCTTTTTCTTTCTTGATTTTTCCCTTTATCTTGAGAGTTTGAGAGGTAATTCTCGCCAATGCATTACATGATATGGTCGGATTCATTTCTTCCTCTTACGAGGTTGGTTCCTGGTGTATATCCTCTTCTTGTTCATTTTCTTCTTCCTCTTCACAATCTATGTAAAATAATTTCTTCTCATGCACACTTATGACCTTTAGTGTATTTGCTATCACAACTATAGCGAAAGTCCTTTTTTCTATTTTTTCTTCCAATTGTTGTGGTGTCAACCTTGTAGGTTGTGGAAATCTAGGCGTAGCCACACTTCCGTCTTTATAGAATTGAGTGGTCAGGCTTCCTTGTTGCCATAATTTTTACATTTCAACTTTTCTCTGCCAAACATCCGAATGCCTCTTCTCCAATGAACTCGAGTTCCGCACATTCGAAACTTCATGTTGAATGTTATCCCTTTAAAGTGCTCTATGAAGACATCAAATCGCTGTGTTCCTCCGGAATACTTTCGCTCACCCTTTATATTCAATCTTCTGGAAGTCCCCACTGTGGCCGCACTGAAACCCTTTATGTTTCAGATTTACTTAAATAGGCAAAAGAAGGTGTTGCTCTCTTCGTATTCCTCATACTGTGCTATCATTTCCTCCGCAGAAAATTGAGCCAAAGAAAGACAAATTTGCTTTACGGAGCATGCCACCGATACCGTACAAACTGCATTTGGGTTCTAATATGCAAAGTTGCAATGCGCACGACTGTGTGTTTTTCGTACATTGCGGAGACTGCAAAATATTGCTCCATCTCGTAGCATCCACGTTACGAGGATCCTTTCCATACCTGCACCTCCTCACATCCATATGGAATATGGTGGTTCTTCAGCCAACCTTAGAGTCTATGAAATCACGATTAACATTTATTTTGTTCTGATCACGACTTTCCTCTATCAACTTTTTTGTCATTCAAAAGCTTTTCTCGTAGCAACTTTGGAAACCTTCCTTCAAACCTTCCATGTTCTTCTTCAATTCTTCCATGTTGACATCTATACCACTTCCATTTTGTAGATTCCATGCCATTCATTCCATCCTTAAAACCATCCATCTTACTCTATTTCATTTTTGGTTGTCTGTGAGAGCGAAATCACAGCACATCATCTAATTTTTGAGATATCATGTTGCAATTCTTCCTCTTCATGTGTCAAGAGAGACTTCTGAGGCTTTTAATGGGTGTGGAATTATTTTTGGATGCTTTGTAGAACTATATTACCAATATCTATGCTTCAATATCTATTAGGAATCACTTCAAACTAATTTTTCAAATAAAATTTATGCAATTTTTTTTCAAAAAATACAAACTTTTCTTTTCTTTTAGGACCTCGATCTTGAAAAGTTTAAAATTTACAATTTTAGATCTCAAAGATCCAGCTTCTACCCCGTAGTGAAAACTTCTCAAGTATTTTTTTTCCAATGCCACATTTCAGACCTAATTTGGATTCTTCAAGATAAATTTATGCCTAATCTCCCACAATGACCTAATTATGGAGTGGTTTAGCAGAGCCAACATGCACGACATGCCACATTTCATTTTTTTGACCGTCAGCCTCTAAAATTGATACAAAAGAAACTAAAGTCCATGTGATTTCATCCACTTATTATATAATTCAATATGATGTCTTAAAACGTGAAGTTATGATGATTTCGTCACCCATTTCTCTCTTAAAATGAAATTTTGGATCCCGAAAACCATAACTTCCTCATGGGTAAAAATGCAAAGGTGGGGTTACACTTTTGTGAGAATCGCGGCGTAAAATTCATTTTCTCCCAACAAATACCAGCCCAACTTCTATAAAATTTCAGTCAAGTTTCAAAATTAATTCACTAAATAATTTTGATGTTTACATTGATGAAGATATCACACGTGAAGTACCATATTTTTTGTTGGAGATGGGAAAATCACAACCAGTTCTTACCGAAATTTTAAAATAATTCCGATCAGGACTTTTTCTTATAAATATAGCAGCCTACAAACCCTAAGAGGTTTCAAGCTTCTACCATTGTCACATCCATGCACACATGTTTGTCTCGCATCTATGTTTGTTGTTTGTTGTGTCATGTTTACCGTGTCATCTCGTTTTTTTGCGTGGGCTTGGTGTTGCTAGCCGGAAAGGAGGTGGGGTAAAATTTGTTACTATGGTTTGTTTTTTTGTGTATTTTTTTTTTGGTTTTAATTTAATTGCTCTATTTTTGTTCACAAGTAATTTGTAATTTGCGTCCTCTGCGATGTCTTCACGATCTCCTACCTCGTCGTCTCATTACGTCTCATCGTCTTGTCATCTCCCTACTGCAGATGAAAATCCTCCTATGCATCGGCTTAATCGTTTTGGTAGAAATTCTTACTTTCACCAAGATCTACCATCCAAACTTGTCTATTAAATGATGGATAATTGTGTTAAACATTGTGATCTATTAGAAGCCTCATGGCATTGGTTCAAGCTATAGATCTAGCTCTAGTACCTTTGTTATACAATTTTCTTTTTAGAAATGTATTAGCACAACAAACTTACCCACCCAAACAATGCTATTTGATTGTTGTTAGATTTATGCAATATCCTCAAATGTTTGCATAGATTAGACCTTAAAAATATACCCCAAATTTTGAAATAGTCCACCCTCCAATTGTTGCCAAGGAAATGTTTCTTAGCATTGTCTTTCGTGTTAAGAATAAAGGAAATCAATTGTGACTTTATATCTCATGTTGTACCTTGAGTACCTTCTTTCTTAATTGTAGCTTTATCACTGGTCTCTGCTTCCTGTTATAATATTTAAAATTTTATTGCACCTTTCCTTCTTAAATGGTAGAAACAAAAAAGCTTGACTGCAAAATTAGTTGGTATTTTATAGTAATCCTACATAAATATTGGCATTATTTTCTCACCTCCATTGTGAAAATATTCAAAATTGGCGCAACAGAGTTTGTTGTGTTGATATGAAGCTGACACTACCAACGATATTACTTGCAAATATATGATCATCTTCATTATCTCTGCATTTCATAATATTCATTCTTGTTCTTGCCTTCGTAATATTCATCAAAAAATAACAAAGATTATTTACCATTTTTTGCAAATTTCGAGTGAGATTCTTAATTTTTAATTACATTATCTAAGGTGTTTATAATCATGGCACCATATTCTTGGATGCCCATTGCTTGTTATTCATTAGAAAGCCTCAATCAACAATCCATATTTAGTTTTTGTAAATTTGAAAGGGAAACTACAGCTTCTACCCGCACATCTAATCCAATAAAACTCAGAAGTTCAATAAAATACTTTATATACACCTTAGCTTATTGTTCATTAGAAAGCCTCAATCAGCAATCCATATTTACTTTTCTAAAATTGAAAGGGAAACTACATCTTCTACCCATGCATCTACTCCAATAAAACTCAGAAGTTCAATCAGATACTTTATATACACCTTAGGTGCAAAGGGAAGAATAAGTTGTTCATAATTAATCTTCCAAATGAGTCTATAGCACTATAGTGCCAAGATTTAACTAATGACTCTTGCATAGCATAATACCCACATATATATCTACAGCACAGTCAACATTGTAGTGATTTGAAAGATTTAACTAATGACTCTTTCATAGGAGAAATTTTCTGTCGCTTAGGGATTCAAGAAATTTTTACCAAACCCCCATACATCTAGAGTGGATATATGCATACTAGGGTTGGATAAGATTTTTCTAGAATTTTGATTTTCTTATTTTTATTGGTTTAAAATTTAATAAAATGTGTGATATGTATATATCTTGAGAACTTTATTTAATTTTGTTTACCAATTTTGTGATACTACAAAAAGGACATCAGATTAGTAATGGTGATAAGTTATAGAGGTATTGGTAAGGTTGATCAAGCATGATACCTATATGTAGAGTAGAGTTTTATGTGTGATTTTTGACATAGCTTCATCAACCACTACCACTAGTTGTTTATAATTTTATGCATTTGGAGGCATGATGTTAATAGGAATGATTGATAGAAATGTTTTATTTGAGTAATGAATACCCTTGGATTCTTACCATAATGCTACTATAGGTTTATGTTGATTTTAGATCTATTTTTTATTAATGTACCTAAATTTACACCTTCCATGATGCTTCTAATCTTGTAAAATGTTAAAAGTGGAGTTTTTTATGATGTAATGGATATTACTAATCTAGATTATGTACAATGATATGTCAGATAGTGTAGGTTGATGTTCAAGTTGTAAAATTCTTGTACATATCAAGGATTAATGGTATTACAAGCCAAAAATGACATTATTATAAATTATTAGATAATCTATTAGGTGTTAAATCATACTTCTTATTAAGGACATAACTAATGCAAGTTGAAAATTCTTTTTTAATGTTCTTAGACTATTTATAGATGTCGAAGTAAAGGTTTCTAGATGTGATTTCTCCCATAAAATTTAAGGAAAAACATGTACATGTCATTTCTCCCACAAACTCATCAAGGTGTGACTTTTGACATAACTTCATCAACCACTACCACTAGTTGTTTTAGTAAGTGCATAAAATAATTTTGTAAACCATGTACATGTCATTTCTCCCACAAACTCATCAAGGTGTGACTTTTGACATAACTTCATCAACCACTATCACTAGTTGTTTTAGTAAGTGCATAAAATAATTTTTCAAACCATGTTCATGTCATTTCTCCCACAAACTCATCAAGGTGTGAATTTTTACATAACTGCATCAACCACTATCACCAGTTGTTTTAGTAAGTGCAAACCACTACCACTTTAAGGAAAACCGTGTACATGTGTCATTTCTCCCATAAACTTTTAGGAAAAATTTAAGGCATATCATTTCTATGTCATTTCTCCCATAACCTATAAGGCAATGTCATTTTTCCCATAAACTATAAGGCAAACTTTAAGGTAAACCATGTACATGTCATTTCTCCCTTAAACACTATGCAAGGAAAACTTTAAGGCATGTCATTTATAGATGTGATTTCTACCATAAAATTTAAGGAAAATTTTAAGGAAAACCATGCACATGTCATTTCTCCCACAAACTCAAGGCTTTCTCCCATTAATTCAAGGAAAACTTTAAGGCCTAAAAAATGAACCTAAAGTGGTTGAACTTCCATAGGATTTAAGCCTATCTATTGAGTGTTAACTTCTACAAGTTCTAAAGGAAGAGTCTGTAAAGGGCCAGGTAGCCTTTGGATCTCATCCTTTCTCAAAGGTGACATATTTAGTAAATTCCCTTACAGTCATTCTCTGGAATAGATCTAAATAGAATTTCTTCATTGTAATATTCATTTTTGTACATGCCATTTCTCCCATAAAATTTAAGGCATTTTCTAGTGTTTTTGGAACCATGTACATGTCATTTCTATGTCATTTCTCCCATAAACTTTAAGGAAAACCATGTACATACATGTCATTTCTCCCATTTCTCCCATAAATTTTATTAAGTGCATAAAACAATTTTGCAAATTATGTACATGTCAGTTCTCCCACACAATTTAAGGCAAACGTTAAGGCAAACCATGTACATGTATCATTTCTCCCATAAAATTTTAGGTAAAATTTAAGGCATGGAATTTCTGTCATTTCTCTGTCATTTCTCCCATAAACTATAAGGAAATGTCATTTCTCCCATAAAATATAAGGCAAACCATGTACATCTCATTTCTCCCTTATACTCTAGGCAAGGCAAACTTTAAGGCATCTCATTTCTAGATGTGATTTCTCCCATAAACTTTTAGGAAAACTTTAAGGAAAACCATGCACATGTTATTTCTAGCACAAACTCAAGGCTTTCTCCCATTAATTCAAGGCAAACTTTAAGTCCTAAAAACCAAACCTAAAGTGGTTGAACTTCCATAGGATTTGAGTCTTTCGGTTGAGTGTTAACTTCTACAAGTTCTAAAGACATAGTTTGTAAAGGGCCAGGTAGGCTCTGGATCTCATCCTTTCTCAAAGGTGACATATCCAGTAAATGCCCCTACAATCAATCTCTGGAATAGATCTTAATAGAAGTTCTTTATCGTAATATCCATTTCTGTACATGCCATTTCTCCCATAAACTTTAAGGCATTTGCTAGTTGTTTTGGAACCATGTACATGTCATTTATATGTCATTTCTCCCACAAAAGTTAAGGCAAACAATGTACATACATGCCATTTCTCCCATAAACTCAAGGAAAATTTTAAGGATAACCATGTACATGTAATTTCTATGATAAACTTTAAGGCATTTGCTAGTGTTTTTGGAACCATGTACATGACATTTCTATGTCATTTCTCCGATAAAATTTAAGGCATTTTCTAGTGTTTTTGGAATCATGTACATGTCAATTCTATGCCATTTCTCCCATAAACTTTAAGGAAAACCATTTTCATGTGTAATTTATCCAACAAAATCAAGGATTTCTCCCATAAAATTTAGGCAAACTTTAAGGAAAATGAATAAACTTTAAGGCAAACCATGTACATGTGTCATTTCTCCCACAAACTCAAGGCTTTCTCCCATAAACTCAAGGAAAAATTTAAGGAAAATGAATATACCGGGATGAACAACAAAGGTAAAATCTAAACCATGTACATGTGTCATTTCTCCCACAAAATCAAGGCTTTCTCCCATAAACTCAAGTCAAACTTTAAGGAAAATGAATATACCAGAAAGAACAACGAAGGTAAAAACACGAAAGTGGGTTTATGTATATACATTTCATTTCTCCCATGTACATGTCATTTCTATCATTTTCTAGTGTTTTTGGAATCATGTACATGTCATTTCTATGTCATTTTTCCCATAAACTTTAAGGCAAACCATGTACATGTGTCATTTCTCCCATACATGTGTCATTTCTGCCATAAACTTTAAGGAAAACTTTAAAGCATGTCATTTCTATGTTATTTCTCTATCATTTCTATGTCATTTCTCCCATAAACTATTAGGAAAACTTTAAGGCAAACCATGTACGTGTCATTTCTCCCTTAAATTATAGGCAAGGAAAACTTTAAGGCAAACCATGTACATGTCATTTCTCCCTTAAATTATAGGCAAGGAAAACTTTAAGGCATGACATTTCTAGATGTGATTTCTCCCATAAACTTTAAGGCAAACTTGCAAACCATGTACATGTCATTTCTCCCATGCATTTGCAATAAATGTTAATTAGATATATTTTATTGTATTTGTTTTTTTTAGGGATCAAAAAACCCACTAAATATGGTTGAAAAATGGACATTATGCATAGACGTTTCTTGTTATCCCAATCCGGGGAAAGCAGTGATTACATATGTGCTTTGCAATATTGCGACTAACAAGGTCCTCCAAAGGAAAATGAATCTATCAGGAAGAACAACAAACAACGAGGCATATTATATTTCATTGATAGAAGGCTTGGGAACAACTAGGGAGTATGGATCAACTGGAATTGTAATTTTCACCAATTCTAAACTTGTGTGCAACCAGATGAAAGGTGTGTACCAAGTTAGGAAGGAGAGGATAAAGCAACTGCATGGAAAATAAAACAATATTGTTAGCCAATTTCAATTTTTTAGTATAATATATTGTGAAAATTTTAATAAGATTTTTGGTGATCTATTGTGTAGGGCAATGCCAATTAAAGATTCATCTATCAAAGATGAATTAATAGATGAATTAGTATTATACGTGGCAGTGCCAATTCAAGATTCATCTCTCAAAGATGAATTAGTGTTGAGATGCTCTCCTTAAAAAAATTAAGATTCATCTCTCAAAGATGAATTAGTGTTGAGACGCTCTCCTTAAAAATTTATTGATGGACTTTGTAACATATCTTTGATATGTGTGTGTTTTTTACTTATAAATGCGTCATTTTTAATGACCATGTGTTTTTTTCAATTATATACCAAGTGTGCTCCCACCATGTAAAGTGCAACTTGGTGAAATTCACATTTTTATAAAATTAAAATGTGAGGAATTCAACAAATTTTTGTTTAAATTGAGTTTCACACATCAATTAGTACTTTGAAAGTTCTGTTTTACATCATTTGTGTACTAAATTACTTTAATTTTTTGAAATATTTTGAATTATTTTAAATAGTAATTTAAAATAAATTGTAAATGTCCATTGTAGATATATCCATATATATCATGGAGGATGAAAGGTGAAGATCAATAGAATCCCATGCCTCTATGAGAGAGGGGGATCATGGATCAAGGGATGTTCATGGTATTTAAATATAATCTTATCTCCATACATACATGTGTGTACATATGGAATTGGTTTTTTATCAATTTTGTGAGTTAAATTGGTTTTTAATAAGTTTCATTTTTTATTTTTTAGGAGTTAGGACGACAAGGGTTTCTACTCCATCAATGGAGCATTGCCATGGTTAACGCAAACGTGTTATGGTTCACGCAATTTAATCAATCATATGTACATGTATTTATATGTATGAATGTATTTTTGAATTGATTATAAATTAATATTTTTTATGAAGCTTCCCTCTCGTCGTGTGAGGTTGGTGGTGGTACACATTCCCTTTGAGGCCCATCAATAGGTGGTGGAAAATTGCATGAGGGTGGTGATATTCATTCCCCTAGAGGCCAATAAATGGATGGTCGTGTTGGTTCTCAACCAATCGGTGGTCGTTCCGGTTCTCAACAGTCTCAGGGTGGGCAAGATGCTAGCCAACCATATCGAGGTGGCCATCAATCTGAATATTATTTTCATTCAATTTTTACAATTTTTTTACATGTTTTTTTAATATAAATTTTTTTATATATTGATGCATAGGGTGAAAATGTTGCTCGAAAAAGACGTAGGACAGAACACGTTATTCAAGAAGAATGTTGTACACCAACCACGACTTATCCGTCTAATGTTTCCTATATACCATGGGAATAAAACATGCAGCAATTCACCTTACAAAGGTGTCAACATCTTCATTCAAAATTGAAGAGAGATCTTGTGTCTTTGAAACTCCCTGTTCAGAGTCTGTAATATCCCAAAATGGAAAAAGCAGCAATATAGCTCATAAAATGAAAGCAGCAGCAAGTATTTAACACATGAAATCATAAGACCAATATAAAGCCATGTTATTGATCATAAATGCAGAAAATAAGTACAAATAAATGAGGCACTAAACATATAATGTGATCACAGAAGCCTCCAATACATAAACACTCTAAAAAATGAGATGTTGCTACAACACAAAATGTCGGAGAACTGTTACAACGAAGTAATAGGATGCATATCTATAGCTGGAGATGATACAATGATAGAAAAATACTGATATAGGCCCCAATGGAATCTAAACATACATATCCGGGCACGAGATCAACTTTCCAAGACAACCCAAGAGGGTTTCCAGGAAATGCACACAATGTGCCAATGTAAGCTGTAGCCCTAGGGCTGAAGATATGTTGCAACAAATGAAATGAGAAGATATGGCTGAAGCTTATGTAGAGAACTACAAATCTCCTCCAATAGATCCTCCGGATGAAATAATGACCCCTCCACTGAAGAAATCCCCTCCCAAAAAAACCACTACAACTATCCCTGCAACTCCTCCCTAAAATAACACATATATGGACTGAAAAATGCATTGTAGGGGATGAATACTACTTGGGCTGGTGCCAAATGTGTGAAATAATCCCAAGGGGATTCTTTACAGGTCTCCCAATGGATGGAAACCTTCCTCCACTGAAAAACTAGCTCTGAATACACTCGATCTAATCCTCCACTACTGCACCCTGCAACATAGCACAATAACCTACAGAAACTATGTTGATGAAGAAATTTGTAGCTTGGCCTGAAAACCAGAATGTGGAAATGAATGCAATGCTCTTCCAAGAGGCCTCTCAAGGAAAGAGGTGGGATTCCCGCTCGGGAACACCCGGTGCTAAATAACACAGCAATCTCAACTAAACAGCTGAAGAATGCAAGTAGTCTAAACAGACCATATACAAAATAATAATCCAAAAACATCGTCATATGGTTTTCATCCTCTTCTTTATATAAATTATGAGCTTCCTTGCCCTTGGCCCCACTCAATTAGGTCATTTCCTTCATGAAATCAACCTCCCTCCAAATCTGCGTTATTCCTCATTTAATTTCCACTCCTCGATAACAGCGTTGTTGACTTGGTCAAAGTTGACTGAATCAATATGATCCAACCCCTGTTCACACTTAGAGGTGCTTTATTTAGCTTCTAAAAGGGTCCCCTTTCACACTTGAAGTGTTTTTTTTGCTGCTAAGGAGACTTATGGGCCTCCCCACCCACTTATTCACCTACCTAATGATAAAACAAACTATAATATTCCATTTAGCTGAAGGCTAAATTTTTGGAATATTACAATCCTCCCCTCCAAAATGTTGCTTATCCTTAAGAAACTATAAAGGGAGAGAAAAATTCCTCCCTTCCTCCTCTTGTGGCCTCCTCATCAATAGTCCCCACCACTACTCAAGATAATCTGCAATAAATTTTCCCTCCAATGGCTCCTCCCAAGTATGCAAAACCAAGTGGCTCACATCATGAAAAGGTGGAAGGTGTAAATGGAAACCTTCTTGTCCACTGGCCTCCTCAAGGTAGGAGTGATGAAAAACATGGGGAACCTCATTCCCAATGAGATACTCCCATACCCATGCTATCATCCAAATGAAATGAGCCATCCTAGGTAACTCATCAAAGAAATCCTCAACCCCCGGTTTATGCAATGTATTGGGGCTGCATGGAGAGATTAGATTTTTCCACCGAATTTGTTTCTCTCTCCATTTATGGTAAGTATGGGGTTGTTGCTGATCTTGGGCTGAAATTTCATGGCCTCTAAGAATGGCCCAAGTCACCCCACCAAACAATACATCCATGAAGTTCCCCCTCCAAGAACTCAAATTCTCCAAATGGATCCTCCCACATGAAGACAAGAGATGTAGTGTGGCAATCATGGTTTTCCCATTGTTTCTCCTGAAACATAGAACATATAAGGTATGGAGAATCATACTCCAAATGGGCACCTTCAACTCTTGTGCCACTCTCCCAACAGAGCTTCCCATAAACATAATAACACCATCAATATATGGAAACAAAAACAAATGAAAACAAGTTGCCATATATCAACCGGGAGGTGGATCATAGTTCCACATATGGAACCAACACATTGCATCCCCTGCCTGCCTCAAAACAAATAATAACAAGTGTCCTTTCAGCCACTTTTTTTCTGCCACAATCATCCTACAAGATAGGATCATAAAAGTAATATGTGGTGCCAATGGTGCACACCAAGAATCATGTGGCTTCCCCCACAAACCACCAATATAATAGCCAACCTAAATGCTACAATTGGCCTCCAGTACATCATAATATAATATATAAGAAGGAATAATCCTCCTTGGTACAGCATTTTGCCCATAAAAAATAAAGGGGTACAAATCATAATGCATAAATGTACCTTTTCTACTATGTACTCCGGTCATTGAGCTGAAATGGCTCAACTGAAAGCTCTCCCTCACTCTCCATGAGTAAGGAAGTGGCTGTGACAACCTCTCCATCACCATCTGGGCTATGCATCTCTCCATATTATTATATATATCATGTTGGATGCCCTCCCAAGTGAACTCCTCCATCAAAGAATGAAATGCATCAAAGTGGATGGAATGAAAGTCCACATGTGCTGCATGTAGTAGCTTCCTCTTGAGCTCAGAAAATCTAGTCAAGAAGACTCTGCCATAATAATAGATAACCTCATCATCCACCATGTATCTATCATCTCCCTCTGGGTCATCAAGAATCATGCAAGCACCAAGATCCTTGGAGCACTCTACCAAAAGCTGAGACCTCCAATATGGATCAACCCTCCTAAGAGACAGCGCTGAAGATCTGAAATGTGAAGTTCTCCACATACTGTTGTCTTCTCCTTTGACATCCCTCATGCCAAATTCATCCTCCAAAGTGCTGTCATGCCCATAATGTAGCTGCTTATGCTCAAATAGAGGTGGTGACCTTTGGAAGTTGGCCTCCCATGAGAAGCTACCATCCAAAAAGAACCTCTTGATCTTGGCCATTGTAAGCATGAGTGGCCTCCATCTACTCCAATGTATGGAGGATTCCTTCCTCAAAGGAATTACCCTCTATTTCTCCAAATCCATGGAGCATCTCCCTTGGACAATGGTGGTGCCATCCTCCATCACTCCAGCAACTTCTGTCAGTGTAGAATATGTAGTGAGAGTGGGTAATGTTGAAAATGGGAGAATGTCTCCCTCCTCCTTGAGTCTATCCCAAACTCTATGCGCTATAATAGACCCCTCCAAAGTATCCACCCCTCCGAGATCTAAGAGTGGTGCAACCCCATGTGAAGCATCTCTCATCATCTCCTGATCTGGTGTTCTCCCCGGTAGATTGCCTCCATGTAGTGAGACATCAATGTCAAGAGTAGACTGCACATATGGATGGACAACTTTGTCCCTACCCTCACTGTGCAAATCAGTATGCCTCTTATGTGCATCAACCTTCTGAAATAGATAGGGGTGGTTTCTCCTCATCATGTAATGTTGGGCATCCTCCCTACCTTCTCCTTCCATCTGCAAGGTTTCATAATCATGTTGTTCATTGATTGTGCCTTGTCCTCCACATATGAAATCTTCAGGAACTTCTTGCAATGATACAATAATTCCTCTTGTTGGAGAAAGCGCTCCATCTACCTTTGCATGAGGTGCTAGATATGCTCTAGATATGACATCATTGTTTCCCCCAACCTCCTCTTCTTCTTCAATATGAATGGGAATCACTTTCTCAACAAGAGGATCCTCTTTTGAAAAAGGGATCTCCATGCCCTCTTTTCCAGGAATATGAGATAGAGATCTTGCCTCTAGTAAGGTATTATGCAAATGTTAGCCTCTTCAACAGTTTTATGAAGTGGGGTTGAGTTTTTAGGTCCTTTCAACCCTTGCAAAAGTTTGGTTTGTTTTGGTTTGTTTAAATCCATCAAAGGTGTTTCAGAATGTTTTCCATCAAACATTTCCATTAGCCTCCTAGTGAACTTTGCATAAGTATATGTATGTGCATTTTTTAAGGAAAACGACTCAAATATCCACCAAGCATAGACCTTACCTCCAAAATGCAGCACTGCAACCTTGATGGCTTCCTTCGCTGAAACTTGGTGCTGCTACAAATAGGTGTCTAGCTCCTCCACCCAAGCTCTTGCTGAACATTTTGGTGAACCATAAAAAGTAGATAGAAAAAATATACCCATATCATGCTGCTTGCTCCTCTCCACCTTGATCTTGCAAAACTCTTGGAAGGTGATATGATCTTTGAACCTCTTAGTTTGAGATTCATATTCTTGCAAATAATCACTAAGAGTTTCCCTCCTAGACATTTCTTCTTCTACCATCTCCCTCATAGTAGATCTGGGCATTTGACTGCTCTATGAATCATAGTTTGTGGCTGCATGCTCACACTCATCATGTGAAAATCTAGAGTTTTCTATAGATCCAAACTCCTTTGGAGATTATCTCTCCCTTCTCATCTTCTTGAGATCTCCCTTAATGTTCTGCATAGTTTGAAAGAAAAGCTTTGAGAGATCCTCCTCCTCTCTTCCTCCAAATAATGAAGTCTTTTTTTTTTTTTCCTGTACATCTCCTCTTCTTGTGAAAAGCTTCTCCTTATGGTGACATATTGGCTGAATGCACAGGCTGAGCCAAGATTATGCTCTGATACCATTGTAATATCCCAAAATGGAAATAACAGCAATATAGCTCATAAAATGAAAGCAGCAGCAATTATTTAACTCCTGAAATCATGAGACCAATATAAAGCCATGTTATTGATCATAAATGCAACAAATAAGTACAAATAAATGAGGCACAAAACATAGAATGTGATCACACAAGCCTCCAATACATAAACACTCTCAAAAGTGAGATGTTGTTGCAACACAAAATGCTGAAGAACTGCTATAGTGCAGTAATAGGATGCATATCTATAGATGGAGATAATAAAATGATAGAAAAATATTGATATAGGCCCCAATGGAATTTAAACATACATATCTGGGCACGAGATCACCTTTCCAAGACAACCGAAGAGGGTTTCCAGGAAATGCACACAATGTGCCAATGTAAGTTGCAGCCCTAGGGCTAAAGATATGCTGCAACAAATGAAATGAGAAGATATGGCTGAAGCTGATGTAGAGAAATACATATCTCCTCCAATAGATCCTTCAGATGAAATAATGGCTCCTCCACTGAAGAAATCTCCTCCCAAAACAACCACTGCAACTACCCCTGCAACTCCTCCCTAAAATAATGCAAATCTGGACTGAAAACTGCATTGAAGGGATGAATATTGCTTGGCCTAGTGCCAAACGTGTGAAATAAGCCCAAGGGGCTTCTTTACAGGCCTCCCAATGGATGGAAACCTTCCTCCACTAAAAAATTAGCTCTGAAGATACCTGATCTAATCCTCCATTGTTGCACCCTGCAACACATCACAATAACTTGCAGAAAATGCGCCGATGAAAGAAGTTGTAGCTTGGCCTAAAATCCAGAATGTGGAAATGAATGCAATGCTCTTCCAAGAGGCCTTTCAAGAAAAGATATGGGATTCCTACTCAGGAACACCCAGTGCTAAACAACACAACAATCTCAACTAAACAGTCGAAGAATGCAAGTAGTCTAAACAGACCATATAAAAAATAATAATCCAAAAACATCCTCATATGGATTCCATCCTCTTCCTTATATATATTATGAGATTCCTTTCCCTTGGCCCCACTCAATTAGGTCATTTCCTTCATGAAATCAACCTCCCTCCAAAACTGCATTATTCCTCATTTAATTTCCACTCCTCCATAACAGCGTTGTTGACTTGGTCAAAGTTGACTGAATCAACATGATCCAACCCCTATTCACACTTGGAGGTGCTTTATTTAGCTACTAGAAGGGTCTCCTTTCACACTTGAAGTGTTTTTATTGCTGCTAAGGAGACTTATGGGCCTCCCCACCCACTTTTTCACCTACCTAATGATAAAACAAACTATAATATTCCATTTAGCTGAAGGCTACATTTTGGAATATTACAAATTCGAGAAAGCTTAGAAATAGTTACTCACTCTTTAGGCGAACTAGTAGATGTGTACCTAAGGCTTGGGCCAACCACTGATATTTTTGTAGAAGTGATGAGAAAAATAAAGGAAGCAATGATGGGTCCCGATACATGGGAGGTTGTTAAACAAAGAGTTAAAACAGAAATGGCCTAGTCTATGTTTAATTTCAAATAAGGGTTGAAAAGAAAGATGATAAAGGTGCAGTATTTCAAGCACCCTGATATAGTTGGAAATTTTTATGATAGGTACCTTGATGCCTATGGAAGACTCCCATGGAACGACGAGGTTCCCCTTTATTTTGCAAAATTATTTTATTCATAATTCTTTTTGGGAATGAAACCCAATTATAATGACCTTCCCTCTCAATTTTTTGGTCCTAAGAAAGGTTGATTGTGTGACCGTAGGGGCGCTAAGCATGATGCTGAGTTGCCTCACCCGGAGCCACCATTGGTTAGTCGACCTCTTCATGTCGATACTTTGCATTCAGAGATGGATGCTACTTCTCAAATTAGTCAAGAAGCAAGGGATGCCATCATTAACAATGTTCAGAGTGGACTGGGTGGAGTTGATGTTTGTCTGAATCGACAAAGAGCATGAGATAATGCACATGCTAATTTTGTATATCATACAGATGAAGAGATAGAGAACATGATTGTTGAAGATCTCAGAACATATGCAAAGAATTGTCGCAATGGTTGGCAGGACCTAATTATTCATGAGAAAGAGGGCATGGCATCAGTATGTGTTAATGATTAGGGTGATTATTTTAACACATGTACAACTTGTAATAAATACATATATACATACATCTATTTGTATACATTAATCTAACAAAAACGTATCATATATGTTAACACCATTTTCAGTTCTCACACTTGATGAACGAAAATGTTATATCACGGTCGGAGCCTCTCTTTCACACAATCAAGATGGGTCTCACCATCAATCACACAATCAAGATGTTTCTCACCATCAAGATGATATATTGGCACATTTTAGTGTTTTTTAAGTGAACATGATGATGTACAATTATTTTTTATCTATTATTATATATATCAAAACATGATGACATATTTTTAAAATAAATAATTGTGCACACATGTACATGTATATATAATTAAATGTTAACAAATTTTAATTATGTCTGATGTTTTTGGGATGGAGGCACCTTCTTCTTCCTTGGGATATGTGCCAAATCCACCATCACAAGTATGAACAATTTTTCACTTTTAAATATGTTTTTAAGTTATATATTGTAACTCAAAAGTTCCATTAAAAATGAGATATAGATCTTGAGTTATTTTATAGTTTTCATTTTTTGAATTTTCGGTTTCTGGAGATTTTATTTTGCAACCACCCTTAGGAGATGTGCCCAATCTACCATCACAAGTATTCAATTTTTCACTTAAATATGTTTAATTTATAAGTTATAAATTGAAGTTCAAAATTTTTATTATAAATTGAGATCTAGATCTTGAGTTATTTTATACTTTTAAATTTTTTGAATATTTAGTTCTTAGAGATGATTTCCCTTCTCCACAGACTCTAGCGATGGAGTCTATGATGGAGATTGGAACATCCACACCATTTGAACCATTTGAACAAGTTGTCTATCTTTTTTTTAATATTATTGAAAATTAGTTTATATATGCATTTTCATTTGAAATTTTTTAATATATATATATATATATATATACTTGTACATGTATATTGTACAGTTTACTGTGGAATATGTTCATGTGGAGGCAGTTTTTATGTACGAGCAACAAAACACAATGGAGAGGGAACCACATGAGGTATTGCATGATTATTTTTTTTTCATTTTTTTTTTTACATGAAGTTTTATATTCTCATTCAATTTTAAAACATTAAATTTTAATGTTTGTACACATTATGTATAGGTTCCCCATGCTTCACATGATAGCGCGAGGATCAGGATTTTGTTGGCAGAGACACTAGATCCATCTGTATTTGATGGATGATGCACATATGTGCAACATTATATTTGATAGATCTAGTCTTAAATTTATTTTTTTATATATAGTCTTATCTATGCAGTCATATTTAATTTTCTATATAACTTGATACTTGTAACACTATACATTGAACTAGATATATATATTTACTTTTATTGTTCATGTGAGATACAAATTTTGGACATATTTTATTGTTTGGATATAGTTTTAAACTACATTTACTTTTATCAAGAATGATTTTAAATTTTGGATAGTTACCTTTGGCATGTGATCACATGTTGTGATATATAATGTTTTGTTTTTAAAACTGAAGTTGTTATTTTATTTTTTAATATAAAATGAATCTAGATGGAGATTTCAAATTACAAAACACATGTATATGTGTGTATATTTTGGATAGTTGAACTACATTTTGCATGTGATCACATGTTGTGATATAATGTTTTGTTTTTAAAACTCAAGTTGTCATTTTATTGGTTAAATATAAAATTCAAATCTAGATAGAAATTTCAAATTACAAAACACGTGTATATTTTGGATAGTTCAACTACATTTGGCATGTGATCTCATGTTGTGATATAATGTTTTGTTTTTAAATTGGATAGTTCAACTACATTTGGCATGTGATCTCATGTTGTGATATAATGTTTTGTTTTTAAATTGGATAGTTCAACTACATTTGGCATGTGATCTCATGTTGTGATATAATGTTTTGTTTAAAACTCAAGTTGTCATTTTATTTGTTAAATATAAAATGAATCTTTAGATGGAAATTTCAAATTACATTTTCACAATGTGTATATTTTGGATGGTTGAACTACATTTGGCATGTGATTGTGATACAATGTTTTGTTTTTAAAAAGTTGTCATTTTATAAATTTCTTAAATATAAAATGAATCTCTCTAGATGGAAATTTCAAATTACAAACCATGTACATATATGTGTATATTTTGGATCTAGTTGAACTACATTTGGCATGTAATCACATGTTGTGATATAATTTTTTGTTTTATGATATAATATTTTTTTTTTTAAGTTCAAGTTGTCATTTTATTTGTTAAATATAAAATGAATCTGTAGATAGAAATTTCAAATTACATTTTCACAATGTGTATATTTTGGATGGTTGAACTAAATGTGTATATTTTCACAATGTGTATATTTTGGCATGTGATTGTGATATAATGTTTTGTTTTTAAATTTCAAGTTGTCATTTTATAAACTTGTTAAAAATATAAAATGAATCTCTCTAGATGAAAATTTCGAATTACAAACCATGTATACATGTGTATATTTTGGATAGTTGAACTACATTTGGCATGTGATCACATGTTGTGATATAATGTTTTGTTTTTAAAACTCAAGTTTTGGATGGTTGAACTACATTTGACATGTGATTGTGATATAATGTTTTGTTTTTAAAATTCAAGTTGTCATTTTATAAATTTGTTAAAAATATAAAATGAATTTCTCTAGATGGAAATTTCGAATTCCAAGCCATGTATACACATGTATATTGGATATTTGAACGACATTTGGCATGTGATCACATGTTGTGATATAATGTTTTGTTTTTAAAACTCAAGTTTTGGATGGTTGAACTACGTTTGGCATGTGATTGTGATATAATGTTTTGTTTTTAAAATTCAAGTTGTCATTTTATAAACTTGTTAAAAATATAAAATGGATTTATCTAGATGGAAATTTCGAATTACAAGCCATGTATACATGTGTATATTTTGGATATCTGAACTACATTTGGCATGTGATCACATGTTGTCATATAATTTTTTGTTTTTAAAACTCAAGTTTTGGATGGTTGAACTACATTTGGCATGTGATTGTGATATAATGTTTTGTTTTTAAAGTTCAAGTTGTCATTTTATAAACTTTTTAAAAATATAAAATGAATCTATCTAGATAGAAATTTCGAATTACAAACCATGTATACATGTGTATATATAGGATAGTTGAACTACATTTGGCATGTGTTCAAGTGTTGTGATATAATTTTTTGTTTTTAAAACTCAATTTTTCACTATATTTGTTAAATATAAAATGAAGTTTGGATGTACATGAAGTGTGAATGTTATATAATTTTAGGATGTACGTATATTATTTAGGTGATATTTAAGTTCAATACATATTGATGTTTTAAAATCTAAAAATAATCATAAAATGTACAAGTCAGAAGCCATACCATGGCCTCGTGCCAGCGACAAAAACCCATTAGAGGTAGCTACAGAGGTGCGTTTTCAAGTTGCTCTCAACGTGGCAACGACCAACGATTGGAATCCACTGAGGGCTCTACATCTGATAGCCATGAGGTGTTGGCTCCTCAAGCGTTTGATAACATTCCTGGGGAGACTGTTTTGCCTCTGGAGAAGCCCAAGGGTAGAAGAGGAAGGAAATCCATTATTCTACAATTTGTGTAGCCTTTACCCAGAAAAACCAATCTACTTCTGGGTTATGAGCCCACGATGGAGGAGATAGGAGTTTGGGTCATGGACTCGGATGGTGTTTGGACCAGAAAATGAATGAACCCCATGATTGTCACCTCGATATATACTTCAGCTCTTTCGTTTTTATATGGGCCACTGAATATTTTGTATTACAAGACTAGATGACACTCTTAAGGGGTTGGTTTCCTCCTTTGAGGCAGCCCCAAACTTGGTTTATTTTAAACACTACCAAGGCAGGGATAGGCTAAGCACTACTTTCCATCTCTTCCCATTGCCTCTATACATTTTTTCTTGGTTTTAATATAGTTTAGCCCAAGTTACAAACAAAAAAAAGTTCACATGAATATATGTACATAAAAATGATTGAAGTACATGTTTGAATATATGTTAAAAAAATTGAAGTACAATACATATCAATGTATATATCTAAAAACAATCATAAGATTCTAGGTGTTCTTAGATGTGTCAAACAATCATAAAATTTTAAAATTGCATTCTAGAACATATATATCTAGTACACAACATTTTTCATTAATGGACACAGAAAAGCTACTTTCAGTTGATAGTAAACTGGAAATTACAAAAACATACCACACATTTTGTATTCAAGAATGAATATTATAATTTACTTTTAATAGACATGTGTCTAAAACAAAATAGTGAAACTTCAAATTTGCTTTATATCAACTATGCTAGATACACAGATATGTAAATTTTGCAATAATGACATTATGACAAATTGTACTAGAGAATGTATGAAATTTTTTATACCAGATAATATAGAAATGTGTATGTGTACACGTGTATAAAATACTCGTGTGCATGTACCAAAACAATGTACATGCGCAAACAATTGTACAGATAACATAAAAAGGCAGTTCAATTTTTAGTTGAGTTCTCAAAGTTCTAAAAGATGAATCCAAAGAGAATAAATTGTTGGGCAGTTCAATAAAAAAAAAAATCAAATGGAATTCCATCTTCAATGATCCATTCATGATCAGCTTTTGAAATTTTCCATTTCTTAATTTTTGTTTTTTTCTTTGATTGAACTTCTATTAACTTTATGCATGTTGCACACACCAAGTGACTATATTGACAACTTATGACATCAGGGTCATAGTCATGAAAGTAAAAAAAATCCCCACTTTGATTAGTTTGTCTGAAAAAATAACCTTTCAGTGTAATATACCCTCTATCACATGTAAACCCGTGATCATCATAGTTTTCTAATAATTTCATCTTTCATTCAGTGCAACACATCAAATAATACTTCACATTTTAATCATTCATAGTAGGTGCAATTACAACAAAAACATCTCCTGTAGAATAAAACAAACTTATGTATTTAAATTTAGATCATAATTAATATGAAAAATTAACTTTAAAATTAACATGTGTACTTGATTTTATTATCTATTTCTAGATCTCTATTATTTGAAAGCAATTGAAATGTTACCTTCTCTAACAAGATCATAAACTTGATCACCATCAGATGATATTGTAGTCTCCTCTGATTGCATTTCTTCAAATATTGCAACGAACATTTTCCTCTTTGTATTTAGTTTTGTATGTTGCCAATATTTCACATACATTTTTTTTCAAAAACATCATTGGATTCTGTGTTGTCTATGAAAACATGACAAAAACAATAATATTTTATTTTATCCAATGCAAACACATTTGTGGACAAATTTGTTTCAATTGAATGCAATTTTTGAGTCCCTTTTATTGTTTCAACATCATCTCCAATCGACCTATCTACATCTTAGACCCCAATATGCCAAAAAAACCTATATGGAAAATTCAAAGAAGAATATAAATATGATATCGAAATACCATCAAAGATAATCATTGCGATAAATGTACTGTTTAAAATTAGAAATCCAATAAAAATTAAATTGAATGTACCTTCGTACTTCCCTTGATCGGTTACTCTCATGACTTAGTGTAGTGATGCATCATTGAAAAACTTCTTCGGCTGAGACAATTCATTTTGTAGAGTGGTCCATTTGATATTTTCGAAGTGCTCGTTTTATGCATGCCCATGCACCATCATGTTCTTCTTTTCCATGAATAGTCTTAAAGAAATTCCAACAATGTTTCATGCAAGTTTTCATATGAATATGACACAACCAAAATGATGGCCATGAAGATTTGAATTGACCTACACATCCATCTGACCATACCCAATGTTCGATGAATTTTATTCCACGACTTTTCAAGGAGTCATAAATCTTTTCAAAACGGTTTTGTACAAAATATGTATCACGTGTACGTTCATCACTGATATAAAAGTGGTATTATTTAATAACATGCCAATTTTCACTGGTGCTTTCTATATGATCAACATTTTTTTCATCATGTCTATATAGAATATGGATGAGCATGGAGACTTGGTCAGAATGATAGTATTTACTTTGAATTTCTGTTTGTGGAACAAATGTGTAGTTTTCTGCAAAATCAACTACTGAAAAAATGGTCCCTGGTGGAAAAAATTCATGAGTGTTTTTGAATTGCAAGTCCTTCCATCGAGCTCTATGGGAATGCTTTGTGTATTTATGAATTTATGCCTCAAACTTTCTCAAAAACTTTATCACAAAAAATTCTTCTTCTTGTAAATCAATCCTTTTATCACTTGAACCTTGAATCGATGTATGGATATATTCATATCTCCTCCATTTCACTTTCATGTTGGAAAATGATTGATCATTTATATCTGTATGATATTTTTTTTTGAAATTTAGTCAAATTTCCACAATCATCACATTTTTTACCACCAACATATTTCTTTTGGTAAAATAATTCACGGCTTTCTCTTCCACATAGAATTTGAGATATGAAACCATGGTTAGTGGAAGGATGAGGTGAATCTTTCCAAAATGTTTTACCAAAATTAAGGAATGTGTCATAATATAATTGAAATTCCACATGATAATGACAACAAAAACTGTCGCGTATGGTGATAGGTTTTACATACCATGGTTTTTTTTGCACAAAAGCACTGATTGAGACATCAATTTCATGATTCTATTCTTTTAACTTGTTGAACAACTCTATCTGAGTGGTGTCCAAGAAATGTTTTGGATGTTCTTCGTACTAATTTCGTGTTATTCTTCTTCGCATCACATCCCTTTATTTTGGTGAAACACGAGAATTTTTCATTAAATATTCATATATTATTATTTTTACATTTTATCCAAGTCTATATTTGTATGGTTGCCTACAAATAGCTGTCCAACAAGCGAGTTCATCATTTACATCTATTTGCAACCGAAATTTCTGATGTTTGTGCAAAGTTTTTTGTGAGGTTCCTAATGCTCGTGCCATAGATTTTACCAAATGATTCTCTTTAGTACTTGATGAAACCACTACCATATGTATTACTCTGTACGTGATTCTGAAACATTTTTCTTTCTAGATTTTCTAATTGAATTTAGAGAACTATTTATAGTTTGTATCACATCTTCCTTCATTTTTTTTAATCTTTTGTTGATTTTCGAATACCCAATAAAGTCGTAGCTTCTTTTAATTTCCTTGATGTTAAGAGACCTTTCAACAATTAGGCTTGAACTCTCGCAGTTTCATTTTTGAAGAATGAATCAATAATGCGATAAACAAGATATCGTATAACATGGTCAGCTTTTTTTATCTCCATATGTGTGAGTGTCAACATTTTCTAACATCTCATCATCGATATTGATTTCATTTGTACATATTCGAATTAAATGTACATAATAAGTTTACATATTCAATAAATAACTAAATTAATAAATATGTATAATTTCAATAATACACATGTGTTAACACACACACACACACACACACATATATATACCTAGTGATTCAATTTCTTCACTTGAATTTCTTTCAACATTTTCACCATCTTCAATCATTGGTTCAATATCTCTTTCACTTTCTCTTTCAAAATTTTGTATCTCATCCTCAATGTTTTGAGGAATATCTCTCTCTGTTTACATTGAAAAATATTTTTAAAATTAGTTCATCAAATAAAAATTAATTTTCACAATTTACACTAGGCAAATTATAAATATCAAATTTATAATATTTACATTTACATGCCTGCTTCAACTTCTAGTTGAGGTTGATTTTCCCTTTAAATATTTGAGTGTTCTTCTCTCTTTTTTTGCGATATTCTCTCCCGTGTTCTTTATGTTCCTCAGGGTCTCTTGTTCGATCATATTTTCTCTTGCAATTCCTTCGATTTCCCATGATAATTGAGTACGAAGCTCAAAAAAATTCCTTAAAAAGTTTAGACAAAAACTCAATTAAAAAAAAATCATCACAAAAGTTTTAATTTTAAAAATACTCATTTTGAAAATTTTTCACAAAAGACATACTTCATCCAGAACACTTACTTTAAAAAATACGAGAAAAAAATGTCTTCTAAAAATGAAATGAAGCTCAAAATATTTCCTTCCAAGTCCTGCAAAAAAAACTCATTAAAAAAGTTAGACAAAAACTCATTTTAGAAAATCATTATAAAATATTTACTTCAACCCAAAACATGTACTCTAAAAAAATGTCACTTCAAAAAATACCTCCAAAAATGTGCATTGAAAATTAAGCTCAACCTCTTAAAAAACATCACTTTAAAAAATACCTCCAAAAAATTTCCTTTGAAAATTAAGTCCAAAAACCTCTAAAAAAATGTTTCTAAAAACAAAATACCTCCAAACAACGCCCTTTGAAAATTAAGCCCAAAAAGCCTCTAAAAAAATGTCACTTTAAAAAATACCTCCAAAAAATGTCCTTTGAATATTAAGCCTAAAAAGAGTCCTTTGGAAATTAAGCCCAAAAAAAGTCCAAAAAATGTCTTTTGAAAATTAAGCTAAAAAACCTCTAAAAACAACATACCTCCAGAAAAATGTCCTTTCAAAATTAAGCCCAAAGACCTCTAAAACAAAATGCCTCCAAAAAATGTCCTTTGAAAATTAAGCCCAAAAACCTCTAAAAACAAAATACCTCCAAAAAAATTTCCTTTGAAAATTAAGCCCAAAAAACATCTAAAAAATGTATCACATACCTCCAAAAAATGTCCTTTGAATATTAAGCCAAAAAGAGTCCTTTGAAAATTCAGCCCAAAAAAAGTCCTTTGCAAAATCAGCCCAAATGAAGAAATGTGTGAAATTATGCGAAAATAATGAATCCGTGTACGCCTATTTATATTGCCACGAAATTTTTTTCCAGTGCAAACTTTGTAGTGGAATATCCACTACATTTTATGGATCAAAAATATATATATAAAAAAATTCACAGTAATAGGTAGAAATAGAGTTTTGATTGTTCCAATTTTTAGGGGTCCATTCATAAACTGTATTGGGGTCAGGCCAAACACTAGTGAACTTACTAATCTATCCTCTCTCCATCAAAATTTTGATGTTCAATTTTTCCATAGAGTGTCTCATATCTAGAGTGGGTATGGAACCCATCCTTTTGGAAATTTTGCATTTCTTCTCACTCGTTGAAGCAAGGAATTCCACATTTGATGTGGAAGGCCCACACATTGAGATTGATTAAGAACAAACCAATAAAAAAACATCAACAAATTTTAAGTGCAAGCCTAGAGAATAAAAATACATAAGGAAACATATGATAATATATGGCATCCTAATGTTGACAAAATCACTAAGAGATCCATCCATGGAATTGGGATGAGGGGATTAGTAATGTGCAAACATTGTTGGTAACGTCACTAGACTAAGATGACATGAAAACAACTAAAGAAACCTTATCTGCAACAAAGAAAAACAACCTCTAGCTCCACACACACACATATACAACAACTAAAGAAACCTAATCTGCAACAAAAACACAACCTATGGCTCCACACACACACACACACACACATAAAATCAATGTTAATGAACCTAATATGATTAATTTAGATTCGAAAATTAAAAAGGTTAAGCTTACACGATAAATAGTGTATTCAGAAATTAAATGTAATTATTTTTTTGTTATACAATCTATTTTTATTAAATATTTTATTAATAAATACTAATTTATATATAATATTTTATAAATTGGTTTCTCATACTTTGGTGGATTGTTTGCCATGGCCGTCACTAGATGTCGTTATTGATGGGTTTCTCCTTCCTGGAATCAGGTTAAGTGTTTCCTTCTATATGGGTCTTATTCATGTATCTCCTCTCTCTTGGACCTCTGTTGGCTTTCACTGTTAAATTTTCGTCGTGGTGTAGGGATGGTGTGTTGTTTTCGTCTACATATTTCTGCCATCACTATTGTCTTTTCTCTAGTGGCATTTTTTACTGCTGCCTGCTTGGGTATTGGCTACAAGGTCCTCATGTTGTTAGGGTCTATTGACCCAATCATCATTCATGTTGATGCACTTTTCTTGGGGAATTTTTATGGGTCTTATAGACCTTTTCTAGTTAATGTATGTGGGCTTGCATTTCTTTGCTAGTCTTTGGATTGTTTATGGTCCTTTTGTTTTAGTGGGTTTCTTCCTGTTGATTTCTACTTTGTAGGGTTTATTTTCTATGCCCTAGGGTTTGTGTTTTGTGCATACTCAGGGATTTAAATGCATTCCTACTATGTGTAACTCATTATTGTCTATTATGGTTGGTCCATTTGGGTCTTATGGATGGTCATACCTATTTGATAATAACTGATGATATGTTGTTTGTACGGGGGCTTATGGCCCTCTTAGGTGGTTTCCTTTGTACTGTGGTTCTCTACTAGATTTCTCTGGTATATTGAAACTTCTTAATTATAGACATATGTAAGCTTTATTTGTAGCTACCTAGGTTACTCACCAAATATATTTAGATGTTATAATATTTTGTATTAATGAAAAATATAAACTTTCCTTTCTGGAAAAATATAAAAATAAATTTCAATGCAAAAAAATACAAATAAAAAATAATTAAATCTATGATAATCCATATTTTTATAAATTTGAAAACACATGAATTTAAAGAAAGTACAAATACTAACTCCTAATGACCATCCACAAATATCACTCCCACTTGTGATAAATTACTTATAAAATAAAAAATTACCTCTAAATTTGTTTCTCCTTATTTTTAGAAATAGCTACAAATGACAAGGAATAAGGGGTTACTTTGTCAATATTATTATTTATTTGATTAGATTGTGCAAATGATTGGATTATTTATATTATTTGATTAGGGGTTATGTGTGTGAAAATGATATGGATTATGATTGTATATTTTTAGTTTAGAAGTATATTGATTTATCATAGTTTATTTATAAATGTAACATATGGACGGAAACGTGAAGCTGGGTTACACTTTTGTGAGAATCGGGGGTAGAATTTTTTTTTCGGCAATAGTTCGGCCGAACTTGTTTTTAAATTTCGGCCAAACTCGTGATTCCGTTTAGACTGACGGCTTACTGACGGCGTGGGCAAACAAAATTTTTTTCGGAGATTGGAAAACCGGCAACTAAAGTTCGGCCGAACTGTTACATTTAAAATAGTTCGGCCGAACTATTTTCTATAAATAAATCACCCGCGAAGTATTGCGGTTACCGATTTCATTGTTCCCGCGTTCTTTCTCTGTCGCTGTTGCAACTCGTTGCCGCGCTGGTGTCCCTGTAGCCGCAGCTTCTCGTCGCCGCGCCGCAGCTCCTCGTCGCCACGCTCTTTGTTCCACGGGTATGTCACTATCTATGCAGCTTTGAACACATGTATAAGCTAGTCTTGTAACACTGTAAATTGATTAGAGCTAACCTAATTTCACTTTGATTAGGACTTTTCTCTTCCATGCAATCTCCTTTTGAACTTTACACAAAATATTAGGCATCATGCCGATAATTAAATGTAAGAAAACATGATCGTTTCTATGCTATCTTATGTTCTACCTTTTGGAACTCTCAAATATAAATAGGGTCCCTTCTATACCTTCATATGTTCAGATTTGGATTAGACCACTTCTGAGAAATGCTATTGTATTTTCTTATGAAATGCTTTTGTCAGAAAATATGGTGGAGGTTTTACAAACGATTTGTAAAATTAAGTATGATAGACGAACATTTGAAGAACTCCTATACGTAGATATTCCTTGTGAAATACTGCCACATTTTGTTACAGTATGAAAAAGTAATACAGATTGGCCAATTCCATATTCAAGAAACTTCGTGTTGTACGTGATGGTCAACTCCAGATTTTTTTTCTTCGGAACTTAAGGTTAGATTTTGCATGGTTTCTTCTTTTTCTCACTCAAAAATTTTCAAAGCCAAAAGTATATCAATGAATGAGAGAAATCTCAAATTTAGCTTTCAACGACTCAACGAATAGTTCAATTTGTGCTGTTTAATTTACAAACGAATATTACATCATGGAAGTTGTTTAATTACTGAGTTTTTACCAATTATACATTGAACAAAAGCTTGAAAAGGGTTTCTATTATGCTATCTGAGATGGATCTTATAATATCTTATAATCTGGTTATGTTTGTTGTGATGCTACATAAAAATTTTCAATAACGTTATGACTCAAAATTCAGGCTTCTGTGATCCATACTTGCAGATTTCCATCGATCCATACTTGCAGACTTCCATTGAATACTTGCAGATTTTTTTATTTTAATCAAATTAAGATACTGTTTCTTTTTTTTCTTGAAAATACAGGTATCTGTTCTCCATGTACTTATCTGACAGGGTCCAACAATACCTTTCTATACTGCAATGATCTTCCCACAGGTCTAACTGTAGTCGCTCAAAAATAGAAATGCCATCTATTTTTTATTACCATAAAGAGATCACAATCTATCTTCTTAAGGGTGTATGCCTACAAAGAATTTTACGACAGCATATTGCACTTCTTAATTCTTTATAAAACTAGATTTTTTTTACTCAAGATAATCTTAATTGACATAATTTTGTTTGATTTATTAAGATTTAAACCTTGAATTTTAGGTTTACTTAATACTTCAGAACATAGGGAACACCAATTAAACTACCCCTGTGAGCTATAAAAATACCATTTTAAAAGAAATAATAAAAGATATATTTAAATCCCCTAAATATTCAATCATGGAACTTTTATGTCAAAAGAAAGATATCAAAATATGGAATGCCAGAAATTTTATGAAGAAAATGTTTAAGAAACCAATAGAATATACTGAGTTAATGTAGGTTAGAAAGCTCACTTGCTCTGAAAGAATAGACCTCAACTTGTTTGCATGCATTGCTTTGTGCAGCTCTATGTGCTTCAGTATAACTGAGTCTTGCAGTTCTGAAATTTTTGTCCATGCACCGTAAAGCATTTTCTGTTCCAAAGATTAAAGCTCAAGCTTCACTTTTGTTCCTAAGCTTAGTTAAATTTGCAAATTCTATTAAAAATAAAAAACTAAACATTTAAGTAAATTTATAGAAGAATTATATACATATATTCAATGTTATAAGCATCAAAAAGTTTAAAAGAATTTTTGAAAAAAACTTTACACCCCAAATCTTAAACTGTGTAAGAAAGAAACTTATAATTTCAATGTTCTTATTTAGAAATTTTCATTGAATGTTTAAAGTTCCATTTTCTTTTTCTTTCAACTATGTTGAATTTAGTTTTAGTTATATTTTTAATGTTGGAGAAAATAACTATTTATTTCATGTGTAATTAGATTAGTGATTTCATGTGTTAGGGTTGTGGATTCAGGCATTGAAACAACACACCATGATATTTCAAATTTAAAAATGATGGTTTGAGTCCTAGGTAGCTTAGAATCCTATTTTTTTTCAAAATAAGGATGCACTCCCATTTGATTCTCACGATTAGGTTGTAATCATGAGGCTCTCGCTCAAGAGTGGACCTTCCCAAAATCTTGTGACGTATTGTCACAAACAAAACCATCAAACTGAAAACACATCATGCAAGAAACATAGCTCGCTGACATATCATTTTTCTCCTTCAAAGAAAAAAAAATTCACATCATGTGAATATCTCCATGTACTCTTACATATTGTTGTACAAAACCATCAACCAAACACAAGTCGACAAAACATGCCTCTTCAAACAACTGACTCTCAAGTCAAATAATAGAGCTCATGTACAAATTTCCATATTTTTTGCATTTAAGTGTGTTAACATAACTCTACTTTCAACATCTTGCTTCATGCAACATGCACCATACTTTCAATTTGCAAAGAAATTCATGAAACATCAAAATACATGCTAGGCCTTAATTGGATAAGAAATCTAACCATCTGTTAGCAAACCATTTCAATGGCGCTTCTTTTAGTTGCACTTCATCATGTGAATCATCTTGACCCTCATCGATTATGAAATCCTCTTTTCCATTCTTTTCATTATGTCATTCCACATTCTTCAAATGTTGTGGATGACTTGTTGGATACAAAGTCCAACACTTGTCCAACATCTATAAACATTATGATTATTCAAACCACAAAAGGAACATGCAAGTTCTTTTCCAAATCTTATGTGAATATTTACCATATCTATCATAATCAAAAGCAATTTGATTAGAGGCAAATTTATACCTTGAACATTCATCGTTGTCGCCTTCTTGTGGAGGTGAATTTGATGAGGTAGTGGCTCTCCTCTAAATACTAGCAATGAATTCAATGACTCTAGAGCTTTCAACATCCTCTTCTTTTACATTCTCATTAGCTGCATGATTATTAACATCTTCTTGCAAAGTGGGTGTCAAAATTTTCCATTCAACATGAATACAAACTTTACAAGCTTGATGCACCCCTTTCATGTATAAAAAGATTACCTGTGTTGGGAGTGGCCTTTTACAACTTCGGAAAGCATTTGATTCCACATTCATTCCTCCGGCAGACGCTGTCTTGTAGATACCATACATTTGTCTAAGGTTAAAATCATACAAGAAGAGCTTCATTCCGGGCTTCACCTTTTCTACAAGCTCCTTTTTGGTTGGTGGAAACCCAAACACATTGTATCGGAAACGCTCTTGCATTGTTTGAAAATTACACATAAAAATCAAGCCAGCAAACTTATCTTTGCCACTGCCATCTTCATTGTTTGCTTCCTTGCTGCCTTGTTTTTTCTTCTTATTTTGATCAAACTTTGACACAACAGGGTCAGATAAACCCTTGGGTTTGTTCTCTGTCTCTATTTTAACAGTGTTATCCACAACATTAACCTTTGACACAACAGGGTCAGATAAACCCTTGGGTTCGTGGTATGTCTCTATTTTAACAGTCTTATCAACAACATTAGTTGGTGTTGCATCCTGCAACATATATCCATAGATTTGTTTCAGGAATTTGTAATCTTCCTTAGACTATCCGCAATTTGCTTCACACTATATGCAATCTGCTTCATACTATACTATCCGCAATCTGCTTCAAAGATGACCGAACAATAGATCCACACTATTTTCAAACTCTTTAAACTTCACACTGAAAGCCCATCAACATATTCGTACTGAATCTTACAAGAATCTGTAAACTGTTTTCAGAGATTGCCAAGTTATTCCTTATTAAAAGAGCCATAGACAAGGTATATAAATATAGATATAATTACTTCCTTTTATGCCGACCAACACTTTTCCATGTAGGCTGATTTGTAACACATCATAATAGTTCGATTTTTCAACGTTTATGTAGAGCTGAAATAAACCATTGGTTCATGTTTTCTTTGACTAGGTCTGGGTTTCTGGCTGAATCTATATGGAAATTTCTGTCTAGTTAAATACCCTTCTGTTTGCAAGATTGATTTATATTTTAAGATTTTGCATTTGTGTGTTGTATGTATCAAAGATATCTATTCCCAGTTTTTCTATGCACATCAATTCAATTGCACAAACAATTAAATCTAATTTAATATTATTGTTTGCTAGAAGTTAGTTTATGTTTTAAAAATGTTCAGTGTTGTATGTAGCAAAATATTCTACAAGGTGACCTTTCTTATGGCAATGAGTAATAAACAATTTCAACTTATTTTCAACATCATTTTTCTTGTCCAATAGGCCTTTGACTTTTTGCCTCATTTATTTAGAAAGTTTCATGTGCATGGATATCTTCTTCCAACATCTATAAACATTATGATTAAATTCAAACCACAAAAGGAACATGCAAGTTCTTTTATATATCTTATTTGAATATTTACCATGTTTATCATAATCAAAAGCAATTTGATTAGAGGCAAATTTATACCTTGAACATTCACTGTTGTTGCCTTCTTGAGGAGGTGAATTTGACATGAGGTAGTGGCTCTCCTTTGAATACTAGCAATGAATTCAATGACTGTAGAGCTTTCAACATCTTCTTCTTTTACATTCTCATTAGCTGCATGATTATTAACATCTTCTTGCAAAGTGGGTGTCAAACTTTTCCATTCATCATGAACACAAACTTCAAAAGCTTGAGGTAATGAACACGAAATAAAATTCCTTCTTGGAATAGCTTCATGTGCCTCCTTGGCTTTGGAGCATTTTCCATGTTTTCCATAACCAAGACCCAAATAATTAGGCCCTTCTTGAAGAAGATTTGGCTCAACTATGCCTTGTACTCAACTATGCCTTGTACATGCTTGCCTTTAAAACCCTTTACTTTCATAGCACATTTTCATCAAAAATTTGGACCTTATTCCTCTAATGTCTCTCAAAAGCACATACACATTCATTTTCAGAGGAAATTGAAGACATAAACCAATAGATAATTCTTCTAACTAACCTTGACTAAAATGAGCTAAATTGTACTTTGATACGAACTTGATTTGAATATGGACAAACTAGTTTTGTTGGGGAAGGGGTTTATGTGTCAAGCTTTAAGTGTATTTTGTGAGAAATTTATGAGTTAATTAGATTTTAAAAACTCATGTTTACACATTTATAAAATGCAAAATTTTTAATTCTAGGAAAATATTTTCCCTCAATCCAAATTCTGATCATTGGACATGTAAGAGGAAGAAAGAGGGAATTCACTTTTCAAATTCTAGACCTTGTCTAGACCTCCTAGTGGCCAAGTATTTAACCTAGCGTGATAGCCAACTAGGTGTAAGATTTGACTCTGTCCAACACTTGTACACAAGGTGACCTTTCTTATGGCCATGAGTAATAAACAATTGCATCTTATTTTCAGCATCATTTTCCTTGTCCAATGGGCCTTTGACTTTTTGCCTCATTTATTTAGAAAGTTTCAATGTGTATGGATATCTTCTTCCAACATCTAGAAACATTATGATTATTCAAACCACAAAAGGAACATGTGCAAGTTCTTTTATATATCTTATGCACGAATATTTACCATGTTTATCATAATCAAAAGCAATTTGATTAAACGCAAATTTATACCTTGAACATTCACCATTGCCTCCTTCTTGAGGAGGTGAATTTGATGAGGTAGTGGCTCTCCTTTGAATACTAGCAATGAATTCAATGACTAGATAGAGCTTTAAACATTCTCTTCTTTTACATTATCATTAGCTACATGTTTATTAACATCTTCTTTCAAAGTGGGTGTCAAACTTTTCCATTCATCATGAACACAAACTTCACAAGCTTGAGGTAATGAACATGAAATAAAATTCCTTCTTGGAACAGCTTCATGTGCCTCATTTATCTCATGGGCCTTCAACTTAAATTATATATGTAGCATAATACATTAAGCTATAGGAGATAAATCAAATAAGCATTTGTTCATGTAAATTAAACATGTGTAATAATTATGTCCTCATTTAATATGTACAATATGTTTGGTTGAATCCACATGAAAAACAAGACTCCCAACCGTGAGAAGAGGAAATTACATCCTATTTCTCCCCCCTAGCACAATTACCAGTACAGTTAGAATTTAACAACCCCAAACTGGATTTTACTCTCAGGTACTGAAACCTCTACAAAGGTTTGACCTGGAAACATAGTTTTTCCTTAGGTTTCTCCACTGGTTCTATGTCCAACTTGGATAACCTACAGTTCAATATCCTTCTTTTCATTTTTTATATCCCCTCTTGGATAACCATAATATCTTGAAATGGACAATCAACGGCTGCCAGTTCTCAACAGGGTCACTGTGGGTCTGGTTCTCAACAACGTCATTCTGGGGTTGGTTCTCAGCAGGGTCATGTTGGAGATGATGTTAACCAACAACATCAAGGTTGACATCAATTTCAATATTTTTTCATTAAATTTGTGCAACTTTTTTTACACGTGTTTTTTATAATATACGAAATTTTATATATATTGATGCAGAGGCTGAAAATGCTTGAGCCAGTGGTCAAAATAGACGCAGGGCAGCGCGCTACATTCAAGAAGAAGGCTGTCAACCCAGCACAACTTATCCGGCTGAGATTACTGATATACCATGGGAAACGAACATGGCGGAATGCACCTTACAAAGGTGTCAAAGCCTTCATGCAAAATTGCAAAGAGATCTCGAGGCTTTGTCTCTACCTGCTGAGAGTAGACAAAGCCTCGAAATAGTTACACATTCATTGAGTGAAATGGTAAATGTGTACAAAAATTTGGGGCCAACGACCGATTCGTTTGTAGAACTGATGAGAAAGAGAAAAGAAACAGTGATAGGTCCCGATAAATGGCAGGACATAAAACAAAGAGTTACAAGAGCAGATGCCAAGTCAATGTTTAATTATAAGGAAGGGCCAAAAAGAAAAATGTTGAAGGTGCAGTATTTCAAGCACCCAGACAAAGCTGCTTATTTGTATGATCGACATCTTGCGGCCTTTGGAAGGCTTCCATGGAACGATGAGGTTCCTATTTATTTTGCACAAATGTTTTATGCAGAATTTTTTTTGGGTATGAAACCCAACTACAATGACCTTCCTTCAGAATTTTTTGGCCCGGGGAAAGGTCGATTATATGACCGTAAGGGCGCTAAGCGAGATGTGGAGTTGCCTCGCCTTGAGCCGCCATTGGTGAGTCGACCGTTTCGAGTCGAAACTCTGCGATCAGAGATGGATGCGACTTCTCAAATAAGTCGAGAAGCAAGAGATGTTATGATCGACAATGTTCATAGCGGATTGAGTGGAGTCGATATTTGTTTAAATCGACAAAGAGCACGTGAAAATGCACGTGCCAATTTTGTTTATCATACAGATGAGGAGATTTACAACATGAATGTTGAAGATCTCCGAATATATGCAATAAATTGTCGCAATGGTCTACAAGACCTAATTTTTCGTGAGGAAGAGGGCACCGGAACGGTATGTGTTAGTGACCTTAGGGTTTGAAATTATATTTACATATACATGTGTACAATTTGTAATAAGTACATGTGTATGTACACATGTATACATTTATTTGTATGTGTACATTAATCTAACAAAAATGTATGATTATATGTTAAAACACCATTTGCAGTTCTCAGGCATGATGCGTGATGAAAATGTTAATATTACGTTCGGGACCTCTGGCTCAAATGATGCAGATGGGTCTGACCATCATGATATGTTGGCACATGTATGTTAGTGTTTTTTAAGTGACTCTAAAATAAATAATTGTTGCCACACATGTACATGTATGTATATATATAATTTGATAAAATGTTTTAATAGGTACCGATTCCGTCTGATGTTTTTGGGATGGCGGTACCTTCTTCTTCCTTAGGAGATATACCTTCTACTTCATTGAGAGATGTGCCACAAGTATGGAAAATTTTTCACAAGTTCAAAATTTATGTTTAAAAGTTATATATATATATATATTCTACCTCAAAAAGTTCCATTAAAAAGTGAGATATATAGAGAGAGAGATCTATATTTTGAGTTATTTAAAATTTTTTGAATTTAGGTTCCTATAGAAGATTTTTTTAATCCGGGGACTCTAGCGACGGAGATAGGAACATCCACAGCATTTGAACAAGTTGTATTTAGTTCTTTTTTTTAATATTATTGAAAATAAGTTTATATATGTACACGTGCATTTTCATTTGAAAGTTTTTAATTTATATAAATTATATATATATATATATATATATATTTATTTATATTTAATTATACATGTATATTGTACAGTTTACCACTGCAGATGTTTCTATGGTAGAACCTGTTCATCAAATGGAGAGGGAACCTTACGAGGTATTGCATGATTTTTTTGTTATATTTTGTTTTTTACATGAAGTTCTAGATATATATATTCTCATTCATTTTTAAAACTTCAAATTTTAATGTTCAAGTACATGTGCATTGTGTATGTAGGTTTCCTATTCACAGGATAGGGTGCTACCCGAGACCCAGACGCTAGATCCTCCATTTGATCGACAAGATTTACAGTAGATTTGATTTCAAAATTTAGATGGTTTTAAAATTTGTTAAACTTGATACAGTTTGATACTCAAGTGAGATTTACAATTTTTGGACATATTTTATTACAATGTTATTATATAATTTGTTTTATTTAATTTTTGGATGGTTTTAGTACTTTTGGCATGTGAATGTGAAGTAATGTTGTCATCTGAATTACATTTGACATGTGATATTTAATGTTAAGTGTTTTTGTTGGATAGTTGAATTATAATTGGCATGGCATCTGAAGTTTTTAAAACTACATGAATGATAGAATGTGAACCTACATTTGCACATGTGGTAAATTGAAATGTTACTTGTAACAAGACAATCCCCATTGATTTCATTACGGTATATGTTGATTTCTGATTTGATATAATTGCATGTATGATGGTACATTACTTGTAAAGTCATTGGATTAATAGTGTTCATTGATTTCAGTGTAAGCGCAAAAAATTATTGACAATGTAGAACGATTTTTGTGTTATAATAATTAAACCTAATAATATTGGAGAGTAAGAGAGACTTGAGGTATGGTGTTTACTACAAGAGTTCGAGCTAAATATTTAAATGGTTTACCTATGTGTTGATTTCTGATTTGATATAATTGCATGTATGATGGTACATTACTTGTAAAGTCATTGGATTAATAGTGTTCATTGATTGCAGTGTAAGCGCAAAAAATTATTGACAATGTAGAACAATTTTTGTGTTATAATAATTAACCTAATAATATTGGAGAGCAAGAGAGACTTGAGGTATGGTGTTTACTACAAGAGTTCGAGCTAAATATTTAAATGGTTTACCTATGTGTTGATTTCTGATTTGATATAATTTCATGTATGATGGTACATTACTTGTAAAGTCATTAGATTAATAGTGTTCATTGATTTCAGTGTAAGCGCAAAAAATTATTGACAATGTAGAACGATTTTTGTGTTATAATAATTAAACCTAATAATATTGGAGAGCAAGAGAGACTTGAGGTATGGTGTTTAATACAAGAGTTCGAGCTAAATATTTAAATGGTTTGTACCTATGTGTTGATTTCTGATTTGATATAATTGCATGTATGATGGTACATTACTTGTAAAGTCATTGGATTAATAGTGTTCATTGATTTTAGTGTAAGCGCAAAAAATGATTGACAATGTAGAACGATTTTTGTGTTATAATAATTAAACCTAATAATATTGGAGAGCAAGAGAGACTTGAGGTATGGTGTTTACTACAAGAGTTCGAGCTAAATATTTAAATGGTTTGTACCTATGTGTTGATTTCTGATTTGATATAATTTCATGTATGATGGTACATTACTTGTAAAGTCATTGGATTAATAGTGTTCATTGATTTTAGTGTAAGTGCAAAAAATTATTGACAATGTAGAACGATTTTTGTGTTATAATAATTAAACCTAATAATATTGGAGAGCAAGAGAGACTTGAGGTATGGTGTTTACTACAAGAGTTCAAGCTAAATATTTAAATGGTTTATGATTTATGATTTATACTTTCTTTTTAATATAATTGATACGGAAAGATGACAAAACTAATAAGGGTGACAATAAGAATAGAAGTTCAGAAAATAGTTTAAGATTGATCACAAGAATTAAGAGAATGTCTTGGTCCATCATTGGTATGGCTTGTGCTGCAACCATGAAGTCTCGTCCCAACACCATAGAATGATCATCCATGTCAATGACTCTTAAGTCTATCTTTCCAAACCATGACCCTACTCTCACATGTGTGCCTTTCATGACACCAGTCACTGCTTTCATCCTCGAATTGATTGCCTTGAAAACACTCAACTCTTTCTCCATGCTAGCCTTCCTCTTTCTAAGAGATGAAGCTGCCTTTCGACTTAGGAAGCTGTTGAGTCCCAAATTTGCATCTTTTCCATACACTTTTCCATACCTTTTTCACTCACCTAAACCTCCCAAATTGTCAATATCATGTGCAAAAGGGTATCTAACATGGTTTTTAATTATATTTTTGTGTTTTCTATTTGATCTAGATTTTGTTCATTCACTGCGCACCTTGCCAATTTTCCGTTAAACTCGCCGTAACTTTCCGCAAATGCATTTGGCAGAACCTACAAAAAGTTTACAAGGGAAACGAGCCATATGGGCAGGTCAGGAATGACGTGGACATGGTTCGTGTCCTATTGGTTCAAGCAAACTCGTCCAAAGAAGCCGCGGTCAAAGGCGTCCACATGGAAGTCAACCATGGAGTTTCATGTCGGCCGGACTCTGTTTCATGGCATATAAAGATCCATACGGCCGTTTCTAAGCCCGCGGAGGTTAAATCGACATCTGTGCAGAGCTCTGGAGTCGAATTCAAGCATCCACCTTCCGTAGATTCACTTTCCAACACGGCCATACTCCTATATCCGTGGACGTAGTGGTCTACGTGCTCTCTGCCATCATGAACTTTAGGAGACAGTTACAGTTTATTGTTATATATAGAGCGTTTGCATACGCACGTAAAGTTAGTTGATAGTTGATAGTTGATAGTTGATAGTTGATGTTAGTGAATGTACTCTGTTATCTTTTAGTCTGTTCTGTAGTGATTACGCTGCACTTGTGCCGTAACACTACCATTCTGTAATGAACTGCTTTTTAATATGAGAAGACTCTGTTTTTCAACTTAATTCGTGTTTGAGGATCGTTACCAAGGCTGTGTAGAGGGCCCCTGCTCAGTTAAGGTTTTGTGTATTAGTGTATATTTCTCATTTCATTTCTTTAGAAATCATTGTATTATAATCCATTCATATGTTCATACTTTGCAGTTGTTTCATTTCTGTTTATACATTTCCATAATTTCCATTTCATTTCTATCTTTCATGCTTTATGATTGTTAATCACTGATCAGTGTTTATGTTTTTCAGGTTTTAGATGGGCAGCCCAGGCATTTTTATAGCTTTTTGACTAATGACATGAAACTAACATTGTTCTGCTGCTAGTTTGCTTTTCATAGCTTTTGTTTAACTTCGGTCTTGCTTTGTACATTTCAGTTTTGCTTATCTGCTTTAGTAGTTAAATTTAGATATATTAAGCTGCTCATAGCATCTTCAGTTGCCTCCGAAAGCCACAGCTGAACTGATGGTGAGGGACTGCATTATGAAATGTGTAGTTTAGTATTAGTTTCTTTTCTGCAAATTTAGATATATTAAACCATGCATGACATCTTCAGTTGCCTCCGAAAGCCACAGCTGGACTGATGGTGAGGGATTGAATCATGAGTGTATGGTTTAGTATTAGTAGTATTAGTTTACTTTCTACAAATTAAATATCAGTTACACAAGTTGTTTATGATTACTTCCGAAAATCATAGCTGGACTAATGATGAAGGGTCAGAAGATAAATTGATGTAATCTGATTTAGATTTATTTTGTTGCAATTTTGAATTTCCTTAAGCATAGTTTCTTTTGTGTTTAGTTGGCAGCAAGAATAGTTTGGTTTTATTGCTCACTAGTTTACTATTTTGATTTATTAGATTAGCAGCACCTTTTCATTTTCAGCAGCACATTTTCATTTTCTTTCAAGTCTTGTCATTGTAAATTTCAAATTGTTTTTTAAAGTTACAAGTTGGTAAATCATTATAGGGGATATCACTTCCTTGAAAAAACATAACCAAACTTGTTTTCATCTTAGAATTTCCATTTCACCTTAGAAAAAACCAAAAACGACAAAAAGTTAAGAAATAGGTTATCTTGCACATATAGTGCGCCGCACTTCATCAGCTTACGATTCCCGGATTGACAAATTAAATGCAACAATTTAGGACACACTAAATTGACCAAAAATTTTGGCGCCGTTGCCGGGGAAGTGTAACTAGGTAGCCAATTTCTTAAAAAAAAAAACATAAAATCATAGAAGAAGGGAAACTTGATAACTTCTTGAAGTATGCTCTCCTCTTGCACCTAGTGTGATCTGGAGGATCAGAAAAGAGAGTTATTGGTTTAGTAATTTCTTAAGTATGCTCTCTTCTTGCACCTAGTGTGATCTGGAAGATCAGAAAGAGAATTATTAGCCCAACTTTTTAAAAAATAAAAAAAAATGACATGTATAGAGCAAGAGATTCTAGGGGAAGGTTTATAGCTAAAGCCAAGAGTTCGATTTTCACAACTCCATCTTCTTCAAGGCATAGACCAGATTCACCACCATCTACCCCTAGCCTTAAGATTTTTGGAAGTCAAGGAACAACTGAATTAGAGGATTCTCCTATACCACCTACTAAAACCCACTTAGAAAACAAAGAAACTTTCTCTCATCCTTCCTTGGTAGAAGAACTAGAGGACTATAAGGAATCTAAAGAAACTATCATGGCAGAGGAAGTAATAAATAGAGGTGGAGGTAGAAGAGGAGGAGATAATGGAGACAACAATGGTGAAGGAAATAATGGTAGAAATAGGGATTTGTTGGGATTCCCTATAGTTGATGAGGAAACTCATGCAACAATGAAAAATATTTCACCATCTGTTCTCCCTAAATTTTATGGATTACGAAGTGAGGATCCTGAAACATTTCTGTTTGAGTTTGAAGTTGTGTGCCGAACTTATGACTACATGGAAGATTCTCAAAAACTCAAACTGTTTCCTTCAACATTGAAGGGATCTGCTTTGAAATGGTTCATGGGATTAGCCACTCAATCTATCAGGACTTGGAATGAAATGAAACAAACATTTTTGGACAGATACTTGGACTATTGTATGCCCACCAATCACAAGGATGAGGTATTCAAAATGATGCAAAAAGAAGATAAAAATTTGGAAGACTTAATTGAAAGATTTCAATACAACTTGAAAAGAGAAAAGATGAGCAACTTAGATAATGAAACCTTGAAAGCCCTCCTATTAAAAGCCATTAGAGATGAATGGATAGACATTTTAAACATGATGGGGAAAGGAGACATTTTTCAACTTCCATTTCGTGATATAACAGAACTATGTATCCATCTCTCAAGGGGAAAATCTAAAACAGGAAAAGGGCCTAGGGATTCTTCTCTTATTAGGGCTAACAAATCTGCAACTGGATCAGTAAGTAGGGCAGAGATTGGTAACATGCTTGATGAGTTCAAAACTGATATCTTATGGAGCCTTAGTGAACAACTAGACACCCTTAAAATCCAAAACAAGCAGAAAGCAGAAACAGATGCCTTAGCCATCTTTTGTCCGAAATGTAGAAAGAAACATGCTTTAAGGGAATGTTCCTTGGATGCAAAAGTTGTAGAAACATGTATGATTTGCTCAGAAAATCATGAGATCAAGGATTGTCCTTCAATTCCTGGACTCAAAGCTGTTTTTCAAGAAGACCCAAATTCAGTAGAATCTCTCTGTTTTGTCGCAAGGAGACCTTGGCAGGACAACAAACTCAAGGGTTTAACAACCCTATGAATTATCAAACCCAACCAAATTGGAATCCTTGGCAACAACCTTGGCCCCAACATCAAAATTCATATCAGCCATGGGTACAAGGGATGCAAAATCCTTATGGGAGATTTGCTCAATTTTATCAATATCCTTCATCTTTTCAAAATCAACAAGCTCCACAACTTCCAAGCCCAAATCCACAACTTTCATTGCCATTTCCACAACAACAACCTTCTCAACAAAATACAAATTCTCAACTCATGCTCCCATACCAACAAAAGACAAATCAACTTCCAGCTCAGCCATTGCCAAATCCTAACAATAAGAATCCTCAAACTACTTATATGGTAGAAGGACAACAATTTCCTACCTATATGATTGTTCCTCTCAACAATGTACAACTCAGATCTGGTAGAGTTTTAGAAAAACCTTCTATAGACATTCAAGAGCAAGATACCTCTGAGGAGGACTCTCTTCAAGTCAATAAGGGTTCTGAGGAAGAATCTCTTCAAAATTCAAAAATTCAAAAAGAAAAAGAAAAGCTAACATCCACAACTCCTATAGTTGAGCAACCCGTATCTTCATCTACACCTCCTTTTCCGGAAAGACTACAAATTGATAAGGGGGTGGAAAAACAAATCTTGTTGCCTAACTATGACTTTCTAGATGAATTGGAGAATGTTTGTATCAAGATTCCATTGCTACAAGCCATTCGAGAAATTCCTATTCTAGCAAAAACCATAAAGGAGTTGAGTTTCAAAAGACCAGGAAGGAAACTAAAGACACAAGAAGAATCCACCTGGTAGGAAAGATTGCAGACATTATGATGGGAAAAATTACTATGCAGAAGTATGTAGATCCAGGAAGTCCAATTGTCAAGACACATATAAATGGAATAGAAATTCCAAACACATTGATTGACTTAGGGCTGCTATCAACATTATGAGTAGACAGACTATGGAACAGTTAAAACTTCCTAACCTTCTTTTTACACCTACTTTATTGCAACTTGCAGATCGATCGGTTATTAAACCAGATGGTGTATTAGAAGATATTTCAGTCTCCTTAGATTCTTGGGAATATCCAGTAGACTTTATGATTTTGACTCCCAAAATTAATCTAGGAGGACATCCACTTATTTTAGGAAGACCTTGGCTAGCCACAGCTGATGCTTTTATTAGTTGTAGATCTGGAGACATGTACATTTCTAATGGTAATTCGACAAAGAAATTCAATTTGTATCCTACAACAAGAGCAATCACAGAAATAGGAGACAATGAATGGGTCGATGATGAGAACACTATACAACCTGTCTTTACCATTTCTGAAATTAGTGAGGATAGTCAAATTCTGAATACTTTAGAAAATTTTGAGATATCTTCAGAATATGACCCCACACAATTTCAGTTGGAATCTAACATAGAATATTTATCATCTAGACAAATGTCTCTTTACTCTATGGAAGAGTTTGGTAATTCTGCTATTGAGATTTTTCCAGAAAAAACATTGAATATCAACAAACATTTGGAGAAATCACAACAAGAAGAACTAACTAGAATCTTGCAAAAACATTCTACTGCATTTGCATGGGAGTATACTGACATGAAGGGTATTGATCCTAAGACTTGCATCCATCATATCTATATTGAGGAAAACAGTAGACCAATCAGACAACCTCAAAGAAGGATGCATCCAAATCTTAGGGAGATAGTGAAAGAAGAGCTCCAAAAACTTCTCAATGTAAACTTCATTTATCCAATTTCAGATAGCCGATGGGTTTCTCCTTTGGTTATAGTGCCTAAAAAGAATGGTAAATGGAGGGTATGCATTGATTACATGGAATTGAACAAAGCAACTTTGAAGGATCACTTTCCTTTGCCTTTTATTGATCATGTATTAGATACATTAGCAGGTAAAAAGTACTTTTCATTTTTGGATGGTTTTAGTGGTTACAATCAAATTCAGGTAGCACCTGAAGATCAAGATAAGACCACATTTACTTGTCCATGGGGAACTTTTTCCTACCGAGTGCTTCCTTTTGGGTTATGTAATGCACCAACAACATTCCAAAGAGCAGTACTAGGAATTTTTTCTGATCTAATCCATGATTGTGTAGAGGTTTATATGGATGATTTTACAGTTTATGGTAATTCATTTGAAGAGGCATTAGAAAATTTGAAAAAAGTTCTCATAAGATGTAAAGAAACAAACCTTTCATTAAGCCATGAAAAATGCTTTATGATGTTTACTGAAGGGATTGTTTTAGGACATCATATTTCAGGAGATGTGATTAAGGTTGATAGATCAAAAGTTGAAGTCATCTCCAAGTTGCCTATTCCAAATTGTCAAAGAGATGTTAGAAGTTTTCTAGGATTTACTGGTTACTATAGAAGATTTATAGAAAACTTCACTAAAATAGCATCTCCACTCTTCAAATTGCTTACAAAAGACCGTGAATTTAAATGGGATCCTGATTGTCAATCAGCTTTTGAAACTTTGAAAACAAGAATATCTGAAGCACCTATCTTGAGAGGACCAAATTGGAAACTTCCTTTCCATATTTCTACAGATGCTTCAGATACAGCTCTTGGAGCTGTGTTGGGTCAAAAATATTTAATTCCTTATGCCATTTATTACACCAGTAAAAATTTGACTCCCACAGAGTTGAACTATACTGTGACTGAAAAAGAGTTCTTAGCTGTTGTTCATGCAATTAATAAGTTTAGACATTACATGACAGGCTATGAAACTTTTATTCATACTGACCATTCTGCAATTAGATATTTAATGAACAAACCTGTTACTAATGGCAGAGTGACAAGATGGCTTTTAATTTTGCAAGAATTCAATATTACTGTGTTGGATAGACCAGGAAAACAGAATACAGTAGCTGATTTCTTGTCTAGAATTCAAAATACTAAAGAAGATTCTCCTGTAGAAGATAAGTTTCCTGATGAATATTTGTTTGCAGTAACTATTAAGACCCCTTTGGTATGCAGATATTGCTAACTATTTGGTTACAGGGAAACTACCTTCACATTTATTTCCAAGAGAAAAACGAAAAATTATTCAGGAGAGTTCAAGATATTCATGGATTTCTAACGAATTGTTTAAAACAGTGCCAGATCTTGTGATCAGAAGATGTGTCAGGGAAGATGAAATGCCTGATATTCTTAAGGCATGTCATGATGAACCATGCGGCGGACACTTTGCGGACAAAAGGACGGCCTATAAAATCCTTTCCTTGGGATATTATTGGCCTCCTCTCTTCAAAGATGCAAAACAATATGTCAAAAGGTGTGATAGCTGCCAAAGAGTAGGGAAACCTACCCTTTCAAATGAAATGCCATTGCAAACACAGGTACTCATTGAACCCTTTGAAAATGGGCTTTAGATTTCATTGGACCTATTAATCCACCATCTAAGCAAAAGAAGTATATATTGGTTTGTACCGATTATGTTACTAAATGGGTAGAAGCCAAAGCATTAGTATCTGCTACTGAAAATTCAGTTGTTCATTTTCTTTATGAGGATATTTTTACTCGCTTTGGTGTTCCAAGAGAAATTGTGACAGATCAAGGGAGCCAATTCACATCCAATTTGGTGGAGAAGTTGATGGAAGAATACAAAATCAAGCACAGAAGATCTACTCCTTACCATCCACAAGCAAATGGTCAAGTGGAGTCCACAAACAAAGTTCTTGAAAGTATCATCACCAAAACTGTTCATCTACATAGAAGAGATTGGGCAGAAAGGCTTCCAGAAGCCTTATGGGCCTACATAACTACATGGAGGAATACAATAGGACATTCTCCCTATGAACTTGTGTATGGGAAAGAAGTCTTGCTCCCCATTGAGTTCCAAGTTAAGACCTTCAAGATAGCAGTTCAGTTGGGGATGGACTTATCAGAAGCCCAAAAGCATAGAATGGAGCAGTTGAATGAGCTAGATGAGATCAGACAAGAAGCAATTCTAAGAACCGATCTAGTTCAATATCAAAGAACTAAATGGCATGAAAAATATATCAAAGAAAAGAAGTTTCAAGAAGGAGATTGGGCATTGTTATTTGATTCCAAGTTTAAAGATTTTCAAGGGAAATTTCAGACTCATTGGCTTGGGCCATATGAGATTGACAAAATCTTTAGCAATGGAGCTGTAAGAATCAAGACCATTGATGAGTTTCAAACTCCTCTTATCGTGAATGGCCATAGATTGAAAGTTTATCATAAGCCACTCTCAAAAGAGGATTTTGTCAAGATGTTTCAAGAAAGTTCTGCAATCAGGCTGGTACAGAAGAATTCTTCTTCTCCACCAGCCTAGCTTTTGTTTTTCAGTTAAAAAAAAATAAAAATAAAAATAAAATGGTATAAGCCTGAAAACCAATCATTGATTGGCAGTCTTATGCAGATAATATAGGGTGAAAATCAGGAACACCTGACACTCTATATTTTCCAAAAAAATCTCTCTTTCATTTCACAAGCTTTGTCACCATCCACTCCATTTCATTGCACTTCATTCCATTTCATTTCATTTCATTTCACTTCATTCCACTTCATTTCATTCCATTCCATCAATAAAAATCTTTTTCATGACCATTTCCATCTGGTCATTTGTCATTTGTTCATTTCTATTCAACCAAGTAATAGCTGTGTCAGTTTCCACAGCTGACATCTGTTTCCGCAGCTGACTCCAGTTTCCGCAGCCAGAAGCAGATTCCGCAGCTACTACTCTGTTTTCAAAGAGAATGTACAGTCAGTTGTTATTTTCATAATTATGAAATAAAATGCAGGAGAGAGGATCAATGGAACATTCAAGACACCAATGGAGATCAATCAGTTGAAGACCAAGGGAAAAATCAAGGATTCCAAAGGTATGAATAAAGTTTATTTCAAATAGTATTGAAAAACACATTTTTATATAGTTTTAAACCATGAGCTCTACCCATTACGCGCAATGATTATATTGGCAGTTCCATAACCTGTCACGATCTCCATGTTATCCTCTTGCATTCATTCATAAACGGTTTCATCATTGAAATTCCGATTCTCACTCATGTTCCAATATCCCACCGGAGATAATGAGACGTATTTGAGTTGACAAAGGACTCTTACAAGCCGCATAACTTCATAACCGTTGATTGAAACGTGTTTATATTTATTACACAGCCACCAAAATTCAAAACGCGGCCAAATATATTATACTTTGTTAACCTCTTTGTCGTGTCTCTGTCGTGTTTACAAAACCCCACTCTACTCATTCTCACTCCCTGTTTCACTCCATTTCGTTCCTTTTGCTCATTCTCACTCCCGTATATCTACCCACAGTCTTACTCCATTCCGTTTATGGTGCTCATTTCAATTCTATGATACATTCCCATAGTCATTGTGCTCGATCCTGTGTATTCAGTCGTTCCATTTCCACTTAAACCCTCACAGAGGCAAATTAGTGAAGCACAGAAAAGTGAAATGGGTAAGTTTCTAAGGGCAGAGCCGGAAGGATCAAAGTTTATAGAGGGATATCTGCAAGCAAAAGAGATATTGAAGAAAGCTAAATGGCTGCGTTTTATTCAGAAATTCAGAGGTTACCACAAAGAAGTTACGAAAGCAAGGTCATTTGATGGCTCGGAAGCAGAAATTGGAGACCTCAAGTTTTCGGTCAATGAAGCATCAATAGCAACAGCCACAGAACTTCTTCAGGAGGGAGAACGTTGGTTCAAAAATAAAAGTATTAGTGATGAGGCATGGAGAACAATTCTACGAAATCAAGGTATGGATATCACTGTTTTCAAAAGAGGAATCCCTGTGCATGCAATAAAAGAAGAATGGGCCACTTTACTACTAATTTTTCAGAAATTTATTACATGTGAAGGCCGTTTTGGGTCTATGTACATGTACCATACTAGGCTATTGATGAATTTTCTAGAAAACCAAACTCTCAATATCCCTTATTTTCTATTCAATAGCTTGAAGAAAATGGCTGTGACTGTTCAAAAACACTTAGGAGATGTAGAGCCTCATCTTTATCACCACGGCCTTATAAAAATTCTGATTGAAAAGGAGCTAAAGGAAAGAAAAGATACATGGGAGCAATTCCTAGTTAGAAACTTCTTTGAATAACCTCAGGAAATTCCTGAAGGTAGTTCAATTAGAAGGAGTAGAAGAAAAAGAATGAATGTTGAAACCCAAATTACTCCTACTCAGGAAATTCCCGCAGCTAGCACAGCAAAAAGAAGTAGAAGGAAAAGAACAATTGAGGAAATCCAAAACACTCCTACTATTACTATGGAAAGAACTGATAGGGAAAAGAGATTGGTAAAAAGGAAGAAGAAGGAAATCAAGGCTAAGAAGCCAATAATACCAAAAGGGAAAGAAATTATTGAGGTTGTCCATAAAACTCCTTCTTCTGAAGAAGAAGATCATCAAATACTATCTGAAAGATTAGTTTATCTTCAAAAACAGTCATCTATATCCAAGAAGGCAGAGATAGGAAAACAAGAACAAAAGGGTAGTATACCACAGCATGTGAGGAGAAGCAGCAGGCTTAAGGGAAAATTGAGAAAAACACAAATTAAGGGTCCTCATTTCATTGATTTGGGTGAGGAGACATCTGAACAGTCTCCAACTGACCATAGTCCATTTCAGTCAGTTAGTGAACCCGATTCCTTTCATTCCCAATCAGACAATGAGCATACTCCATCTTATTCTCAGCAAAACATTGATGTAAGCCCTCCTCGGCCAGATTTTGAACATAATTCTCCTTTACAACATTTTGGGGACAGCCCAATGAAAATGACACCGGAAGTAGACCCCAAGCAACAGGAGGTATATGACTATATAGAATCCTTGGAAAAGGCAGCCACAGGTCCAAGTACCTCTTCCATTCAGCCTCATACATTGCAGGATGATTTAGTTCAGTCATTAAAACAGGAAATTTTTGAGCCGGAGCTTTTAAATCGGCACATCAAAAATGAAAATGAAACATTGAAAGAACAGGGCAAGCTGGACAAGATCATCCATGATAATACTATGTTACATTTGGGAATTTGGCAAAAGAAGAATAAGAAATTAAAAAGGAAATGCCAGAAATTGAGCAGAGCACTTGTGAATATCAAATTTAGGTGCTTAATGAAGAAACCCAGAATGATGGCAGTACCAAAGAAGAAGAGAAGGGGATTGGATGTGTTGGCTGAAGTATCAAGGCACATGAACTGAACAAAGAATATCAAAATTTTGGTTGCATGAGGACATGCAACACCTTCACAGTGGGGGTATGTTGAGTCCCAAATTTGCATCTTTTCCATACACTTTTCCATACCTTTTTCACTCACCTAAACCTCCCAAATTGTCAATATCATGTGCAAAAGGGTATCTAACATGGTTTTTAATTATATTTTTGTGTTTTCTATTTGATCTAGATTTTGTTCATTCACCAAGGGAATTGCCACTTTCCGCAGCTGCTGCAACTTTCCGCAGCTATTTTGTGAAACTCTATGCTACAGGTGTTTACAAGGGAAACGAGCCACATGGGCAGGTCAGGAATGACGTGGACATGGTTCGTGTCCTATTGGTTCAAGCAAACTCGTCCAAAGAAGCCGCGGTCAAAGGCGTCCACATGGAAGTCAACCATGGAGTTTCATGTCGGCTGGACTCTGTTTCGTGGCATATAAAGATCCATACGGCCGTTTCTAAGCCTGCGGAGGTTAAATTGACATCTGTACAGAGCTCTGGAGTCGAATTCAAGCATCCACCTTCCGTAGATTCAATTTCCAACACGGCCATACTCCTATATCCGTGGACGTAGTGGTCTACGTGCTCTCTGCCATCATGAACTTTAGGAGACAGTTACAGTTTATTGTTATATATAGATCGTTTGCATACGCACATAAAGTTAGTTGATAGTTGATAGTTGATAGTTGATGTTAGTGAATGTACTCTGTTATCTTTTAGTCTGTTCTGTAGTGATTACGCTGCACTTGTGCCGTAACACTACCATTCTGTAATGAACTGCTTTTTAATATGAGAAGACTCTGTTTTTCAACTTAATTCGTGTTTGAGGATCGTTACCAAGGCTGTGTAGAGGGCCCCTGCTCAGCTAAGGTTTTGTGTATTAGTGTATATTTCCCATTTCATTTCTTTAGAAATCATTGTATTATAATCCATTCATATGTTCATACTTTGCAGTTGTTTCATTTCTGTTTATACATTTCCATAATTTCCATTTCATTTCTATCTTTCATGCTTTATGATTGTTAATCACTGATCAGTGTTTATGTTTTTCAGGTTTTAGATGGGCAGCCCAGGCATTTTTATAGCTTTTTGACTAATGACATGAAACTAACATTGTTTTGCTGCTAGTTTTCTTTTCATAGCTTTTGTTTAACTTCAGTCTTGCTTTGTACATTTCAGTTTTGCTTATCTGCTTTAGTAGTTAAATTTAGATATATTAAGCTGCTCATAGCATCTTCAGTTGCCTCCGAAAGCCACAGCTGGACTGATGGTGAGGGATTGCATTATGAAATGTGTAGTTTAGTATTAGTTTCTTTTCTGCAAATTTAGATATATTAAGTCATGCATGACATCTTCAGTTGCCTCTGAAAGCCACAGCTGGACTGATGGTGAGGGATTGAATCATGAGTGTATGGTTTAGTATTAGTTTACTTTCTGCAAATTAAATATAAGTTACTCAAGTTGTTCATGATTACTTCCGAAAATCATAGCTGGACTAATGATGAAGGGTCAGAAGATAAATTGATGTAATCTGATTTAGATTTATTTTGTTGTAATTTTGAATTTTCTTAAGCATAGTTCTTTTGTGTTTAGTTGGCAGCAAGAATAGTTTAGTTTTCATGCTCACTAGTTTACTGTTTTGATTTATTAGATTAGCAGCACCTTTTCATTTTCAGCAGCACATTTTCATTTTCTTTCAAGTCTTGTCATTGTAAATTTCAAATTGCTTTTTAAAGTTACAAGTTGGTAAATCATTATAGGGGATATCACTTCCTTGAACAAACATAACCAAACTTGTTTTCATCTTAGAATTTCCATTTCACCTTAGAAAACCCAAAACGACAAAAAGTTAAGAAATAGGTTATCTTGCACATATAGTGCGCCGCACTTCATCAGCTTACGATTCCCGGATTGACAAATTAAATGCAGCAATTTAGGACACACTAAATTGACCAAACAGAAGCTATGGGTAGCCCCCGTGTCTATCAAAGAAGAGAAATTTTTCCCATGTACGGTTGTAGACATGAATCTCAAGTCCAAGGAACTTTCATCATCATTCCTCCTCCTTGTCTTGCACCTTACTTTCGCTATCTTCTTCAACATTTCCTCTTCTAATATGTATTTTGAACTATCCCTTGGCTTAACAGTGATTTTCACATATCTCTTCTCATGAAGCTCCATAGAACAATCTGATCCTGGGTTTGCTTGAATTGGTTCAAGCTCTTTCCTTTTCGAATTATGTCTAATTGCTCCAATACGACATATATTGACTCCTTCCAAACGAAGTGCACCAATCCTCATAGTGTGGTCTTCTTCTTTTCCAAGTGTGCCAACACATGCACTTTCTTTCTTCAAACCAATAGGTTTTGGATCAAGAAAGTCCCTCTTGATCTTATCTTCCATGTTCTTGACTTTAGCCTGCAACGTGGTGCTTCTTTCCTTCAAGTGAGCCCTTTCCATAAAGAGTTCTTGAAGTCTTTTTTCACCTTGTCGTATCTCCATGTCAAGCTTTTCAATTTCAATAGTTTGTCCAGATAGTCCATCCTTGGAATTTCTTGGGTGAAAAACCAAGTAGGTTGAACCAACTTTGGTCTAGTGCATTGGAATTCATTAAAGAATTGGTCATTGGTGCTGCTTCAAGCTAGGAGTGAGCATCGCCACCAACCTACATTGA
>JAXQQM020073327.1:0-93232 GCA_034641835.2 Pinus albicaulis
TAATTCCTACATTTGATGAAAATTTCTTTCAAATGCATCGGATGGTATTTCCATCTCAATGAGTGAGCTGGTAAGTCATCCAATTAGGGTTGTACAATATGATTGATATCGTAAAACATGTAAGACATTGACCGTTGAAAGGCTGCACCAACAATTTTAACCCAAATGGGAGTTACCGATAAGAAAATGTTCCCCATAGAAAAATGAATGTAGTTTTATTCTGATTAGCGGGGAGTATGTTTATTTGATTGTATCTGGAAAATTCTTCCATGAAAGAGAAAATCTCATTTCCGGCACAATCATCAATGATTTGATCGATATAATGGGTAGGATAATTGTCCTTAGGAAAATATTTATTAATATCCCTATGGTCGACACATAATTTAATGGTCCCTTTCCTATTTTTAACTAGAACAATATTGGACACCCAATTAGTCAAGGGAAAACGATAAATGAAAACTGCTTTAAGCATATTTTCAACATCAACTTTTATAGTATCAACTTTTTGTGGATGCATTGGATGTAATCTTTTTCTAACAATTTTGCATCTGGGTAAGTATTTGTTTCGTGAATTACAATGCCATGGTAAATTCCTGTCATTTCCTCGTAGGACTGGGAAAAAATGTCTCGGAATTCCTTACATAGGGCTTTATACGTCTCAATTTCTTCAAGGGAGCATGAAGCGCCTATGCGAATGTTCTTGGTAATTCCAGGTTTTGTTATGATATTTCGACACATAGGACATAGTCTCCTTTTGTGTCACCTTTTTAAATCCTTCAATCCTATCCCAAGTTGTTCTTAAGGGGGGATGTTAGCATATTCCAACACATAAGAAATAGTTAAGTATAAATTGGTCTAGTGTAGAGCTAGGTAAAGTGTGTTTCTTTACTATGTACATTTGTAACTTATAATCTGACGGTCATGATATGTAGTGATTTAATGGTTCACTCTCTCCTAAGTATTATCGACACTTGATCCATGGCTTAACATTTGATTGTTCCATGCTCTATTTAAATAGCATGGAGGGTCATTTGTCCAGTAACCATTTAGGAGAGAAGCTATGTAAATTTTCTATTTTATATTAATAAATTTCCTGAAGTGGCTGCGTTGGCTCAGAATATGGACTGTCTCCCTCTTCGAGGGTTTTAACCACGTCAAATATTGGTGTATTGATCTGTGATCTATTTTTGAGCGGTGACTTTTGGTGTTTGATCTAAGTAACTTACCTTGTAAATTCCTACATGGTATCAGAGGCATTTTGAGGGCTGCATCTGTTGTTGATCCAAATCCAAAGTCGGTTTGACGGCATGCGACTACCGTTTTCCAAATCTACTATTTTTGACCACTTTTGGGCTAGGAGAACTACTCTATTGTGTCTAGAGCATCTGTTACAGCGAGGAACCCCTTTTGTTTCATGTGAAAAGGTTTCTGGTTTCCCGAGTTATGTCATTTTAGATCTAGAGGTATAAAGTATCATTTTTACAGTTATACTTATTAATCCTTTTTTTTTTTTGGTTCCCTCAATTTATTTCGGTTTAGAGTTTTTTTAATTGCTGAATCTATCCCTCTTCTCTATGTATGTTCTTTTCTCTGTGTTGTGTGCGATCTCGGGAAATCAGTAACATGAACTCTGCTACGTATGCTCTTTCCCCGCGTCTCTATGCAATCTCAGAAAATTAGAAATAAAAAAAAAACAGATAGTTTTCGATAAGAATAATAAAAAATATAACGTTTTTTCGTAAAGCTTGCATTTTGGTTTTTTTGTGCACGTATTTTTGTGTTTTTTTGTAGGAAAAAACAAGCATATCGAAGAGAAAAATAAATAAATTAATCCCTTCCTCCTTTCAAACAATTATAGAATCCTTTTACTAGCTCACTTGGTGTAAATTTAGTTTATGAGAATAAAGGTCTTGGGTTCAAGTCTCTCTCTCAAGCTTCTTTTTGTAAAAAGTTTTTTTGCAAAGGTACTTTTTCTTACAAAGCCCTTTGGCAAGTTGCAAGTTTTAAAAGGAGGGTTTTATTTCAAAATCACATATAAAAGTAACATTGTAAAAGTGACTCTCATTTAGTTATAAAAGTGGGTCATGTTAGTGTCAGAATTTGCATTCTGCCATTAGTGATCAAAATCATTCTTTTCATATTCATTTTAGGGATCCCACTCAGCATTTTTTTTTATCATTCCACTAGGTCATGCAAAAAAGAAATTCACTCACTGATGGTAGCCCTAGTCATAAAACCTCACTCTCCCTCCAGAATTCACATTTGTTGGCCCAACTTCATGTCTTGTTGAGCATAAATCAGTCTCAAAAGCTCATTTCACTATGTCATTATGCCAATCAAAGTCAACATGGAGTCTGGTCATTCAAGGTCCATTTAGGTCACTAGGTTTCATTTTCCAAGGTTCAATAATACTCCATTTCATCTCAATAAAGTCAGAAAAAGTGTGAGAGTTATTGAATAATACTTCTTTATCATTTGAAGAATATTTGTCAGCGTGTAAATATGATTTTTAAAGGTTGTAATTATGGTTTCAAAGTGTGATTTTCATACCAAAGTGTAATTTTATTCAAAACAGAGATGTAATTTATTTTTATTTTTTATATTTTTTGTAATTTTATGCTCATTATATGTAGTAAGTATTGTCCCAAGCTACCAACTCAAACTCATATGCCAAACCGAATATCAGCAAATTCAAAATGTAAAGAGTGCCAAACTCCTACACATCAACCTCCAAAGAAGAAAATCAAAGTGAGAAAGGTATTCAACAAAGTTTCCAAAGGTGAAATAAAACATTAGAAAAGAAGGTTTTAATTAAAAGATCAATTTCATTCTAGTATTAAAGCCTTAATGATATCAAATTCAGACCCATTTGTCTCCTACTGTCATTGAGTACACTCCAAGAGGGAAACATTTCGAGTTTCTGGGCAAAAATTTGCAACAAACAGAGCAGAGGGCGCACTTGCTTTTGAGAGGGCACACTTGCTTCTAAGAGGGCGCAGTTGATTTTGAGAGGGTGCACTTCCTTCTATGATGATGCAATTGACCATAAAAGCCAGAAACTCATTCAAATTGAAAATAAATCGCTTTCTAAGCTTCAACAATGTTCTTATCGACCTCCAGCAAGTGAGTGAAAGATAATTCCATCAATTATCCTCTACATCAAGTTCATTTGTTGGGTGTTGTGAAATTTATTTTATAATTTGGTGTTTAAACCATTTTAAAACCCTAGTATCTTCCTTTGCACTCTTAATTCCCCAAATTCCATCTTCATACGCTTCCTACATTTCAAAATACCCATTCCTAAACCCTTGTATTACAAATTCCCTTTCCCTAACCCTTTTTCCCAATACCCTAAGCCCTAGGTGCTACAACTACCTAGGCTCCTAACCCCAAACCTGTAAATAATTTCCCCATCCTAAATTCCACCATATCAATACCTCATATCCCCTTTCCCATTTCATAAATCCCTAGCACCATCTTCCTCAATTTCCATTTCCCATTCCTCATTCCTAATACCACTTTCCACCATCATCACACTTCACTAGGGTTTCACTTTAAAACATCATGGCAGAAGAAGAGAACATATCATACAATGAGGGAGAGGAAACAAAGGCTAGAAGGCCACATAAAGGGGGGGAAATACTTAGACTTGAGCCAATAAATACTAGAGAAATTTTGACATCTCCTATGATAGTGACATGTTTCAAACATGTTGGGTGTTTTGAGTTATGTGAGAAAATTTAGAGGGTCCAACGCCATGCCATGCTGACCAGGATTTTTATATCCCACCTCTATGACAACCAAGTTACTCTAGATGGTGTCACCTTTAGTGTGTCAACTTCCATCATTTCAGCAGCCACTGAGATCCCAAATGTTGGGGAGAAATGGTTCAAGCACACTGAATTGGAGGAACACTACTATGAGCCTTTCATGAAACCAAGATATACAAATGAGAAAAAGACGTTCTTTCATTTTTCCTTCTTCCGGGAAAGATATGCACCAATGCTGAAGATAATCATGAAATACTTTTAATGTGAAGGTAGATTTTCAGGACTTTATACCTATCACATTCGTCTCTTAATGCATTTCACTAGGTAAAGATGTTAAACATACCCTACTACCTTTTCCAGAGCATTGATAAGATGGAATTTATTGTCCAGATAAGTGAGTATAAACATCAAATGAGAAATATTTTCCATCTTTCCCTTATCAAAATAATAGTCCTCTATCATCTCAATGAACTAAACGTTGCATGGAGTACCTTCATAGCCAATGATATATTTAGATAGCCATCTACTCAACATGCAAAAAATGTGCCTTCATCATCTCATCCATCTACTTCCATCCCTCCATATCAAACCATAGCACATTCATCATCATCATATCAGTCCCCTTCACCCATTTCACCTCCTCCATCTCCATTTCATCATGACATTGGATCACCTAGCAAGATTGAGGTCAGTGAGCCTAAGAGCACTAATGTGGTTAAGGTTGATCCATTTCAAAAAACCTACCAGAGAGGTCACATGCATGTGTTTGCTCCACACATAGTGGAAGGGGCCATGCCTTATACATCAACAAATCAGGTGGAAAAAGGCAAAGAAAAGGTGTAATATCCCAAAATCGGGACTGCTAGCAAGGCATACTTGAAAAATGCATTTTTTAGGAATGGATGCTACAGCTCTTGAAATCATCCCTTGGATCCCTTAGATCTGATAATATAAGACCCAAATACAAGAGGAGATCAAAAAAAAATCAAACTAGGTGGGTTAAACAAATCTCCCACGCCCAGTATGGCTTGAAAACTGCCCAAAGAAGGGACTACAGCAATACAAAAGAACACTGCCCAAAAAATAATGCAGTTTTAAATAGCAGTAGAAAAAAGCCAATATGAAGGCTCAAAAATAGCTTATACAATAGTAAAACAGATTTAAAATGGAGCCCATTCAGTGTACACGAGAAAGATGGAGACTTTTATGAAGAAAAACCCTCTAAAAGCGGTGCTGCAGCAATATATTTCACTGCAAAGCCTTGACATCGTTATTTTTATGAGTAAACGGTAGTTTTAGGTTAAAAATTAGATATAGGATATATCTGTGTACCAAATATTAGATCTATATCAGATCTGTACACTAGACTGTCTCTATTTTACATCCCCCTTGGGGTTTTCAACAATACATGAAGTACAAAGAGTAGATCTGAGATCTAGAGTTGCAGATCTGCAATAATATTCAGAAATCTCTAAATCATATAATAGAACAACAAATTATATCTAAAACAAACATAGATTGGATGGAAAATCCATGGATCACCATAGTGAGAGGAAGAATCTTATAACCAAAGATCTCTCCTCCAAAATGCAGACAAAACACCTTGAAACTACAAACTTGCAAATAACGTAGTTTTGGAAGGTAAACTACATTGAAAGCTCTGAGAATTATTTGCCCTGATGCCAAGGTCTGGATCTGTAGCTCCAATGATCTAGTACACTCTTTCCAATGGGATAGAGGACTTTCCTAGTGAAAAGGGGTGCTAGATGTGCATAGATCTGAAGAGATCTATCCTCCACTTGCTGCAACTCACAAGGAAAACCCAACCCTCAACAGGATCAGCACTGTAGGTGTAAGGTGAAGCTTGGCCCAAGCTTGATAGTGGACAAGACAAGAAAAACTCCTCCAAGAGCTGCCCTAGGAAGGAGGTGGGATTCCCACTCAGGAACACTTAACGCTAAACAACATTATTCTTAGCTAAACAGCTAGAGAATGAGAAATGTCTAAGTAGACAAATTATTCTAAAATAATATCTTCAACAACCCCTCTCATGTTGATCTCCTTTTTCATTTATAGGATGAAAGCCTTGCAAAACCCTAAACCATCTCAAAGGTTTAGCTCCTTTCACATTTGAAACCTGCAACTAGATCTGCATTGTTCATCTAAGCACATTGCATTTGGATAGCGCTGTAGATTTGGTCTTGTTGACCCAGTCAATTTTCACAATCCCTTTTCACACATGAGGAAGTTTTATTAAGGCAGCCCAGATTTAGCTTTGTTCACATGGGCATTGATTTATTTTTCTATTTAAGGAGTTTAATTTGTCCTCCTTTACAATTTTATTCTTGTAATAAGAAAATGAAAACAAAATTGAATATTCCTATTATCTTGGGCTAATTAGGAATATTACAAAAGGTGATTGAGGCAGAAATTCAGCCAGAGGTTAGGCATGAAGAAAACCTCCATGAGAATGAGCATGATTTTGAACTGGTTCCTAGGTGAGGAGGATGATGATGAAAACATCAACATAGACATCAAAGGAAAGGATTCCAAGATTAGAGAGCTCCAGACTAATCTTGAGAGGGCCAAGTTTGTCATAAACTTCCTTGAGTAGGAGAATAAGCAGTAGAAAACCAAGAAATTCATTGATGAGGTTAAGTATATCACAACTCAAAGGGAGGCAGAAAAAGCTAAAGCTTTACTTGATGAGACCCTATAGAAGCATGGTTTGATTGAAGAACAATAAAAACAATCACCAAGAGAAAGGCCTAAAACCAAAGGCTTAAAAAGAGCCTTGGAGCTTGAAAGACAAAGGCAAAGAGAGACAGTTGATGAAGCCATCCTTGACGATCAATTCTTGGAGATGATCAAAGAAGACAAGGAATTTTGGCTTCAAGTCATAAATGACCACTTGGAGAAGTTGTTAAAGAAGGATAAAAAGGACAACAAGATTCAAAGGATAATGGTCAAACATTGTGCCAAAAGAGAAAGAAATACAAGGGCAAAACTCAAGGCAGCAAATGCAAAGATTGAAGCCCTAACGCACCAAGAAGAGAAGAAGAAATTGGATATACTTACATAGGCTTCACTCCAAGCCTAGCCACCTCACCAGCACCCTCTCCACCAATTTTCAAGCCATTTGAACCATTTTTGCAAAATCTTTGTTTTTATGTGTATTCATGAACAACTGCATATCAGCAAATTGGTCACATGTGCAACGCCCTAGGCGTTGCACACTTTTTTGAGGCACTTTTTGAGGAAAAGGAGACTACCAACGGATTCCTAAGGAAAAATACATCTAAGAAAACCACTTTTCCAGCCCTGATTTGCAAATTTGGCAGGTCAAAAGGTCAAAAAATTAGCTAAAAATCATGTTATTGCCCTTATTTTGGCCTAGGCATTGCGCACAGAGGAGTATTGGGAGAATGAAATTTTGAGGGATCAAATCACCTTTATTTTGAAAACTGGAGACATATTCAGAAATTATACTTGAAGATATTTCCAACAAGCCTTTTTGGGCTTGATTTGGACACCTACAAGTCAGTCAAAATCAACCTTGAACAGGGAGGTCGCACTTGACCATTTGCTGATTTTTTTAAAATTTCACTGTAATTTTGACTTTATCTCATAAATTCATGTTTCCACTTATGTAATTGAGGATGGTAAATGTAATTATGTTATGGATAAGTTACCTAGGGGTATATTCAGTAGGTAAAATTTGTCGTTAAGTCAAATGAATCAGTTTGAATGTATTTAGGGAGGAGTCACTTAGAGCTCCCTATACTCCAGCTTTCAGTTCATAATTTTGTGGATCGCTTCCTCACCTCATGGATTTGACCCCTGAGGATGAGTGAATGTTTTTTTGTGTTTATTTATTCCCTTTATTCAATCTTAGTAAGGGTTGGAATCAATTTGGATGCTAGTTCATTGATCAAGGACTATTGTACTCAGTTTGTCCAATTAATAAAGTTGTAGCTATTTTTTGGGATACATGTGGTATGATGTTTATCATTGTTTTTCCTTCATTTTCATATGTTATAATGTGTTGTATTAATTTTCATTACATCTCTTTTTTAAGATCTCTTTCAAGTTGATAGGTAGAATACATGCTTTCTCATGCTCTGTTGAGGGAAAGTTATCATAATTTGTCCATTTTCATCTGTTTAGGAAGAATACATCTCCCATGCTCTTCCTAGCTTCTCATCAGTCTTAAAACCATCTCATCAAAATAATATTAAAGTGGTAATCCTTATGCCTACCTTTCCCCAATGAATCTTTGCAACCCTATCTCATTTGCCCTGACCTAGCTCCCTTGACCATAATTTCATCTAGCAGCCCAACCAAAATCAATTATCAAAACCCTTGAAATCACACCTAGCCTAAAATCCTAATCCATTCAATCTCCTAGGCTATGTTTTGAGGAGAGATTCCTCTCCGGCTTGGTAGGGCTAGCTACCAAGTTAAAATTTTGGCCCGCGGTTACCTCTGTTGGGATTTCTTCATTAGCCTTAGAAATCTGGTGGAGTGATAACATATTGGCGTCGTTGCCGAAGAGGTGAAAAGACAAACCTTCCCTAGGAAAGAACGACAAATATTAGATCTAATTTCTAATGGTGAACAACGATTAGACACAAGAAGGTTGTGCATCATTCACCTGGCGAGTCCAGCGTTGAAAAATCCAAACGTTTAGAATTTTCATGGCGACTCCACTTCTCAATAACCAGTAGTTTGAAGATATTCTTAGTGAACTTGTTGAACCCTTGGTTAAACTGAGAGGGAGGGTGAATCAGTTTAATACATTCATGGACTTTTAAAATTTCCTTTAAACTTATTTACACCTTCATTTCATGATCAACATATTATATAATGAAATGACAATCTTGATATGTGAGTAGCAAGTATTAAGTAGATTAAATACAGAACATCAACACATAAACATCATGCACATGGACAACAGATATAAGTGGAAACCCATAAGGGAGAAAACAAAATCTTATTAATTTTTGTGATGCAAAGGAAAGCACCAACTCCCTCTCACCACTGATTTTCTGCAGGCTCCAACTTAAAGGAGGTTATTACCTCAAATTCTGCAAGATACAACTTGCAAGGAAGCTCCAACTCCCATCTGTTTTCTATGGGCTACAACCCATAGGAGGCTCCTACCTCAACCAACTACAACTGGACATCTATCAAGCTACAACTTGAAACAGAAGCACCAACTCCCATGTATTTTCTATAGGCTACAAACCACAGGAGGCTCCTAGCTCAACTAGCCACAATAGGACATCTATCAAGCCACAACTTGATACGGAAGCACCAACTTCCTCACTCTACAATAAAATCATATGATGATTTATCTGGATATCAGCTCTATTTTTATCCTTCTTCACTATGCCCTTCCAACCTTCAAATATGTTTCATATCAGCTCTGAATCTTCACAACATCTCTATCTGCTCTCTCTCATTCTACCACTCTCTAACATTCTGCAGCTCTCTTACATTCTTCTGCTCTTTTCAATTCTACTGCACACTTTCTCTTTCTTCCTTTATCCTCATCTACTTTTTACATATTGATATTACCTATTTTATACAAATAACTTTATGATTGTTAGAATTATACAGGGAATATGAAGTGAACAGGCACGACTCTTGCCTTTCACCCACTCATTTCCTCACTCAACATATTCCGAATGTTACAACAATATATACAATCATTACATTATCAAAATGGAGTTTTGCTTTTCCTATGAAGACTTGTCTTTGCATCACAATCAATATAAAATAAATAATACATTTATGGTTACAATAAATTATTTTACTTAGCCCTTTCAGTTTCTTAGCTTCATTGTACGTTTGTCCTCTTCTGCTTGTTGTCCCTTTGTATTTTATGTTTCTCCAGTTACATTTCCAGTTGTGCTGCTGCATTACTGTCTTAGCCCGACTTGAGCCATGCCTTTATGCTTTACACTGCCTCTACCTATTTCATATCTTACTTGTAGCGTTCTATGCTCTTCTTTGCTCCTTTTCTCTTTGTCGGGTTACTTACCCAAGTTCAGTCTTTGTTATCAAACTACCACAACTACATAACACCTCTGCATGAGTGTCGGGTCATTTGCCCAGAGTTTTCTCTCTTGCGTGCAACCTTTCCTTTTTGACTCACAACAGCATCTACATGACACTGTTCTGTACGGGGTGGGGTCATTTTACTTACCCGAGCCTTTTCTTGTTTTGTTCAACCTTTCCTTGGTTACCCAATTCGTCCTCTTCTTCCAACGTTTTATTCATAAAATCACATAGCCCCATTCTTGAAATACATCAGATCTTGACTTTGAACGTTATCGCATCCGGTCTCATGTCGTATCTCGACATATCAAAGGTTTAATGTTATAATTCCCTTTTCAACCTCTGATGTGATTTAACACTAGAAAGGCTCGAAATACACTCTTAACTTTGGTTGAAGGGTCCCATAATGCGGTGACCAATCACAGCACATCACATTTTGCTTCCCTGCAAGTTTTAACATTTTTCAATAAAAGTATCTCCTATTTCTGCGGTATGCAATCGCATCATATCACATCTAGCTTACCTTATAGTGCAAAACTTAAGCACAAAACCATAAATTCTGCAATGTGCGCTAATGCGTAGTGTTGACACGTGGCTCCTTCCTTTCACCGCATCACAACTTTCTAACCTTACCGCATCGCAAACAAATTAACATTTCCTAGAGCTATTTGCTAACATTTGCGATGTGCAATCTCGTGATTCGCTGATCATCGTTGATTTGCCCCCAGATCTAACAATCCTAATTTGATTGCACTTCGCACTTTATAAGATTTACTTTGTGGTTATACTCTATTTCTTGTGATCTGCGATGTTGTGTCGTGCCAACACGTGTCTTATCCATTTTGCATCGCAAATACTTTAACTTACCATGCGACGCCTGAATGTTAAACTCTTAAATGTTGCGATTTGCGAAATCGCTCCTGATGTGATTCGATCTCCATCGTCCATCTCTCACCTTCACTTTTTAAATCTAATCCTGACCATCCATTCCCCTCCTTTGGAAATATTCTAAGTGATCTCTACCTTAGTCGACTTTTGTTTGTTTATCATATCGCTGCTCTACAACACCGGTTCCTCCCACATTGCTCCTCCCTGAGCTTTATTCAGTTTCTAAGTGTGTTGATCACTCCTCAGCTTGTTATTCTATTCGCTATTCACTCCAACTTTTGGATTCTTTTGCTTGCTGCGTGCCTTTTTTGCTTCTCTGCTGCTTTTGTTGCCTCTACTGCCTTCGCTGCCTATGCTTTGTTGTTTCCTCTGTTGCCTCTGCTTCTTTGTTGCTTCTGTGAATCTCTCCTGAGCTTGTTCTTTTGGTTATTTATTCTGACTTGAGATTATTACACTTGATGCACACCTTAAATGCGTTGATATCTCTTGAGCTTGTTTTTCTTCCTTTGCTCCTTTTTTGACTTAATTGATTCTCCGCTGCCTTTTCTTCTTTTTGTTGCCTTTGTTTCCTCTTTTTCCTTTGTTAGTAGTCTAATGTTTCTCCTTGCCTCTCTGCTACTCCTCTGACTCTCTTTTATTCTTTCTTACTGCATTGTTGCCTGATCTGCTCCTTTGCCTTATTGTTGGTTCTTATTTGCTCCTTTTCCTTAATGATAGTTCAGGTGTTGCTCATTTGTGCTTCTTTGCCATCAATGAAAATATTCCCAACAATATCACCCTTTGGAATTGATGGCAACACTTCCTCCAACACTCTAATAATTCATCCAAGACTTCCCCTTTCATTCTGAGAGGTGTCTTTCTTCCTCTACCTGATTTTCAGAAGAGTCTTTCTTCTTCTACTTGCCTTTCCTCCCCCTTTGACATCAATGGAAAAGTGTTGCACATTTCCCAGTGTAGTTTATATATTTTCATTTCCTCTCTCTGAGTTGATTTTAGGCCTTCTTCTCTCTTTATACCTTGCTGCTCTAGACTGGTGTACAAGAGTTGTTGGGAGAATACTTTGAGAATCATTGAACTTGTATGTAAGCTGATGCCATCCCATAACACAGACTCCTTGCTGTTGTGTAACGCTGAAAGTGATGATAAAAACACTTCAAAGAAAAATATTATATATTCAGACTTATATAATCAGGGATGCATCATTGGAACAATACTAAAATATTGAGAATGATACATATGACATTTAAATTCTACTCTAAATATAATTCAGTCCATATTATGAACTTCATCTGAAATACATATTTGTAGTACACATATTTTTAAATATGATGATGCCAATATATATTTTATAGTTGAGGTTCACCAATACTTCCTATTGGTGGTGATATGTGTTGGAATACTGACAAGGATATTACACTAACAGCCTAAAGGCCCTTGATACTGATGTGAACAATGAATCAAACCAAAACTTACAACTTATTGTAATATTAGACAATATCTTTCAATCTAAGAGACCAAAAGACTTTACTACTTGTACAGAGTACTTTCAAACTAACCCTTGAGGCTAGATACGTTCAAAGTATTGGTTAGTCTCACTTATAAACTATGGAATTTTGTTTAAGACATAAGGGGGTATGTATGTCAATAATCAACCTCTCTTCAATGGTGAAATACCAGCAATTCAGTTCTACTGAAGTAGGCTTTAGATGAATAAATAACAAACTATTGAGCTTCAAATGTAAGATTAATAGAATTAGTACTTCATACTTTAGATACTTTAACTGTTCTATCATGATGATCTCAAGCAAAAACATATTCAAGTTGTTTAATTGAAATCTCAGCAAACAGATTTCACACATTTTTATGAATGATATTAAGACAAAGGCCTTGAAGATATATCTGTACTAACTTGAGGAAGGCATGCAGTTATATCTAGAAATAGATGCTGCTTCGATGCTCAATATAATGCTTCAAGTGTAAACAAGATAATGGTCCTTTAGCACTGTTATTTACCTTTTCATGCATTAATAATGCATGTAACACTGGGAATACTACCTTGATGTACTTCTGCCATAATATTCTGATCTTGAGGACTTGTACCATACCACTGATCCACTGATGACACTTGGTATTCTGCTGATAGGCAGGCTGCTTTTTCCAAATACCAACCGATACTAATTTGATAAATCATGCAGTAATTTCACTTCAGCTTGCGCATGCACCCATAGTTAAGACAACCTTCATAGTTTCTACTATTGAGATCTCCATTGTTCTCAACAGCAATCATCAATATACTGAATCTGATCCTGGCATCATTAACCTTTTTCTTATTCTATCCTTCTATTTTAAAAGAATATCACTGCATATTTTTTATAAGACTACCCCAGAAACATTGTTGCTCTATCTACACTTCAACTGTTATAACATAATGATCTTTGGGAAGACATTTTCACTTTCTTTACTTGGACTCTACAAGGGCAGACCACTCATAGTTTTATCACTCATTTAATTTCTTTCCTCCAAGGGGACCTTCTATAGATGAGTGATGTAATGATATAATGATCATAAAAATTTCTCTTTCTCATCCTTCTTAATTTTGTTTCATTGTTAACTCTCATAGTGTGGTGCACAGTGTGATCATCCTCTATGGATCTTTCCATTTCTATAGCTTGAAACATATTTTTTTGTGATTTTAACCATTCATCACTTAGTGTGTTTTTATCTTCTAAGCTTACATGTTCATGGCTGATGTTCCCTCCACCACCATGGCTACTTGCTGCCTTCTCTCTTTCCATCAACCTGTTGGCTATTGAATGCTTCAGGTATCCTTCTTCCTCTGTAGTTCTATCATAGGAATTGTCCTTTCCCTTCCTAGAATTTTAGCTGTTATTATTCCAAGGAGATCTTCTTAGACTAATTTTATGGGGACTTTTTATGAACTTCTCTTCGTCTGGGATGTTGCTTCTTATCTATTACTGGATGGATATTTTTATTACTTCCTAGAGCATCTCCCCTGAGACTATGATGGATTCATTATGTTATTGAAGTAACATGCTTCCTCTTTCTCTTTTCCTTCCATAATTTATTGGGGTTCTTCATAATGTATGCACTTCTTTTTGATTCACGGTATTTTCTGATTTTATTGGATTCCATCATCTGTCTAGAGTTCTTTAATGTATATGGAAACTTACAGTCTTTTTCTTTGTGACCAAGCTTGTGGCATACATAACATCTTATTTTACCAAGGTACATTTGAGCTGATGTATAATATTTTGTGCTCCCTTTTGAACATAATTTACATTCAACAAGTTTATGTCCAAAATCATTGCATGCATAATAGTAGCCATGGAAATGATTTGTGTACCTGGTGATTGATTGTCTTCTCCATTTGTTTGTTTGAGATAGTATTTTCATTGGCTGCATCTTTAGTTGGTTAGACTAGATTTTCTTTGTCTTACAGTATGTCGCAATATGTTCAGGTTTGTGGCAGTGAAAACAAGTGATACTTCTCACATGAGGAAGGAACCTCCTTTGACATCTTCCGAATTTGTTCAATTCATCCTTAGGAGCGTATGAGCCTTTAGCAGTTGACTGTTTATTCCTCTCCTTCTTTGTCCTTTCATGTTGCTGCTTGTTTCTATTTCTTTCTTTACAAATCATGTTCTTGTTGGCTTCTACTTCTGTAGGAATCTTTTGAGTTGCTTCTGTTACAGATTTTACAAAATGATATTCTCTCTATCTTCTACCTTGGAATTACTGGTTTCTCCTTCATAGCCTATCCTAGAATTTATGAGAGGAGACCTTTGAGCGAATCTGGTCCAACTGTCCAGAGATTTTCATTTGTGGAATATTCATAATTAGTTCAATTTGGGCCTTCTTTGATTTCATCCTCAGGCTTACCACCTCTTCTTCCAATCTTCCAAATTCCAGATTTTTCTCTCTTATTTGCTGCAGTAGAGTGTCTTATACTTTCCTTTCTTATTCAAGTTGTGCCATTAGGCCAACAATTTCTTCCTTATCTTTATATTGTAATGCATGGATTCTACTATAAAACAATTCCTTGCACACAATACAGTGTGATTTTCCTTTATCATAAAATCCTCAATCACAGGCTTCACACAAGTCTACTTAGAATTAAATTAAAATACAGATGTAGGGAGAGCCAAACAATAAATAAAATAATTGCATAAAATACAACCAGAAATTTACAAATGCAAACCCTTCCTTGGCCGAATATTACAATTATTGGCCTCTCGGCTCTTGTCGTTCACATGAACTCTCACACTAATTCTCTCTATCTCTCAATGTATTCATCACTCTCACAAGATTCATATTTATACAAAATTATCAATTAACTCCATTCCATGATTTTCTCCACAGAAATCTCAACCAAAATCTAAAATAGATTTATCCCTTATTTGACTCAACTGAGTTCCATTGAAGGAATTCCTGATCCCTAAATTATCTACCTAACTCAACTCCCTCATATTCTCAATTTATTAAAAGAATATTTACAATAATCCTCACACTCACATTTTTATCTCTTAATTTGTTAAAAATGAGAATAATAATTTATAAAATAATTAAAAAGACATCACCCCCTATTTACACAACATTTTAATAAAAATCAAGCATGATGCTCCTGCATCAGACTCCCATGTAGAGAAGTCTCCATAAAATCCTGTCTATGAGGTTTGCCGCTTTTCTGTAATACAAGTCTTGATGACTTGCTCCCTCTAGGATTTCAAACTCTATTCTGCTACTGGTCCTTTAACGTATCAGCTCCATTTTGTAATTCATCACTCACTCTGTAAATTGGATTCCATCGGTCTTTACAACAATTGGTTCTGCCAATTCCTCGGAGTAATTCCTCTTTGTTTGATACTTTCATCTCCAACTATGATGAATACTCAAATTTATTAAGAAAAGAATAATCAAGAACTTCTCCTTGATCACAACTATAGTCATTGATTGCTTCTATATTAGCAAATTTCTCATCCGGTGTTGTACCTGCATTCATCAACAAACTGTTAGTTTTATAAAGATAATACCTTTCGGCCTCTTTTGATGCTTCAAGCACTAATATCCCATCATAGACCTTCTGGATTTCAGTAGATCCTATCTTGAATTGTTGGTTGCTTTCATCTTTATCCTGTTGGTTCAATACTTCTGTTTCCTTTATGTCTCTAAAGACATAATTTTCTTGCTGCTCCTGATTTTTCATCTCATCTCCAAATACTTCCCTCAATTTCTCTGATTTCAACATCATATTTAATTATATTCCTTATGTACCTACAATGACATTTTCGTTTGAAAATTTATAACATTCAATCAACTCTATAAATGTTAAAAACATTTCTTCCCTATCATGCACAGTAACTGCAATCTCTTCAGTATCAGGTTCTGCAAGTTTCATCTCCCCTTCAGGTTCTTTAAGCCATTGTTCCAAGAACTCTATTTCCCTGTGGAATCTTTCTAGTGTTTTATCACAACCTTCATTCCCAGATTCATTCTTCTTCTGGAAATATTCCTGAGTTATTCGGGTTTCTGTATCATCACATTGCAAAATTCTGTTAGCAATTTCATTAAACAAATTCATTTGTTTACCTCCTTGGAATATCACTTCAGAATTTTCATTATGCTTCTGCTCCATAACAGCTTCAGCTGGTTGTTTTACACCAAACAAGAATTCATTTATGATTTCTTCCTACTGCAACAAATCAGTACCTTCCTCCTCTGAAAGGAATTTTCCATCATATTTCACCTTAAGAGTTTCATTCATCTCTGTAATAGTTTCACCAGACTGTCCACCATTTTTGGCACATTGCACAAACATACATAAACTCCGAGATTTAAAAATGCAAGGCTTCATAGCCTCATCTTCTCCTCTTGTCAACATCTCTTCCAATTCTTTTGAATTATTCCAATAGTTCATGAGATCTTTCTCCTTAATCTCATCACCCAGAATTTCACCCTGTTCTGGGCCACAAATGGAAACTTCCATTTTCAACTCAGCCTCTCTGAGTTCTCCACATCTTAATTTCACATTCATCATATGCTCGAGCTTCCTTAGCTCTTCTGTCAACTGTATGTTTTCCTATTGTTCCCTCTTTGCGTGTAGCTTCTACCACTTCACTTTCTTCCTCATGGTCCAGCCATGTCTCTGGTCTTTATTTCTCTGTAAAAATTCCATCAATAACTCAAGTTGAACTGCTATCTCAGCTTTCTCTTGCTCATACTCTCCATCAGTAAAATTCTTACATATGCCATTTACCTTGGCATCTTCCTTCTTCTTTCTTCTATTGTGGTATTTCTTAGAACCTCTGAAATGACTATCAACAGTCATATTCTCCTCCTTTGTGAACTTCATCTGTTCACGTGTGGATTTCATTCAATCCATTTTTTAACAAGCTTTCATACTTTCCATCCAAAAATACAAGCTCTTTTCTGCCGCTTGGTATCTTTTAGTTCTTTGTCCTGGAATCATCTCTGGGCAATTCTATTGCTTCTCTTTGCTGCAAACAAAACTTTTAGTAATGCTTTTGTTACAATGACCAACTCTTTGGGTGTCAGGCTCCATCGATCATGCACCCAATTACATTCAAAACTTTGACTTGGTTTAAGACTCCTTGACTCCAAACTCTACATCAACTCTTCATCATGGATGAAAAATACACCTTCTTGTACAATAACTCAATCTTAACTCAAGCTATCCAAATTTTCATTTGACCGTAACATCTGTTTGACTTCAAAGCTTGACCCAATAATTACAATAGTGGATATTTTGACTTAATTCAATTTATACAATCTTCCAACGAACATCCACCCTTAATACATTTTTATGATGTAAAATATTCACTCTCTCTCATACTCCATTCTTCAGAAAATATCACAAGTCACTAATTGCATCATGTCCCTTTATCACTTTCTTTTACTCACATGATACTTTAGCCTTTAAATTGAATTTCAATCCACTTTTCCCAAGATTTATTTTATGATGAAAATAAAATAAATCATTAAATTTCCAACATTTAAAATATCTCTTTTAAATTAAATTTCATACCTTATGCTCCCTTCAAGGTTATTTAACAAACCTTCTCTTCGCAATTTCAACTCTCTGGATTTCACTCTTCTGTGTTGTCTTTATCACTGTGAATATTTGCATTTCCTTCATACCATAGTCTCTTCAACACGATTACCACATTAGTGCAAACAGTTTTCCTGCACTTCTATGCAGCTCATTTTTTGCAAACTCTCTCTCTATAGTTCACCCTTTCTATCACTTTCTCAATACATAATGAAAACCTTTACAAATGGTTTGTTTTGATAGACCACAATTGTTACATAATGGTTTCAAGCTTACCACAATTTTAAAGGTTACACTTCCTCTTGTTGTTCTTTTGTTGAGATATTCTTCAACTATAATCACCTACACTTCAAGCAATGTTTAGAACCAAAAACAATTTCCTTCATCCACAAAGTATAATAATTCACCCACCATTGTCCCATCATCAATCTCAAATTAGCACTCTCGATTTCCAGGGAAATTTGCAAGAAGAAAGTATACACCATATTCTTCAACACAAGAGAGTGGATAGAAGGAGAAAACGAAGAAGTAAAGCAAAAATACTCAGTCTACCTGCAGTAGTGATATTGTTGGACTGTTGTGGGAACAGAAGTGGAAGTATCTACGCATATGCAGTAATTAATAAAAAACCATCCTATTTCAATGGTGATAGGGAAATAAAATGGATCAGCTGCATGCACCTAAACAAGTAAACCATTTGATTTTTGCTATTTCTAATTCTTATTCTGAACTCTTAATTCCAAAAAAAAAATATGGCGCTCCTGAATCTATATGCTTCATTGAGAAATTTTCACAGAGGCATTCTTCAAAAGCCCTTTACCTTGGGCTGAAATGGAAAAGGAATCAACTTTACTAACTTTGACATTGGCACAGGCTAGATCATCTCCATCAAGAATGACGCTCCGACTACCCATAACAACAGTGAATTTATCCATGTAATCTTTCATTGCTTCATGCTTTGCAATATCCACAACATGGGTAGCTAATTTATTCTTATGTTCATGCTATTCAATTCCTTACTGCAACCCATATGGTGCTGAGGTGGCCAGTTTATGTAATCAGCTTAAAACACAAAATCAAGTGAACTCATTATTCTTGATTCAAATGTTCGCAAAATGTTAATGAACTATTCATCAGAAAGCAACATTGAATATAAACAAAGAGATGCCGATTGGCATGCTACTGCGTGGCTGCTAGCGCAACTTTGGATTTCTATTAACCACTGTTATATTTCCACTGACATACATATTACACAGTGTGACCGTGAGCTCATTAAAATGTTGACATCGGTTGGAAATTTTTTCAGGTTCGAATCTGTAACCATTTAATTCTTCTTTCCCAATCAGTCTCACGTCTCGTTGCATTCAACATTCCGCCACTTCCACACTCCTATTCACACGGAACTCTTTGGATTCAGACACTACTGTAATAATTTCCCTTCATCCTCTGCGTTCAACATCCACGGTGCCAGCGTCAGAGATTTTATGCAATTTCATAGCCAGGTTTGCACATCAACTCGGTGTGCAATCTTCCACACACATTTTTCCTTACGGCATTTCTCCACAGCTCCACAACACATCTAGACTTCCTCAGCATCATGCAAACTTCCATTCTCCAACATGGGACATCGCACAAGGAAGGGAGAACACTATGTGGAATTTCTCTGAATTATTGAAGTCGCTGCTAACATGAGCCATCGCACCCGAAACGTTAACATGTGTTATGACATTCTTCTGCATTGCTAGAAACGCTGCCAAGCATGGGATGTCATTCCAGATATTTTCAAATATTTTTCTGTGTTACAGTAGTGAAAATGGTTTGTATTTGTCGAGCTTTGGGAGTCACAGTTGCGTTTACAATTTCACTACTTACCAACGCAATTGCAAAGATGAGCTTCCAAAACCCTTCTTTTCCTCGAGCCACAATGGAGTGAATTCTGTTAGAGACGTGACATGACTAAATTTTGTTTCTATCAACCACGATCAATGCTGGGTGGAGATTTCTCTTGTGTTATGGGCAAAGCAAGTAGATTCGCATGCTGTCAACGCACTCTTCTACAGGAGTGTCAACACTATCATCAATTTCAGCTTTGGCTTTACGGCATGACCCTAGCTCTCCAACATCTGCATCTAAGGTCTTCGGCCTCTACACTCTTGACAATCACTCCAGCTTATGGTGTTGTTGTCTTCAGTTTTGACTTCAATGGAAACTTCGTCTTTCACTTGAAAAATTATTCCTGCGTTCACACATTCATATACGGTATATACATAATTGTAGAGGTTAAATTCAATCACTTCCCTCTTGTCCGTGGTTGCACGGATTAATGTTATCTTTGGGCTCTGATACCAAATGATGCAGGGATTCTGCTATAAAATAGATCCTCGCGCACAATACAGTGTGAGTTTCCTTTATCACAAAATCCTTAATCACAAGCTTCACACAAGTCTACTTAGACTTAATTTAAAATACATATGCAGGGAGAGCCAAACAACAAACAAAATAATTGCATGAAATACAACCAGAAATTTACAAATGCAAACCCTTCCTTGGCCGAATATTACAATGATTAGCCTCTTGGCTCTCACCCTTCACATGAACTCTCACACTAATTCTCTCTGTCTCTCACTTTATTCCTCACTCTCACAGGCTTCATATTTATACACAATTATGAATTAAATCCAATCCATGATTTGCTCCACACAAATCTCAACCAAAATCTAAAATAGATTTATCCCTTATTTGACTCAACTGAGTTCCATTGAAGGAATTCCTGATCCCTAAATTATCTACCTAACTCAAATCCCTCATATTCTCAATTTATTAAAAGAATATTTACAATAATCCTCACACTCACATTTTTCTCTCTTAATTTATTAAAAATGAGCATAATAATTTATAAAATAAGTAAAAATACATCACCCCCTATTTACACAATATTTTAATAAAAATCAAGCAGGATGCTCCTACAAAATATTCTCTCTCATCACATATTTGCACCAGTGCCTTAAGTTTTTTTTTTTTAGACAATCCCTTAGCTGTGATAAGGAATCAGTGCTTAAGACATTTTATCATTATGTCACAAATTTTATGTCTCTGTTTTATTAACCCTCAAGTATTTATAATCACACCCTTAAATATCAAATATTATGATGCTTTGCAATGCTACCAACTATTAATGTTGAACGAAATGACTGGAAGAAAATGTAAGGAGAAGCCCAAACTGATATGATGCTTTATATAGAAAATACCACTCCAGAATTCGAAAGAAACATGTGAAAGAAATAGTTAAAACAAAGGAGCGCCAATTAAGGTTTTTAACTCTCATACATAGAAGTAAGAAGAGACCTTCTGCTCATAACTTTGTTTTATTCATATAAGGAAATACATAATGAAAAATGGAATACATTTCAACATAAAAAAATTGCCAGAAACTTGCTTACTCATTCATTAATCTTTGAATCTTTGAGTACAAAAATATTTGTCCAGGAGGTCCAAAACTCGGAACCTTCCTTCCTCTTGGAAATTTCATTAAATACAATAAAAAGCAGTTTGGAACTACTGTAACTAATTCCAACTACCAAAACTACTTCATGACTTCGAAGGGTGTCTATCACATGCCTTGAAAATGTCTTTTTACAATTACATTAACTTCAGAAAATACATAAAGTAAATATCCTAATCTATAGGAATTGCCGATGAAGTGGCTTCCTTTCCTTGATCAACTGATTTGTCTTTCTTTGTTGTTGATCCCTTTGGCAAGTCAATAGTCCAAGCTCTGCACTTTTTCCATATTTCTACCTTCGTATTGGATGAATGTGTCAGATTGTGATACTCCAATCTGAATGCAGTAATTCGGTCATAAGATGGCCTTTCAGAGAAAAGAGTTTTTACCATCCACAAGAGTTGAAAATGTCTTTGCAAGAAGTTGAACATTTTCTCTCCTTTAAGTACCTGAGTCTTCTCATGCATGTTGTCAATCTTGCTTTTTGTCATTACTAGTAAATTCTCATAAGAGCTCCATGGCAGAATATTCCCCTCAGCTCCCCAACATGATGGCAGGCCTACCCTTGTCATTTTATCAAAATATTTATTAAATTCACTTACTGCTTCTTTGATTTATATCAATTTATTTTCTGCAGCCTTTCTAAGATCATTCCTTATAATCATTTTATTAATTTCCACTGCATACAACATTCTATCCTACATACCATTCTCTTCTAATTCCTGATCTGATTTGGAATTGATATAATCAATAAATATTCTAGCCCAAATTTCTCTATTGATCCCTTTTTGTTTGTCAGACATAATCGGTTCTTCACACTCCACAATAAGGCTTTTTAATTTTGCAATAATCATCAGGAAGCACCAATTGGACTTCATTTCTGAGATGATATCAGTCCAAATGATATCCTTAGCTTGAATTAATGACACATTACCTTTCATTCTTTCTTTGATATTCTTGATCTCAGCTTCAGCATTTCTGAAATCCATTTTGTACTTATCTGCTTCGTTCACTAAGACCTTCATCAATTTTGTAGTAGTATCCAAATATGTTTGAGCCCTTTTTCTATCTCTTTCAGCCATCTGCAATTGAGTATTTAATTGAATAATTTGTGTTTGAGGATCTGCATCACCTATAGGAAAAACAAAAGTACAGTTATGATTATCAATGTGATTTTGTAAATAAATTGCAGTCTGCTTCACTTTGGAAAGTTCTTCATCCTTCTGGATAAGTTGCTGCAACAACTTCTCTTTTTCCTTCTCTACCTCTGCAGCCTCTGTAGCCATTGAGTGTTCACCAGTAGGTAACCTCAATTTCTTCCTTAATGTAGATATCTTTACTTCAGCACTTTGCAAGAATCTTTGCACAACAGTCTTGTCACTAGGGTCTACACCAATCTTAACAATAATCTTCTTCAACTCTTCATTTTGGACTATTAAGGATCTTGAATTTGCCTTTTCCAGCTTCAATTGTTTGATAAATTTCCCTAACATGTTTTCAGCTTTAACTGCCATTGCATTTGTCTTTGTGAGATCATTAACAATCAATTGCCCTGTTTGCATATGCAAATTCATTTTTTCCATTAGTGGAATCTTTTTAACATCCATAGTCACATTTACAGTATCAAAACTGTTTGAAGACCCAATTGAAATTCCTGTGGGATGTGACAGAGCAATCCTTATCTGATTGGTAGTAACCTGATGTTCTTCTTTGGCCTCCATACTGGCCTTCATTCTTTTATTTCTCTCCTCAATTTGCGAAAACACCTGTTTGATTAAGGGTACTTGTTCATGAGAGGATTCATGACCTCCAGGGGAAGAGGGAGCATTCTGCTCTTCACCCAAATGCAAGGAAAAACTAGGTGAATTAGAGGAATGATCCTCAACAAACTTTGTCCTCTTCTCACCTCTCGGTGCCTCATCATCCAAATCATTAACAACCTCTTTACCTCTTTTATTTGTTTTCTCAGTTATAACAGGAGTTTGAATGCGGGTATTTACTAAACTTATTTCACCTTTGTTTGCCACCTTTTCTTGCTCAGGTGTGCTTTCATGAATGAAAGTTGAATACTCGTTCTCAATTCTTCTATGTGAAATTATACCATGGGGATCATAAGCCCATTTTTCTCCTAGTAGCATATGTGTTTCCTCCAACAATTTTGTTACTTCCTCAAACGCCTGCCTCGTATTAACTATGAAAGGTCCCACACTCATAGGCAATTTATACATATGACTCTTCTTCATAGGAACAAAGTGCACATGATCAACATTCAGGCTATGTCTGATAAATTCTAAGGCGAAAAGCCTCATTGGTACAAACGTTGGGAGCATGTAAGGTTCAACATTTTCTCCGTACAACCTTATTTCTGAATATTCTTCAAATACAAACTAGTCCCCAAATTTATAGCTAGTTCCTAAATGTAGAAAATCTTGGGCTTTGGGTAAAAAACAAGGGGGACGAACTCCATTCAATATTTTATATGCAATGGGCATATATTGACTAGAAAAATCAAATAACCCCTCTTCATTTTTCTCTCTTCTGATTATATTTGTCTAGAATATAACTGGCTGTCTTTGCTTGTTTACATCCATTATATTTAGACCTAACTTCATGAATTATTCAACATTTTGGTATAAAAATAAGTAGAAAATCAGTGAGGGAAATTTAAAATAACCTGTCAGTGAAAGACTCATCAATTGCAAGTTGACTGATTCTTGCCAAAAGGATGGAATATCCAGGACCATGCCTGGCTTCATCATCATGGCAAACATTCCTAGGACTGGCCTGTCCACTGTAACGTCATCTTCTTTGCCCAATATTTTAGCAATGCTGCTCAATACAGGTCGAGTGTCTTCGTTGAAAATTCCCATATTAAATTCACCACATTCTGGTTGAAACTGCTTCATATTGGGCTTCAAATGGAACATAAAATGATTGAATTCTTCTCCTGCAAGGCTTTCATAATAAGTAACCAGTGAATCTTCTAAAAATTGAACTGATAATTCGGCTTCAGGAAAACACAAGGCTTGGCGGATTAATTAGGTAGATACTTGCAAAACATTTTCCCCTTGGGAATTCATCACGAAAAATTTTCCGGTATATAATGCGGAAACCAAACAACAGATAAACTCTGGGAATAAATGTGTCTTCAGGATGCATGCAAAAAGGACCCCGGATGTTTTCATGGCGGAATAAACAGGGGAATTATCATTATTCAATACAAATTGTTGGTAGAATGGAAGATGAATTACTAAAGACGCAGTATCTTGAATGTCTCTCTCATTATCCATGAGAGGAATGTTACTCGATGAACCAAACAAATAAGACCTTTTAGCCATGATTAGAAAAGGTGCTGAAGGAATACTCTTGCAGAGTGCCTAAAACAGAAACATGACGGGAGGAAGCAATAGGTCAAAATGTGATAAACTGCAAAATAGTTTGAAAATGGAATGAAAAATAGCCCTAAATAGGTGGCGCGGTTTTTGTGTTAAATTCCTATGCAACGTGTCACCAAATTGTTGGACTGATTTGACACAAAAAACAACTTTTCTCCATTCAACATATGACGTCACTATGGGGGGTCTCGGGGTACGACTGAAAACTCCGGCTTGTGCCCCCATAGTCGATATCCACCATTGATGTTCATCACCTCCGTAGTCAACCCAGTCAACTGCGGGGGCACCTCTTTCTGTTAACTCTCGTGCTGTTAGTGCCCGCGGGTTGAGTCATCCGGTTCAGACTTTGAATATCAGCACTCTCTGCCAATTGAATTGATCGGATTTTAATATTTTGATACAAACCCACTTGTACAAAGTTTAAAACAGTTAAACTTTAATACATCAAACTAAAAACATTTTTCTTTTTATGCCAAAGTATAAAACTATAATACTTTAACATATTTTCTTTTCTTTCAATTTCAGATTTTTTATATTTTTAATATAAAATTAAAAGGATATGCAGATGATCCACAACAATACTCACATCCATTCACCCTAGAAGGTATCTCATTTGATTGACCTTTTTCCTTTTGAAAGAAATTTTTCTTCTTCTTCTTCTTCTTCTTTATCTTCTCCTTATTGATAATGAATCCACTAGTGTCCCCTTGATGCATGAGATGAATCTATTCTAAATTATGTTTGCAAAATTTAAATCCATTATTGACTGAAGATCCTTGTTATGAAGACTATTATATATCACACATTTTGCCTTGGAATTCCACTGTTGTTCTTGCAAAGAGGGAGAGTCTATGCAGTAACCATCACATACAAGCTTCCATACCTCAGGTCCATAAGCCATTAAATCTATTTTAACCTTATATCTCCATTCAAGAAATTTTGTTGTATTCAACATGGGTACATTTTGATAGTCCATGACTCAACCAGATCTCCTTCAAGTTATTAGGCTTACACCAAAGGAACCAGATCTGATACCAATTGTTGAACCCTTAGTTAAACTAGGGGGGGGGGTGAATCAATTTAATACATTCATGGACTTTTAAACTTTCCTTTAAAATTATTTACACCTTCATTTCATGATCAACTTATTATATAATGAAATAGCAATCTTAATATGTGAGAAGCAAGTATTAAGTAGATTAAATACAGAACATCAACACATAATCATCATGCACATGGACAATGGATATAAGTGGAAACCCATAAGGGAGAAAACCACATCTTATTAATTTTTTTGATGTAAAGGCAAGCTCCAACTCCCTCTCACCACTGATTTTCTGTGGTCTCCAACCTACAAGAGGCTACTACCTCAAATTCTGCAAGCTACAACTTGCAAGGAAGCTACAAATCCCATCTTTTTTCTGTAAGATATAACCCACAAGAGGCTCCTACCTCAACCATCTACAACTGGACATCTATCAAGCTACAACTTGAAATGGAAGCACCAACTCCCATGTATTTTCTGTAGGCTACAACCCACAAGAGGCTCCTACCTCAACCGGCTACAACTAGACATCTATCAAGCTACAACTTGATATGGAAGCACCAACTTCCTCACTCTATAATAAAATCATATGTTGATTTACCTGGATATCAGCTTTTTTTTTCTCCTTCTTCACTATTGCCCTTCCAGCCTTCAAATATGTTTCATATCAACTCTGGATCTTCACAACATCTCTATCTTCTCTCTCTCATTCTTCCACTCTCTAACATTCTTCATCTCTCTTACATTCTTCTGCTCTTTTCAATTCTGCGGCTTTCTAACCTCTTCTACACTCTTCAAATCTACTACACTCTTTCTCTTTCTTCCTCTATCCTCCTTTACTTTTTGCATACTGATATTACCTGTTTTATACAGATAACTTTATGACTATTTGCATTCTACAGGGAATATGAAGTGAACAGGCACAAATCTTGCATTTCACCCACTGATTTCATCACTCAACATATTCTGAATGTTACAAAAATATATACAATCATTACAGTATCAAATTGGAGTTTTTCTTTGCCTACGAAGACTTACCTTTGCATAAAAATCAATATAAAATAAATAATACATTTATGGTTACAATCAATTATTTTACTCAGCCCTTTCAGTTTCTTAGCTTTTTTGTGCATTTTTCCTCTTCTACTTGTTGTCCCTTTGTATTTTATGTTTCTGTAGTTACATTTCCAACTGTGTTGTTGCATTATTGTCTTAGCCTGAGTTGACCCATGCCTTTATGCTTTACACCACCTCTGCCTATTGCATAGCTTACCTGCATCGTTCTATGCTCTTCTCCGCTCCTTTACTCTGTGTCGGATTACTTACTCGAGTCTCATTCTGCCCACATTCAGTCTTTGTTATCAAACTGTTGCAGCCACATAACACCTCTGCACGAGTGTCGGGTCATTTTCCCAGAGTTGTCTCTCTTGCATTTAGCCTTTCCTTTTCAACTCACAGCCACATCTACATGACACTGTTATGCACAAGGTGCGGTCCTTTAACTTACCCGAGCCTTTTCTTGTTATGTTCAACCTTTCCTTTGTTACCCGAGCCGTCCTCTTCTTCCAACGTTTTATTCATAAAATCACATATCCCCAAACTTGAAATACATCAGATCTTGACTTCGAACGTTATCGCATCCAGTCTCATGTCGTATCTCGGCATATCAAAGGTTTAATGTTATAATTCCCTTTTGAACCTTTGATGTGATTTAACAATAGAAAAGCTTGACATACACACTTAACTTTGGTTGAAGGGTCCCACTATCTGGTGACCAATCACAGTGCATCGCATTTCGCTTGCCCACAAGTTTTAACGTTTTTCAATAAACGTATCTCCTATTTTCTATGGTATGCAATCGCATCGCATCACATCTAGCTTACCTTACCATGTGAACCTTAAGCACAAAACCATAAACTCTGTGATGTGTGCTAATGCATAGTGTCTACACATGGTGCCTCCCTTTCACCGCCTCGCAACTTTCTAACCTTACCGCATCACAAACAAATTAACATTTCCTAGCGTTATTTGCTAAAATTTGAGATGTGTAGGCTCATGATTCGCCGACCACCATTGATTAGCCCCCAGATCTAACGGTCCTCATCTGATCGCACTTCACACTTTATAAGATTTACTTTGTGGTTATATGCTATTTCTTGTGATCTGTGATGTTGCGTCATGCTAACACGTGTCTTCTCCATTTCGCATCGTAAATACTTTAACTTACCATATGATGCCTTAATGCTAAACTCTTAAATGTTGCGATTTTCGAAATCACTCCTGATGCGATTCAATCTCCGTTTTCCATCTCTCGCATTCACTTTTGTGATCTAATCATGATCATTCATTCCCCTCCTTTGGAAATTTTCTAAGTGATCTCTACGTTAGTTGATTTTTGTTTGTTTATCCTATCACCGCTTTGCAACACTGATTCCTCCATGTTGCTCCTCCCTGAGCTTTATTCAATTTCTAAGTGTATTGATCTCTCCTGAGCTTGTTCTTCTATTCACTATTCACTCCGAATTGGGATTCTTTCACTTGTTGCACGCCTTTACTGCTTCTATGTTGCCTTTGTTGCCTCTAATGCCTTTGCTTCCTCTACTGCCTTTGTTGCCTCTGCTTCTTTGCTACCTCTGTTGCCTCTACTTATTTTCTGCTTCTGTGAATCTCTCCTGAGATTTTTCTTCTGGTTATTCATTATGAATTGAGATTATTACGCTTTTTTCATCCCTTAAACATGTCAATATCTCCTAATCTTGTTTTGGTGCCTTTGCTCCTTTTCTTCCTTAACTACTTCTCTGTTGCCTCTGCTTCTTTCTGATGCATTTGTTTCCTCTGCTACCTTTGCTGATAGTATAATACTGCTCCTTGCCTCTTTGTTGCTCCTCTGCCTCTCTTTTATGCTTTTTTACTGCATTGTTGCCTGATCTACTCCTTTGCCTTATTGTTGGTTCTTCTTTGCTCCTTTGCCTTAATGATAGTTTAGGTGTTGCTCCTTTGTGCTCCTTTGCCATCAATGACAATATTTGCAACATAATTCATTGTTGTCAAAATGGATTTGATTGCTCGAAGGTATGCTCCTATGAATCGAGCTCATATTCTTAGTTTTCTAGACCGTATTCCTCATATAGATTGGTAATCATGAATCTCAAATTTTAAAGGTCAGGATAGAGAAGATGCTAGTCTGCATTTGGTAAAATTTCATATGCATATTCATAGACTAAATATTGAGTTTCCTGAAGATTGTCTGATGAATTTTTTTATGGCTACTTTGGAGGAAAAAGTGAGATCATGGTATGAGAGTCTACCATCTGCTAGTTTATATTCTCTATGTTGTGTAACCAACTCCAAAAATAGAAGAAAAGAGATATCAATGCCTTAGAAAGAAGCCACTTCGAGGGGGAAACCTCCAATACATTACATAAATGAACAATTCTTGGATGATACAAATGACCAAAACCTCCTTCTATATATAGGAGTCCATTGGGCCATAATGTAATCCTAGCCGACCTAACAATAATAATTTAAGGGCACAATAATAACAATATTGGGGTCACAGGGGTACAACAATAACAATAAGGGGGGGCTAAACTAACATAATAAGGGACTACACTATTAATATAGGGACCTAACATGCCCCTCTCCTTCAAACAAGTGTTGTCCTCAACGCTTTAGTAGCTCCAGGTGCTTTTGTATAAAATTCTCATCCTCCCATATAGAAACATCAGTGGGTAAGTTCTTCCATTTGATGAGATACTTTGAAATTGATCAATTTCGTAGTTGTCGAGTTCTTGTTTCTGTGACTGCTTCAGGTTCGAATATGGTTTTTCCTTCCTCATCAAGTTCTGGAAATATTGTTTGAACTGGAATTTTGTCCCCTATAACCTTTTTTAAGCATGAAACATGGAAAACTGGATGCACTCGCGAAGAAGAAGGAAGCTCCAATTTGTATGCCATAGTACCAATCTTTTGCAAAACCTTGTAAGGACCATAGTACTTTGGCAATAATTTATTATCCTTGTTAGCTTGCTTGAGGGAAATTTGTTTGTATGTTTGTAGCTGTAAAAATATCCAGTCTCCCACATCAAAACTTCTCTCATTGCGATGTTGATCTGCCTGTTGTTTCATTCGATTTTGGGCCAAATTTAGGTTATCCTTTAAGAGTTGGAGAACTTCTTGTTGATGCTCGATGTGATCCTCCACTGCTTGAACCCTAGAATTTTCCCTTTAATAAGATGTGATGGATGGTGGATGATATTCATAAAGTGCCATAAATGGGGTCATTTTTGCTGCAGTATGGAAGGAAGTGTTATACCACCATTCAGCGAGAGGTAACCACCTGACCCATTGTGCTTTCTTATCAGATACAAAACAACGAAGATATCCTTCCAAACATTTATTCACTATCTCTGTTTGACCATCGGATTGAGGATGATAAGATGAGCTATGAGCTAGTTGAGTACCCAAAGAAGAAAATAATTCCATCTAAAAATTTCCTGTAAAAATGGGATCTCTGTCACTTACAATAATCTTCGGGTTTCCATGTAGCTTTTGAATTGTTTCCATAAATGCGGTAGAAACTGTACTCAATTTAAATGGATGAGATAATGCACAAAAGTGTGCATACTTGGTAAGTCTATCAACTACCACCATGATGATGCTCCTTCCTTCAGACTTCGGTAAACCTGTAATAAAATCCATTGAAATCTGCTCCCAACGTTGACTTGGAATGGATAAAGGTTGTAGAAGATCCGGGGTCTTAATTGTCTCAACTTTATTTTGTTGGCAAACTAAAAATTTTGCCACAAAATTTTGAATATCATATTTAAGGCCATCCCAAAAAAAATATTTCTTCACCCTGTGGTAAGTTTTTAAAAATCCCGAGTGTCCTCCTAAAGGAAAAATGTGCAATTCCAAAAGAATCTTTTGTTTTAGTTGGAATTCTTGCAAATATATAAGCGATCTTTGTACCATAAGGAATCATTTTTCCAACTAAATGTATCATATGTACTAGGATCTCGCTGCAACTTTTGAATGAGAGTCCACACTTCTTCGTCCTTCTTCCATTCATCCCTTGCTTTGGCTATCCAATTTGGTTGGATAATTGAAATGGCACAAAGCAATGCTTCCACCTATTCATCCTTTCTTGAGAGTGCATCTGCAACAACATTTAGTTTCCCTTTTTTGTAGACAATTTCAAAGTCATAACCCAACATCTTTGTGACCCATTTTTTCTGCTCTTCTGAAGATAGTCTTTGTTCCAAAAAGTGTTTAAGACTATCATGATTAGTTTTTACCTTGAAGTGTCTTCCCATTAGGTAAGGTCTCAATTTCTTTAGTGCATGTAGTATTGCCAACATTTCCTTCTCATAAATAGCCTTTTGTAAACACTTTCCTTTGATTGAACAACTTTCAAAAGCAATGGGTCTTCCTTCTTGCATTAAAACAGCACCAATTCCATTTCCTGAGGCATCACATTCCACAATAAAGGTTTTTGTGAAGTTTGGCATAGCTAAGATTGGTGCTAGGCACATTTCCTCTTTAAGATGTTCAAAGGCCTTAGTTGCTTCAGGAGTCCATGAAAATGCATCTTTCTTCAATAGTGTTGTTAGAGGTGTTGCTATTCTCTCATAATTCTTAACAAACTTGCGATAATACCCTGTTAACCTGAGAAATCCGCGTAACTGCTTTATGGTTGTGGGGACTTTCCATTCCTTAATGGCGTTAATTTTGTTAGGGTCTACCTTAACACCCTTGTGAGATACAATATGACCCAGATATTCCACCTCTTGTACTCCAAAGAAACATTTGGATGTTTTTGCATATAATTGTTTCTCCTGCAATAGTTTGAGCACCCTGTCAAAATGTTCAACATGATCCTTCCAAGACCTGCTGTAGATTAGTATATCATCAAAAAATACTAGCACAAATTTTCTAAGGAAGGGTTTGAAAATGGAATTCATCAACCCTTGAAATGTAGAAAGTGCATTGGTAAGGCCAAAAGGCATGACCAAAAATTCATAATGACCCTCATGAGTTCGAAATGTTGTTTTCGGAATATCTTCAGTCTTCATTCTAATTTGATGATATCCTGAACGAAGATCCAACTTGGTAAAATAAATTTCTCCATGTAATTCATCCAATAATTCATCGATCACAGGAATGGGAAATTTATCTTTAATGGTGAGCTTATTGAGCTCCCTATAATCCGGACACATGCACCATGATCCATCCTTCTTGTGCACCAATACTACTGGAGCAGAGAAGGAACTTTGACTAGGTTGAATTATACCAGCCTCTAACATTTCTGCAATCATACGTTCAATTTCGCTCTTTTGGACATAAGGATATCTGTAAGGCCTGATGTTTGGAGGAACACTTCCTGGAATCAAATGAATAGCATGATCATGATCACGAATAGGTAGGAGTCCTTTAAAAGTATCAAACACCTTGGAATGATTATCCAAGACTTTCTGGAGATCTCGAGAAATAGATGATTTTGATGTTGGAACTTCTAGTGAGCATAATTGTGCAATTGTTCCCTGTTGTCCTTTCTTTAGAAGCTTTTTCATGACATTAGAGCTTATTATCTTTCCTGGCTTCCCTGTGATACCCCGTAATTCGATTTCCTTTCCTTCCAAAAAAATTTGAAGAAAATTTCTTGAAAATTAGAAGCTATTGTCCCTAAAGATTGTAACCATTGTACTCCTAGTACAACATCAGCACCTCCCATTGGGATGGAAAGCATTGATCTATTCAATACATATTCCCCCATGGCTAACTTGATATTATGGCATTTCCCAAAGCAAATTATAGTTCCTCCATTTGCAACCATCACTTGACATTCTGGTGCCGGGTATAAGAAACAATTCAATTCCTTGGCTACCTTATAATGAATAAAATTATGGGTACTACCTGAATCAATCAAAACTATTACCTTTTTCTTCTTGATATGTCCTTCTATCTTGAGAGTTTGAGGAGTGGTAATTCCTGCCAATGCATTACATGATATGGTCGGACTCATTTTTTCTTCTTCTAGGGTTGGTTCCTAGTGTATATCCTGTTCTTGTTCATTTTCTTCTTCCTCTTCACAATCTATGTAAAATAATTTCTTCTTAGCACACCTATGACCTTTAGTGTATTTTCTATCACAACTGTAGCAAAGCCCTTTTGCTCTTTTTTCTTCCAATTGTTGTGGTGTCAACCTTGTAGGTTGTGTAAATCTAGGCGTAGCAACACTTCCTTCTTTATAGAATTGAGTGGTAGGCTTCCTTGTCGCCATAATTTTACATTCAACTTTTCTTGCCAACCTGAATGCCTTCTCCAATGAATCAGGTTCCAAAACACGAACTTCATGTTGGATGTTATCCTTTAAAGTGCCTATGAAGAGATCAATCCTGTGTTCCTCTGGAATATCAGTTATCCTTATATTCAATTTTTGGAAGTCCTCAATGTGCTGCCCCACTAAACCCTTTTGTTTGAGATTTATCAATTGGCTAAAGAAGGTGTTGCTCTTTGTATCCTCATAATGTGCTATCATTTCCTCCATAAAAATTGACCAAGTGACAATTTTTTTACCGGAGAAAAGCCATCAATACCATACAAATGTATTTTGTTTTAAATGTAAAGTTGCAATGCGTACCTTTTGTGTGTTTTTCACATTATGGAGATCAAAATATTGCTCCATCTGTAGTATGCATGTTACAAGGTCCTTTCCATCAAACTTCCTCATATCCTTTTTTGGAATATGGTGGTTCTTCCCACCAACATTAGAGTTTATGAAATCACGATTAACATTTATTTTGTTCTCATCATGAGTTTCCTCTACTATCTTGTCACCATTAGGAAAAATTTCTTGTATCAACTTTGTCAAACCTTCCATGTCTGCTTTTATATCATTCTTCATGTTTTCCATTTTAGCTTCCATGTCATCCATCTTAGATTCCATGCCATCTATATTAGATTCCACGCCTTTCTTCAAACCATCCATCTTCGCTTCGACGCCTTTCTTCAAAACTTCCATTTCATTTTTTGCTGCTCTTTGCGAGAGTGAAATTTGGTGCACTTGCTCTTGTAATTTTGAGACATCATGTTGCAATTCTTCATCTTCATGAGTCATAATAGAGCCTTCTGAAGGCTTAATGGGTGTTGAATTATTTTATGGGGAATTTTTTAGAACCTAATACTAATATCTATTCTACAATATTCCCTTGTAATCAATTCAAATTGATTCTTCAAACAAGACTTATGCAATTCGGGAAACAAATACACACATTTTTCTTGCTTTTCAAGAGCTTGACATTGAAATTGGATTATCTATATGATTGCAGCTCTTAAATATCTAAAATTCGGCACCAATGTAGCCTTATGAATTATCTTTCGAATGCCACAGGTCTGACCTGATTTGGATTCTCCAAGACAAAGTTATGTCCAATCTCCCGCAATGACCTAATTATGGACTGGTTCAGTAGAGTGAACTTGTATGACTTGCCACATGTCACTGTTTCGTCCTTCGGCTCTAAAATTGATAGCCAAGAAACTAAAGTTCATGTAATTGTGACCAATTATTACGGCACTCCAATCCGATGCTCAGAGAGAGAGAGTTATGAATCTTTTCCCATGATCACCTCTTTGAGATGAAATTTGGTAGCCTGAAAGAGCACTACCTTCCACATATCATATCTCCGAAAATATTGCGAACCAAGATCTGAAATGTTTTAACGAGTTTCTTCAAGATTTTGGCTTCGCACCCTAAAAATTTCAGATTCTGAACCTTCGTAGAAAATAATTTGTAGCAAAAATTCCACGATGACCTGTTTAGAGCAGCGAAACCGTAAAATCCAAAGTTTCTGATACCAAATATTGTGTAACCAGCTCCAAACATAGAAGAAAATAGATATCAATACCGAGGGAGAAACCTCCAATACATTACATAAATGAACAATTCTTGGATGATACAAATGACCAAAACCTCCTTCTATATATGTAGTGTCCCTTCTTAGTGAGATAACTTTGATGACACTTAGAGATGGTGATTTTGATATAATGATATAATATTATGTATGAAAGACTTATGTACATGCTAATATGCTATGACCTGGTTTGGGTCACTTGGTTGTTGTGTGCTTATGATAATATCTATGGTTGCGTGCACAATAATTGATTTTGGTTAAGAGCATATTCGCGATGTTTTCTCTTTTGGTATCTTGTTTTGGACATAGGTGTATAAAATTAATGGTGATTCATAATTGAGACACAAATCCATGGATGATCATGGTTAGGTGGAACATATGGTTAATTATGAGTTATGTATGATACATGATTTGTATGATTATATGTGCATAATATCGTACTAAGCATGATGTGGCAGGGGACTTGGTCATTGCCAACAGGGATGCTCAAGTTATAAATGACTGCGGAAGTCATTTATCCAAAACCAAAATGACTGTGGAAGTCATGCACAATATTTGGTAAAATTTGAATAAGTTAATTATGAAATTCATTTGATTTATTTGATCAATGAGATTGTGATGTGTGCAGGTCTTGGAAGAAGACCTTACCAACGAACCATCAGATGGGTATGAGCTCACAATCAGTACCTTAAGGTGAAACGCGGAGTTTCAAAGTAGAATAGATGAGAAGCCATGGAAATTAGGGCGCAGAGTCCTAAATCCATGAAATATAAATACGTGGAGTCTTGGATATATGATAAAAGGATTAGGACGCGGAGTCCTAAATCCATGAAATATAAAGACGCGGAGTCTTGAATCTATAAGGAAGTGTTTGGGGCGTGGAGTCCTGAATATTTAAAAAGATCAAGGTGTGGAATATTGGATCTTTAGAGTAGATCAGGGCGCGGAGTCCTCAATCTACTAAGGCATGAAGATGCATACAATAGGGGTGCGGAATCCCTATTATCCAGAAGAAAAATACCACTCATGGGCAACTCATAGATGAATTTCCTTAATAATCTCATTCCTAACAATTTTGGAGTGACTTTCTAAAAATAGAAAGTCATGTCTACCATTTCAAGTGTGACTTTCCAAAAATAGTAATTCACCTCCAATCAATGGGTAAAAAAGTATACTTGAAGGAAAATCACTTAAATTATGATTAATTAACAGTAATAGTTCAATCTCGACTTAATCCTCAATATTATTAATATTATTATTATCTTTTATGAGACTATGATATTATTATTAAAAGGAAATTATATCTCCTCAATCACTTCACACCTCTCTCCTTCATGACTCTCATGGCTCTATGTAACTCTCTCTATTTTAAATATTACATTACGCTCTCTTTTATGCACTCATGAAGGAATGGCATATTCCTCTTACACTCATTAAATATATGTCATAAAATATTCTTACACTCATTAAATATGTGTCATAAAATATTCCTCTTACACTCACTTTAATGCATATGTTACACTCTCCTTAAATAAGGCATGCATACCTCTCCTTAATGGCATAAGTTACACTCCTCTAAAGGGAATACAATGCATGCATATTAATCCCCCTTTATGACATGAATTTGTTGCTCCTCCTATATATGAGTCTCATGTATTCTCATTTGGGGGAGGGGGTAATGCCAAGAGTGGAAGAGACTTGAGGAATATTGTGAAAGGGAGAGATATGGAGAGTATCCAATTACTTCCAAAAAAAAAAAAATGAAGTCATGTAACTTTGGATTCATGTTAGCTAATTGTTGTGAAAACACCTTAAAGAGATAATGGTTGTAAGTGTTTGACAAAATGCCTCAATGGTTGTACATTCCATACTTGTAAATTGGTTTTCATAATGTTCAAGGGTTGCATCTAATTACGTTTATGAACCATCCATAAAACAAAAGGCTTAAGTTAATTTAAGATTTGCAATCAAGGTATTTCTAGCGTAATAACTCATTGAGTTAAAGGGTCTCGCTGAAAAGTCAAAATTGCAGTAAGTAATTTGTTGCAATATCAGCTCACATATGAATTCCTAATTATGGGATGCCCACTCTATATAATTTAAATTATCCTTTTAAGAAAATAATTCATAAGCATGTTATTAGTCACTCTTGAACACATTTAATTACAACATAATTAAGAATTAGCTTATTGTAAATTGTGGTTCATAAAGGTTGACATTTATTCATCCCACTAAACAATTTATATCTTAAAGGTGATTTTAGTCTTGAGAAGCGAGTATTATGGTTGTAGTTTTTTTTGGATCTTGATAAACCTTGAACTTGGTAGCTTTGAAGATAAGTTGATAGAATTCAGGATGTAGTGTAAATGACACCAATAACTTCTATATATAAAAATAATAATAAAATAAAATAAAATAAAATAAAGAATAATAATAATAATAAAAAAAAAATAAAAAAAATAAAAAAAAAATATATATATATATATATATATATATCTCATTTTGATTTAATATAATAACTATGGTAGGTAAGGTGGGACCTTACAATATATAGGAGTCCATGGGGCCATAATGTAATCCTAGCTGACCTAACAATAATAATTTAAGGGCATAGTAATAACAATATTGGGGTTACAAGGGTACAACAATAACAATAAGGGGGGCTACACTAACATAATAAGGGACTACACTATTAATATAGGGACCTAACACTCTAAAGGACTTTCATTCAATTTCCTTTCAAAATTATCAAAGCTTCAATTCTTCCTTGTCGATCATTGATAGTTGTTTTGAGATCTCTGATAATTTCATTGAGTTTATTCAGAATTTGTATGGGGATGAAGAGTCTCTATTGTATGAGATCATAGAAGCCTTATATGATTTATTCTCCCAACAAGAATCAGTAGTTTTCTCCTTGGATGAAAAAGACTGGGACCTAGAAAAAGAAATGCCTATTCCTAATCTTGAAAATGAGAACCATCAAGCCAACGTTAACTGCTATAAAACTTAGTTTTCTCCTTTGTTTGAATATGAGATAGATCATCTCCTGAACAGTCATATTACAGCCCAAGCTAATGCAGGTTTGTAGTGTTCACATAGTCAATAATGTGATAGTGAAACTTATTCCATCATTGAAAATGAAAATCTGAGTTTAAATGATGAAAATCATGAGATTAACGAAACTATACAGGAATTTGTTGATAGCAAGCCAATTTGTGATGATGATTTCCTGCAAAGAGATCAGTTAACAGAGACTGTTGTCTTTCATGAAGAGGATAAGGCTATCATGTTTAACAATCTTGAAGAATTTTTTATGTTCAAATATCATTTAGAATATGAATGGAAGGAGAATGAGTCTAAGAGAGACAATATGCTAGAGATAGAATCAGAGTTGCCCATGCTTGAAGAATTTACAGCCAATACTCAGACAACAGAAATTCATACTTCCCTATGCTCTCCTATGGATCAACAACCAAGTGTTCTTTTAGATCAGAATGAAGGGAGTACTTGTATTTTTGTTGTTGGATCTAAAGACAGGGTAATGCTTCAGGATTTTCAAGATCCCTTCGGCAGTATTTTGCAAGCATTGGAGAAGATGAATGTTGTCTTGTTTGTCAGCATAAGCCTTCGTTTCAGTTTTTATTGTGATTTGCCTACATGTACATCATTCTTCCTGCTCGAGGAAAGTGAGAGAAGAACTTCAGTAAGTAGCCATCTCCTGGATTGGTTACACTGGAAGGATCATTTCACCTAATCACCAATTGTACAACATATTAGAGTAGGTTGGTATCATTTCAATTTGATTTGATTTTGTTTTTAGCAGCAAGTTTCTTTCAATATTCAGTTTTCTGCAAGTGTGAAGTAGAAATCTCTAGAGTTCGAAGTCCAAAATGAAGGCCATGGAGCTTCATTGATTTTATGCCATTTTCAAGTTCCGTTTTAAGAAAATTAAGTTAAGGCTTGAGTTGTTTAGTGAATTTAAGTTAGTTTCAAAGTCAGTTTGTGTCATTGAGTTGTCAGTATTTAGTCATGCATTTCCGTTTGAGTTTTTTTTACCGTATTGGCCCAATCGTTAGGCACTTGGTCTACGGTGTTCTTGACACCTCCAAGGAGTTTTCATCCCCAATAAGCTCGAAGTGTCAGAATTTGCATTCGGCCATCAGTGATAAAAATCACTCTTTTCATATTCATTTTAGGGGTCCCACTTAGAATTTTTTTTTATCATTCCACTAGGTCATGCAAAAAAAAAAATCACTCACTGATGGTAGCCCTAGTCATAAAACCTCACTCTCCCTCAAAAATTCACATTTGTTGGCCCACCTTCATGTCTTGTTGAGCATAAATCAGTCTTGAAATCTCATTTCACTATGTCATTATATCAGTCAAAGTCAACATGGATTTTGGTCATTCAAGGTCCATTTAGGTCACTAGGTTTCATTTTCCAAGGTTCAATAATACACCATTTCATCTCAATAAAGTTAGCAAAAGTGTGAGAGTGATTGAATAATACTTCTTTATCATTTGAAGAAGATTTTTCAACATGTAAATATGATTTTTAAAGGTAGTAATTATGGTTTCAAAGTGTGATTTTCATACCAAAGTGTAATTTTATTCAAAACAAAGATGTAATTTACTTTTATTTTTTATATTTTTTGCAATTTTATGCTCATTGTTAGCCCCCTAAATTGCTCTCTTTTTTCCATTTTCCCTTTCCCAAACCATAACTATTTACCTCTGTTTTACCCTTTTGACAAGCCCTCATCCTGCACTAGTCCAAGCACGGTGACATATTTTGTACAAACCTTTATTCTTCATATTTTTATTCAATTTAGCATTTATTAAATATTCATTACATGATTTCTTAATTTTAAATTATTCTTTGTAACTTATCGATATCTCCAATTTTTTTTAGTGGTTAGAATGCTTATCATGATTGCTAATCCTAGTACAGTATCAGATCCTGTACTGTTTCTAGCATAACCGATCTTCACAGTGGATCCGAACCCTCTCAATCACTGCCTTGACTCAAGCAGTTTCCGCCACGACAACACGTAATCCAAAGGTAGCCAAGGATTAGATCTGCGAAGGGTGGAAGATGAAGATTGGTTACGGCCAAGTTTTGCAAAATCATCTTATTTTGAAGACCGAACAATCTAAATTTTTCATTTTGTTATGAAGTAGTTGAATGATCTGTTTCGGCCTTCGGCCAAAAGATCTATATAATGTAATTTGTTAATAGGACTTAGGAGCGAAAACATTTTAAAGAACAGAGAATAACAGAGAGGTGATAGCAGGATATTTTGTTACCGCCGAATCTGGGTTGAACGTGTATTCACACATGTATTTGCCTCAATGATCTAATAAAAAGGAATTATGCCTCAGTTTCATGAATCGTGTTTTTATGGTTTGGTTGATTAGTTAAATTAAGTGCTGAGTATCATTTTCGCTTAAGAGGGAAACGCTATGGTTGGCTAGGGCCCAGCCAACCCAACACGTTTACCCCATTTCTTGCTTTCTTTAAATTATGTTTATGTTATCGAAGTGTGATTTAAATTCAAGCACATGTATACTTGTTTTGAGTGAAATCGGATCCGCCATGTGAAGTAAATATATTTATTTCTCCTGCAATTCTGTTTCTTGTACTTAATTCCAGATTGGCTTCTTCGCCTGGTTTGAGCAGGAGAAATCATCCTGCACCAGTGCACATTGGTGTGACATTTCTTTTTCTGCAATTTCGTTTGATTGGCTTCTTTGCCTGGTTCGAGCAGGAGAAATCACCTGCACCAGTGCACGTTGGTGTGTCACAGCAACTCTTTATCTACTTTCCGCAACTTTCTTTTATTGAATGATTATGATAGGATAGATGTTTATTTTTATTTATTTTTGCACTTCGTTAAATTTAGAAACATTTACTTTTCATATGTGCAATCTAGTTTCACAGGAAAATAGCACTTGCGATAATTAAAAAATCATTTCAAGAATTAAATACTAAGTGTAAGAAGCTCTGATTTGGTGTAAGAACTGGTTTCTTGTCACTGGATCTTAGTGCTCTGAACCTTGAACAGTTCGAGCCCTTGCATGAAGTAGAAAAGCCTTCAGTAAAGACATGGTTTATACCTTCTACATAAATCTCTGATCCTGCACTAGTGCAGGACAAATTAATGCACAAGGAAATCTTTAAGGAAGAAGGTTTTAAGGGCCCATCTAATGAAACTGCTATAGTGCCTCTACTAAAGAAAAACACACACACTCAGTAGTTGAGCATAATCAGCTAGAGTGATTTCCTTTTTTTACTTTGATCTCCTTTTCGCAAATACATTATTTCTTGTTTCAATCTTAGATCATTTTGATGACTCAAGTTATCTTTTTCTCATCTTGATTTGGTTCTGCAATATTTACTTCAAAGAAAGTAGGGATTTATATCAGAAAGATTCATACCATCTCTGGCATTTCCTGTGCTTCGTCTCTAAGTTTACGAATCCCCTGGGTTGACAGTTAAGTGTTGAGGAGTTTGCTTAAGTGTAATTCCTGCACCCAACATTTTGGCGCCATTTCCAGGGAGGCGATTTGATTTGGTAAGAAATTTCTGATTTAACAAATAGAGGTAATTTTTTTTTCCTTATCTCTGCAGCATTTTTTGGAAAAGTTTTTTTGAAGGAATTTTACTAGTGTTAATATATTTCTGACAACATTTTTTAGAAGTTGTCTGTTATTTTTCTTTATTTTTTCTTTTTGAAATGAATCCCTAGGAAAGGTAAGGGTTTGAAGCCCATTAAGGGCCAAAATAATTTTTCTTATATTGGGTCTCCTTCTGTCAGTAGGAAGCCCATCCAATTCAAACCCATCACATAGGAACAATCCACCTGGATTCTGGTAATAACAACTCAGGAGTGGATCAGCCTGTGGAGAGCGGTACAAGTAAGAAAGGAACAATGGCAGACCAAGAAGATCATTTGGAAGGAACTGGTTACAACCAGGTAAGTGAAGGACAATCCACTTTTGTGTTTCCAATTGTGGATCCTGATACTATGTCACAGATGAAGAATATTCCACCATCAGCTCTCCCTAATTTCCATGGTAAAGTTCATGAAGATCCTGACTCTTTTCTACTTGAGTTTGATATTTTTTGTAGAAGTTATGATTATGCAACTAAGGCTCAGAAGTTAAGATTATTTCCTGTTACCCTCAAGGACTCATCTCTTTGATGGTTTATGGGGTTGGGAGGAAACACCATAACCTCTTGGGATCAGATGAAGAGAGTATTTTTGTCTAAATATCAAGAATATTTCAAAACTCGAGATATGCAGGATGAAATTTTTACAATCATACAAGATGATGATGAAATGATTGAAGATTATTTGGAAATATTTTTGTATATTTTACAAAGTTCAAAACTTAAGCTTGATCTCAACACTATTAGAACCTTGTTCTTAAGAGGACTTACTGATAATACTAGAAAAAATTTGAATCTGTTAGGACAAGGTGATATTTCTCAGCAAAATTTTGATCAAATTTGTGAATTATGCTAGAAATTTTCAAGAAACCAGCACAGATCTAGTAGAGGAACTTGAAATAGAAATAGAAAAACTGAATTTACTGATGTTATGATTATTGGACTAGAAAATAAAATGGAAAACATGAAAATTGATATAATGAACATTGTTACCAAACAGTTAGACTCCTTAAAATTTCAGCAGAAACTCATGAAGGAACAAGATTCATTATGTATTTTATGTCCTAAATGTAGAGACAAGCATCCCCCTAAAGAGTGTCCTCTTAATTTGAAAGAAACTAATAAGTGTGCTATTTGTGCAGAAGACCATATCACAGAAAAATGTCCCTCTATACCAGGACTTAAAGCTATATTTATAGGGGGACAGCTTGAAGCTGAATACTTGAATGTTATGGGAGCAAGAAGGAATTGGCCTCAGGTAGGTACAGGTATGGCTTCTGAATTTCCTCCACACTATTTTGGTTATAATTCGCATGCATATTCTTATCCTAATTCTCATCAACAATAGAAGTATGGGAATCAATATCAGCATGGGAAACCTTCCCAACCTTGCCAACAAGGTTGGAGAGGGCCAACTCATTCTCCATATTCCCACCATCCACCTATGCAACCATATCCATCTACACATGCACCTTATACAATGCCTCACTTCCGATTTAGTCCACTCCATCATTGCCTTTACCTCCACCCTTTCGACCTCCTCAATTTCCTGCTCAACCTATGCCCAATCCTAATAATAATAATAATAATAAATGATCCATATAAAAAACCCACCTTTACCATTCGAGTACCAGTTTATTCCAATTGGAGTTCATGATATTCAATTAAGATCGGGAAGGACTGTAGAAAATCAGAAGCAAACTATGGTGATTGTTGAAGAGAAAGGAGAAGAGGAAACTCTTAACAATTCTCCGAAATCTGTCACTAAGCATCCCTTACCCTTCGAATCCTTGCCATCTTCTTCCAACCAACCTCCCTTCCCAGAGAGGCTAGTAATGGAAAGGAGTGAGCCTATTTCTGAGACTAGTTTGGCATCTGAGCTTTAGAATCTTTTCATTAAGATACCTTTCCTTCAAGCCATCAAAGAGATCCCCATTTGTACCAAGATTATTAAGGAACCCTGTCTCAAGAAACCTGGGAGGAAGAGATTGGAACCCTGAACCATTCAATTTGTTGGTAGGGCAGCAGAGTTGATGATGGGATGTGTGTCTGTGGAAAAATATACTGATCCCAAAAACCCTGTTGTCTCAGTTCAAATTGGTAATGTCCTTGTCTCTAATGTTCTTATAGACCCGGGGGTAGCCATTAATGTCATGACTAAGAAAACCATGGATCAAATTCGGTTATCTCATCTTCGCCCTACTCCCACTGTGCTTTTATTAGTAGATAGATCTAAAATTAAGCTAGAAGGAGTGTTGGACAATGTGATCATCTCATTAGATTCTTGGGAATATCCTGTTGATTTCATTGTGCTTCAACCAAAGAACCCAATATGAGGACATCCCTTGATCTTGGGTTGACCATGGCTTGCTACGGCCGATGCATATATTGGATGTCATTCCGGTGATATGTATATTTCACATGGATATTCTAGGAAGAAAGTTACCTTATACCCCCTTGCCAGATCCATTCAGGACCTTCGAGACACTTTATGGTTGGATAAAAGCAGTGATGAGGAGAATCAGTCTATTTCCCTTATCCATCATTATATTGGGTCTTCACAAGAAGATGAGATTCAAGATTTCCTGAATAATCTAGACACCATGCCTAACTTTGAGCCCTTGAGCCAGATTTTTAGCCTAGATTTTCAAGAAAACCATGATTCTCATTCTTCTGTACTGCTGTCTATGACCACTCCCTTAAGTACTCCTGATCTTGATACCACTCTTGTTGAGATTAGCCCTTGTAAATCCTTGCATATTAGTTCATATTTGGACTCATCTCAGCAAGAGCAGCTTGTGAATTTGTTGCAAAACCATCTTAGTGCATTTTCTTGGGGCTATGAAGATATGAAGGGTATCCCTCATGAAACTTGTACACATCACATCTATATTTAGGAAGGAACCTAACTTGTCCGAAAACCCCAAAGGTGAATGAATCTAGCTCTAAAAGATGTTGTGAAGGAAGAAATACAGAAACTCTTAGATGTTGGTTTTATCTATCCCATTTTTTATAGTCAGTGGGTCACTCCATTAGTGCTAGTACCTAAGAAAGATGGAAGATGGCGTATTTGTATTGATTATCGAGAATTGAATAAATCCACTCTTAAATATTACTTCCCTCTTCCTTTCATTGATCAGGTGCTTGATACCCTTGCAGAAAAGAAATATTTCTCCTTTTTGGATGGCTTCAGTGGTTATAACCAGATACAGATTGCACCCGAAGATCAAGATAAAACTACTTTTACATGTTTATGGGGTACCTTTGCTTATAAAGTGCTTCCCTTTGGTTTATGTAATGCCCCAGTTACCTTTCAAAGGGAAGTCTTGGCTATTTTTGCTGATCTATAATTTGTAGAAATTTATATAGATGACTTTTCTGTGTTTGGTGATTCTTTTCAGGAAGCTCTCAAAAATCTGGAGAAAGTACTTCTTCATTGTAAGGAAGCCCATCTTGCTTTGAGTGACAAGAAATGTAGATTAATGTGCAAAGCGGGATTGGTGCTTGGCCATTTGATTTCTGACAAAGGTATCTAGGTTGATCGGGCAAAGATCGAAATCATTCTGCATCTTCCTGCACCCAAAACTCGAAGGGAAGTAAGAGGTTTTCTAGGACATGCTGGTTACTATAGAATATTCATTGAAATTTTTTCAAAAATAGCTTCCCCTCTTTTCCGACTTCTAGCCAAGGATAGTGAATTTTCTTGGTCCACGGCTTGCCAACGGTCTTTTGAAACATTGAAGGAAAAGTTGGTAAAGGCACCAGTTTTGAGAGGTCCAAACTGGTCCCTGCCTTTTCACATTTCCCTCGATGCTTCAGATTTGGCTATTGGCGCAGCTTTGGGACAAGAAGAAAATAAGAAATCTTATTCAATTTATTATAGTAGCAAGAATTTGTCTTCCGCCGAATTGAATTATATAGCTACAGAGAAGGAGTTTTTAGCTGTGATTTTTGCAATTAATAAGTTCAAGCACTATATCACAGGATATGAAGTATTTGTACACCCTGATCATTCTGCGATTAAATATTTGATGAAAAAACCATTGACAAGCGGTAGAGTGACTAGGTGGTTACTATTGTTACAGGATTTTAATGTTACTATTGTTGATAGACCAGGGAAATCTAATGTCGTAGCAGATTTTTTTCTAGATTAGATAATCTTGGTGAAGTAACTCCTGTCAATGATGATTTTCCAGATGAACATCTTTTTGCTATGTCTACAGATTCTCCGTGGTTTTCTGATATTGCTAATTACTTGGTTACTGGGAAGACACCACTCCACTTGTTTGCTCGTGAAAAGCGGAATATTATTTAGAAAAGTGTTGCATACTCTTGGATTCAAGGAGAACTCTTTTACACTAGGCTAGATCTGATTATCCGTAGATGTGTAAGAGAGGAGGAAGTGTTTGACATATTGAAATCTATTCATGATGAACCTTGTGGAGGCCACTTCAGTGATAAGTGGACTGCATATAAAGTGTTACGTTCTGGTTACTTTTGGTCTTCCTTGTTTAAGGATGCCAAGCAGTATGTTAGGCGATGTGATAGCTGTCAACGAATGGGCTGGCCTAATCAAACCAATGAAATGCCTTTATGCCCCCAAGTTATGACTGAGCCTTTTGAAAAATGGGCTATTGATTTTATAGGGCCAATAAATCCAACATCTTTAAGTAAAAAGCATATTTTGGTTTGTACAGATTTTGTTACAAAATGGGTAGAAGCTAAAGTTGTTTATTTTGCTACAGAAAAATTTGTTGTTGATTTTATTTTTTCTGAAATCTTTACTAGATTTGGTGTGCCTAGAGAAATTGTTTCTGACAATGGTTTGTAGTTTATTTCTAATCTGGTACAGGGTGTGATGGAGCAATACAAGATCTGGCACAGGAAATCCAGCTGTATCACCCGCAAGCAAATGGCCAGGTGGAATCAACAAACAAAGTAATCAAGTCCATTCTAACAAAGACAGACAATGTGCAATGGAAATATTGGGCTAAAATATTACCAGAAGCTTTGTGGGCATACAGAACCACTTGGAGAAATAGCACGGGACATACACCATATGAGCTGGTATATGGCAAACAACTTTTGTTACTGATTGAGTTCCAGATTAAAACCTTCAGAATTGTAGTTCATTTGGGACTAGATCTCTCCAAGGCACAACAACGTCTTCTTCAATTAAATGAATTAGATGAATTTTGCAGAGATGTTGTTCAGCAGAACATCCTAATTCAGCAACAATGGAAAAGGTGGCACGACAAGACTATTCAGAAAAATTAGTTCCAACCAGGTGATTGGGCGCTCCTTTATGATTCTAGATTTAAAAAATTTAAAGAAAAATTCCATACATGTTGGATGGGACCATATGAATTGATCTGATTATTTGAGAATGAAGAAATAGAAGTCAAAAATTTTGATGGAAAAAATACAATATTCTTGGTAAATGGACACAGATTAAAGAAATATTTTCAACCACTTGCCAAAAAAATTTTTACACAGCAAGTTCAGTAGCAGTTTGGAACGGTAGTGGTGAATGGTGATACGAACCTCATGAAAATTTGAATTCCTCTTATTCTTAAGAAAAAAATTGACAAAAATAAAAACGCAAAGAAAAAATAATTTATTGTAATTATGAAAATCAGTTCGCTGACATGATTGCAGAAGGATCAACCTGAAAACTAGCTTGCTGGCAAGAAGATCAAAAATTTATAATAAAAATAGAATGTTGCTTGATCTTTAGATATGATAGTAACCACTGAAGTAAAATTAGGTTCAGCAAAGCCAACCTTTATACAATTGGGGTAATTACCATGGATATTTTTATTTCAAGTAACGCTTAATTCTCGCTACAGTTCTTTTTCTTGCACCAGTGCAGGCAGACCTTCCAGAAATTTTTTTGCCTTTCTTCATACCCCATTTCGTAATTATCCCTCAACTTTCTTCTTGAAATCCCATCATGATTAACCTTCCCATATTCTTTTGAATTCACCCTATCTGCTTCGTAAAAAATCCCACTTACCCTTGAATTTTTTTTCCTTATCCCACTTCTATTTATTCCCTCTATGGTACTATTCCTAGAATCCCTTTAACAAAATTCCTTCCCATTCTAAAAATTCCCCTTTCCCACTTCTTTTTCCCCTCATGAATTTATTTTAGAATCTTATACATAGAGTGAAAGGATATGCTCTGAAGTAGCAGAAAGGGCGAAGCAAAATTCCAAAAGAAATTGAGGAAATTGTGTCAGAAATCCAGCCTATATTTTATGTAAATTCTCTGTTTTTTCAGATATTATGCTTGCACCAGTGTAAGCATGTTGTCTTATATAATAATGTAAACAGATACTAGCAGAACAATTTAGTCAAGCGGTGTAAGCATAGCAATGCAAGCATGCACTTCATCTGAAGCATAATATTTGTTCTTTTTCATAAATGTACGCCATAGGAAAGTGGTCATTATAGAAGTTTATGAGAAATTTATTTTTTTCATTCAGTGATAAGTACTTATGCTATCATATCAACTAGGAGAAATATTTGCAAAGTAGAAAGTTTTTAAAAGTTAAGAGTCATAACTATTTTTAATGAATGCTAAAGATCTTTTTTGAATTAGGAAGCAATGTGCAAATATTTAACCGTTTCTTAGAAATAATTACTCCTTATTCCACCATAACCTTAATTTCCTTTCACTCATATCATTCCCTCACCTAGCCGTTAAAGCCGCTGTTTCCAGAACCAATCCGACACGATTCAAAGAGGCCACGCATCTACAACTATTTCGGTGGAAGAAATTAGTGATGAGACAGAAGGGACGGGAGCCAGTTGGATCCCTATTTATAAAAAGCTCAAATTTCTGGTGTTGCATGTAGACTTCATCAGACTATTCATAACTATTAGCAACTATGCCGCTTGTTCGTTGTGAACCATCGTCCCTCAGTGAGGTAGATCAGACCGTCGAGTTTCGCAATAGTCTTGAACTATTGCGATACTCTGGCTTTCTTCTGTTCTTGCAGAAATTTAATGGGCACAACAGGGAGGTGGCCCTACAATTTGTAAAAAGCTTTTGAAATTACCGAGTGAAAATTGGGCCCATGAAATTTAAAGTCACGGATAAAATGATAGCAGCAGCAACGGTTTTGAGCTGCACAGGAGAGAAATGGTTTAAGAATCAAAATATGGAAAGAAAGCAATGGCAGTGCCTCGTTGTTGATAAATATATGAAGGTAAATTGGAAGAAGGGAGTTCCATGCAGTGCCCTGTTGGGATAGTGGCGAGACCTCCTCTTTATCCTCCAGAAGTTTGTGACTTGCGAAGGGAGGTATTCCCTCACCTTTGTATATCATTTCAGGATGCTCCAAAACTTTGAACTTGGCCATCACATTTGATGGAGAATTGATTTCATCCATTTCTTGCTCAAAATCTTAGAGAAGATGACCAAGGGTGTGCAGGGTGCGCGGGCAGATCAGGTCGATAATAGATTGTATCATCACGGCCTGATCAAGATCTTGGTCCAAAAATAGTTGAAGACTAAAAGGATGACCTGGGAGATGTTGTTGGAATAGCTAAAGGAAGCAGAGGACCCCGCCAGTATGAGCAAAGGACCGAGTAAGAGTGCGAAGAGAAGTCCTTCTTGCACTAGTGCAAGAAGGAAACAAACTAGAAAATCAATAGAAAAAACGGTTCCATCTCCAAATAAAAAGAAGGTCGATATACCTGTTGAGGAAATTTCTTTGACACCTCCAGTGCATGAACAGACCCCCAAGGAAGATGATTTTCTGTTAGCCCTTGCGAACGCAACAAAATATGTAGAGGGTGAAGACGATATACTGTTGGCCGATTTCCTTAAACAGATCCGGAAAAAGAATGATGAACTAGGTGCGGGTGTAGAACCATAGTCTCCACTAGACATTGAGTCCCCTCTTGCACCAGTGCAAGAACTGGCACAGGAAGAAGAAGAACTAGAAGAGTTAGAAGACGAAGAAGAACCAAAATATTTAGAAAGAGAAGAAAATCCAGAAGAAGTAGAAGGAAAAGGAGAAGAACCGGAAGAGAAAGAAGTAGAATAAGAATAGGTAGAAGAAGAGGAACTCGAGGAAGAGATAGAAGAGCAAGAACCGGAAGAAGAAGAATAGGTAGAAGAAGAGGAACCCGAGGAAGAGCAAGAAGTAGAAGAAGAACAGGTAGAAGAAGAGGAACCCGAGGAAGAGATAGAAGAGCAAGAACCAAAAGAAGAAGAACAGGTAGAAGAAGAGGAACCTGAGGAAGAGGATGAAGAGCAAGAATAGGATGAAGAAGAACCTAAAGAAGAGGAAGAACCCGAGGAAGAAGTGCTCACCGAAAATACAAGGGATACTGAAGTTCCTATTGCAACGGAAGAGGAAGAAGACTCAGTAACTCCTGCTGCTCAAATAGTCAAGCTAGAACTTCAAGTGCAAAACTTGGAGTATCTCGTAGCTAAAGCATAGGAAGAAAAGGAATAGAACAAAGAAGAATTAACCACAGAAATTCAGAGAAAGAGAAGTGAAGTCAGGGTCTGGAAATACCAAGTTTCGCATTGTTTCAAACGACTCAGAAAGGCAACAAGGAAGATGAAGAGTATCAAGAAAAAGAAGTCTGAAACGTTGCAGGATGAAGTCACTATAGTGGAGCAGGATTAAGTTGGAATGCTCAAATTTTGAAGGTTTTTTGCAAAGGTAAAAAAAATTTGTTGTGTGAGGACACACAATAGCTTAGGGATGGGAGGATGTTAGCCCCCTAAATTTCTCTCTTTTTTCCATTTTCCCTTTACCTAACCATAACTATTTACCTATGTTTTACCCTTTTGACAAACCCTCATCCTACACTAGTCCAAGCACGGTGAAATATTTTGTACAAACCTTTATTCTTCATATTTTTATTCAATTTAGCATTTATTAAATAGTTATTACATTATTTCTTACTTTTAAATTATTCTTTGTAACTTATCGATATCTCCAATGTTGTTTGGTGGTTAGAATGCTTATCGTGATTGCTAATCCTAGTACAGGATTGGATCATGTACCGTTTCCAGCACAGCCGATCTTCACGGCAGATCCGAACCCTCTCAATCACCGCCTTGACTCAATCAATTTCCGCCACGACAACACGTAATGCAAAGGTAGCCAAAGATTAGATCTGCAAAGCGTGGAAGCTGAAGATTGGTTACGGCCAAGTTTTGCAAAATCATCTTATTTTGAAGACCGAACAATCTAAATTTTTCATTTTGTTATGAAGCAGTTGTACGATCTATTTCGGCCTTCAGCCAAAAGATCTATATAATGTAATTTGTAAATAGGACTTAGTGAAAAATTTTTAGATAAAAGAGAAGAACAGATAGGTGATAGTAGGTTATTTTTTTATCGCCTAAATCTAGGCTGAACGTGTATTCATGCATGTATTTGCCTCAATGATCTAATAAAAAGGAATTCTACCTCGGTTTCATGAATCATGTTTTTATGGTTTGGTTGATCAATTAAATTAAGTGCTGAGTATTGTTTTCTCTTAAGAGGGAAACATGCCGGTTGGCTAGGGCCCAGTCAACCCAACACGTTTACCCCATTTCTTGCTTTATTTAAATTACGTTTATGTTATCGAAGTGTGATTTAAATTCAAGCACATGTATTCCTGTTTTGAGTGAAAGTGGATCCACCGTGTGAAGTAAATAGATTTATTTCTCCTACAATTCTGTTTCTTGTACTTAATTCCAGATTGGCTTCTTCACCTGGTTTGAGCAGGAGAAATCATCCTGCACCAGTGCACGTTGGTGTGACATTTCTTTTTCTGCAATTTCGTTTGATTGGCTTCTTTGCCTGGTTTGAGCAGGAGAAATCACCTGCACCAGCGCACGTTGGTGTGTCACAGCAACTCTTTATTTACTTTCCACAACTTTCTTTTATTGAATGATTATGATAGGATGGATGTTTATTTTTATTTATTTTTTCACTTCGTTAAATTTAGAAACATTTACTTTTCATATGTGCAATCTAGTTTCACAACAAAATAGCACTTGTGATAATTAAACAATCATTTAAAGAATTAAATACTAACTGTAAGAAGCTCTGATTTGGTGTAAGAACTGGTTTCTTGTCACAGGATCTTAGTGCTCTGAACCTTGAACAATTCAAGCCCTTGCATGAAGTATAAAAGCCTTCAGTAAAGACACGGTTTATACCTTCTACATAAATCTTTGATCCTGCACTAGTGCAGGATAGATTAATGCAAGAAGGAAATATTTAAGGAAGTAGGTTTTAAGGGCTCATCTAATGAAACTTATAGAGTGTCTATGCTAAAGAAAAACACACACACTCAATAGTTAAGCATAATCAACTAGACTGATTGCCTTTTTTTACTTTGATCTCCTTTTCGCAAATACATTCTTTCTTGTTTCAGTCTTAGATTATTTTGATGACTCAAGTTATCTTTTTCTCATCTTGATTTGGTTTTGCAATATTTCCTTCAAATAAAGTAGGTATTTATATCATAAAGATTCATACCATCTCTGGCATTGCCTGTGCTTCATCTCTAAGTTTACGAATCCCCCGGGTTGACAATTAAGTGTTGAGGAGTTTTCTTAAGTGTAATTCCTGCACCCAACACTCATTATATGTAATAAGTATTGTCCCAAGTTGCCAAATCAAACTCATATGCCAACTAAAGATTAGAAAATTCAAAATTTAAAGAGTTTCAAATTCCAGCACATCAACCTGCAAAGAAGAAAATCAAAGTGAAAAAGGTATTTAGCAAAGTTTCCAAAGGTGAAATAAAACATTAGAAAAGTGGGTTTTAAATTAAAATATCAATTTCATTCAATTATTAAAGCCTTCATGACATCAAATTCAATCTCATTTGTCTCCTACCATTGTTGAGCACACTCCAAGAGGGAAAAATTTCAAGTTTCTGGGAGAAAATTTGGAAAAAACAGAGCAGAGGGCGCACTTCCTTTTGAGAGGGAGAACTTCCTTTTGCGAGGGTGCAATTGACTAGAAAAGCCGAAAGCTCATTCAAATTGTAAAACATCACTTCCTTAGCTTCAACAATGTTCTCATCAACCTCCAACAAGTGAGTGAAAGCTAATTCCATCAATTATCCTCTCCATCAAGTTCATTTGTTGGGTGTTGTGAAATTTGTTTTATAATTTGGTGTTTAAAACATTTTAAAACCCTAGTATCTTCCATAGCACTCTTAATTCCCCAAAGTGCATCTCCCTACATCTTCATACCCTTCCTACATTGCAAAATACCCATTCCTAAACACTTGTATTACAAATTCCCTTTCCCTAACCATTTTTCCCAATACCCTAAGCCCTAGCTTCTACAACTACCTAGGCTCCTAACCCCAAACCTGTAAATAATTTCCCCATCCTAAATTCCACCATATCACTACTCTTTATCCCCTTTCCCATTTCATAAATTCCTAGCACCATCTCCATCAATTTTCATTTCCCATTCCTCATTCCTAAGACCACTTTCCAACATCATCACACTTCCCTACAGTTTTGACTTTAAAACATCATGGCAGAAGAAGAGAATAGATCATACAGTGAGGGAGAAGAAACAGAGGTTAGAAGGCCACATAAAGAGGGAAGAATACTCAGACTTGAGCCAACAAATACTAGAGAAATTTTGGCATCTCCTATGACAGTGACATGTTTCAAACATGTTGGGTGTTTTGAGTTATGTGAGAAAATTCAGAGGGTCCAACACCATGCCATGTTGACTAGGATTTTCATATCCAACCTCCATGAAAACCAAGTTACTCTAGCTAGTGTCACCTTTACTGTGTCAACTACCATAATTTCATCTGCCACTGGGATCCCAAATGTTGGGGAGAAATGTTTCAAGCACACTAAATTGGAGGAACACTACTATGAGCCTTTCATGAAACCAAGATATACGAATGAGAAAAATAGGGTCTTTCCTTTTTGCTACCTCCTAGACAGATATGCACCAATGATGAAGATAATCTCGAAATAATTTTCATGCGAAGATAGATTTTCAAGACTTCATACCTATCACATCTGGCTCTTAATGCATTTCACTAGGGTAAAGATGCTCAACATACCCTGCTACCTTTTCCGGAGCATTGATAAGATGGAATTTATTGTCCAAAAAACGGAGTATGAACATCAAATGAGAAGTCTTTTCCATCATTCCCTTATCAAAATCATAGTCATCTATCATCTCAATGAACTAAACATTACATGGAGTACCTTCATAGCCAATGATATATTCAGAGAGCCATCTACTCAGCATGCACAAAATATGCCTTCATCATCTCGTCCATCCACTTTTATCCCTCCATATCAGCCCATATCACATTCATCATCATCATATTAATCCCCTTCACCCATTTTACCTCCTTCATCTCCATTTCATCATGACATTGGATCACCTAGCAGGATTGAGGTCAGTGAGCCTAAGAGCACTAATGTGGTTGAGGTTGAGCCATTTCCAAAAATCTACCAGAGAGTTCAGAGGCATTTGTTTACTCCACACATAGTGGAAGGGGGCATGCCTTCTACATCAACAAATTAGGTGGACAAATGCAAAGAAAAGGTGATTGAGGCAGAAATTCAGCCAGAGGTTAAACATGAAGAGAACCTCCATGAGACTAAGCATGATTTTGAGTTGGTTGACCTAGGTGAGGAGGATGATGATGAAAAAATCAACATAGACATCAAAGGAAAGGATTCCAAGAATAGAGAGCTCCAGACTAATCTTGACAGGGCGATGTTTGTCATAAACTTCTTTGAGGAGGAGAATAAGCAGTTGAAAACCCAGCAATTCATTGATGAGGTTAAGTATATCATAGCTCAAAGGGAGGTGTAAAAAGCTAAATATTTACTTGATGAGACCCTATAGAAGCATGGTTTGATTGAAGAACAATAAAAAAAATCACCAAGAGGCAGGCCTAGAACCAGAGGCTTAAAAAGAGCTCTGGAGCTTGAAATACAAAGGCAAAGAGAGACAGTTGATGAAGCCATCCTTGATGATCAATTCTTGGAGATGATTAAAGAATACAAGGAAGGCTGGCTTCAAGCCATCATTGACCACTTTGAGAAGTTGTTAAATAAGGCTAAAAGTGACAACAATATTCAAAGGAGAATGGCCAAACACTATGCCAAAATAGAAAGAAATATAAGGGCAAAACTCAAGGTGGAAAATGCAAAGATTGAAGCCCTAACTCACCAAGAAGATAAGAATAAATTGGATATACTTGCAGAGGCTTCAATCCAAGACTAGCCACCTCACCAGCACCCTTTCTACCAATTTTGAATCCATTGACCCATTTTTGCAAAATCTGTGTTTTTCAGTGTATTCCTAAACAAGTCCATATCAACAAATTGGTCACATGCACATCGCCCTAGGCATTGCGCACTTTTTTTTGGCACTTTTTGAGGAAAAGGAGACCACCAATGGATTCTTGAGGACAAATACATCTAATAAAACCACTTTTATAGCCCTGGTTTGTAGATTTTTCAGGTCAAAAGGTCAAAAAACTAGCTAAAAATCATGTTTGTGCCCCTATTTTGGCCTAGGTGTTGCGCACAGAGCAGTCTTGGGAGAATGGTATTTTGCGGGATCAAATAACCTTAATTTTCTCAAAATGAAGACATATTCAAAAAGTAGAATTGAAGATATTTCCAAAAAGCCATTTTGGGCCTGATTTGGACACTTACAAGTCAGTCAAATCAGCCTTGAACAGGGAGGGTGCACTTGACCATTTTCTGATTTTTTTTTAAGTTTCACTGTAATTTTGACTTTATCTCAGAAATTCATGTTTCCACCTATGTAATTGAGGATGGTAAATGTAATTATGTTATGGATTAGTTACCTAGGGGTAGATTCATTATGCAAAAATTTTCATTAAGTCAAATGAATCAATTTGAATGTATTTAGGGAGGAGTCACTTAGAGCTCCCTATACTCCAGCTTTCAATTCAAAATTTTGTGGAACTCTTCCTCACGTCACGGATTTGACCCTTGAGGATGAGTGAATATTTTTTTTATGCTTATTTATTCCCTTTCTTCACTCTTATTAAGGGTTGGAATCAGTTTGGATGCTAGTTCATTGATCAAGGACTATTGTACTCAGTTTGGCCAGTTAATAAAGAAGAGTTGCAGCTATTTTTTGGGATACATGTGGTATGATGTTTATCACTATTTTTCCTTCAGTTTCATATGTTAGAATGTGTTTTATTCATGTTCATTACATCTCTGTTGTATGATATATTTCAAGTTGATAGGTAGAATACATGTTTACTCATGCTTTGTTTAGGGAAAGTTATCATAATTTGTCCATTTTCCTCTGTTTAGTAAGAATACATCTCCCATGCTCTTCCTAGCTCCTCATCAATCTTAAATCATATCATCACAGTCATATTAAAGTTTTAATCCTTATGTCTACCTTGTGCCATTGAATATCTACAACCCTACCTCATTTACCCTGACCTAGCTCCCTAGTTGACCATACTTTCATCCAGCAGCCCGACCAAAATCAATTATCAAAATCCTTGAACTTAGACCTAGCCTAAAATATTAATCCATTCAGCCTCCTAGGCTGTGTTTTTTTGAGATATCCATCTCTGACTTGGTAGGGCTAGCTACGAAGTTAAAATCTTGGCCTATGGTTACCTTTGTTGGGATTTCTTCCTCAGCCTTAGAAATCTGGCAAAGTGATAGCAGGTCAGAGAAAGTAGTTTTTTTTTTTTAAAGTGAGCTTATTGTGTTAAGTTTGGAAAAGGGGGAAGAATTTTTTTTTAAAATTAGAACTTCATCATCAACTTTCAATCTTTCATGTAATTATTCAACATCTACAACACATTTGTTTCAAAAAGGCATAACTTCTTCATCCGGAAGCCGTTTTCTGAGCCATTTTTTTTATCTAGCCTAATTTTTTGAGATATTTCCATTGGAGCAGTTAGTTTCGGCCTTTTCTACTTCATTTTTTTTAAATGTAAAGTGAATGCCCAGTTATTCTTAATAGCACTAACTATTTCCAATGGCTATCCTACATGACAGACTAACTTAGAAGTAAAGGCCTTTATAAAATAGCCACGGGACAAGAAACTAAACCTACCGATGGATATAAAGCTGCTAAATGGTAAAATAAACAAGATCAAGAACAAGGGTTGATAGGAATGTCCATTGCTCAAGATCTTCAATTTAATATCCAAGAAATTGACACCCCTGATGCAACTATGAAAAAAATAAATATTGTTTTTGGCATTCAAAATGAAATTAGGGCCCACCAGCTTGAAAATGAGTTACTTACTTTGGAGCCCAATAATTTATCCTCTATTGAAGATTTTTTGTCCAAATTCAAGACCCTTAGACTTCTTTTATAAGGTTGTGAGGTCAAAAAGAAATATGGTAGCCTTATCTATTCCATTCTTGCAAATCTTGGACCTGCTTACTTTGTTTTTGTTTCCACCTTCCATTCACTAGAGAAGCCCTCATTTCTCAAGGAATGGCCTACAAGTCCCCCTCTTTTGATGCCTTTTGTGATTCTTTGATAAGATAAAAAGAAAAAATATTATACCTTGGTCTTATTAATACTGTAAACTCTTCTAAGAAATCCTTAGCAGCCTAATAGCAACCATATCAAAAGAATCCCAAGAAGCAGTATCCTAAAAAGAATGGTCCTAAACCAAACAAGAGTCTTAATCAATCACAGCCCCAAACTGAAAAAGCAACTCACCAAAATGATAAGGAAAATAAAAAAAAAGGGTAGAAAATAGATAGACATTGAAACTTTTGTAATCGTGATGGCCATGTAGAGTCCAAATGTTTTAAGAAGATGGAAGCCTTGGCAGCAACAATGAAGAATCACCACATCAATTTGGAGAGCTCTTCAACTTTATCTTCAGGAATGGAACTTTCTGCTTGTGGTTGTCAAGCATCAAGGTCTGGTTATGCATTAAATGTATATTCTTCTTCTCATTCTCATGAGTGGATCATTAATTTTGGAGCCTCTTACCACATGGCCAAAAATAAAGCCATGTTTTCTTATTTAAATGATTGTAACACCAAAAGTATTTATGTTGGTGATGATAGATCTCTTAGTGTTGTAGGATCTAGAACCATTCATTTAGATAATGGTCAGTTTAATGATGTATTATGTGTTCCTACCTTGTCCTGCAACCTTCTATGTGTTTATCATATAACTCATTCAGGTGAAGGGAAAACAATAGAATTCTCACCTCATGATGTTGTAATTAAGGACCTCAATGATCCTAGACATATTTTAGATACTGGAATTGTTGATGATTCCAAAAGGTTGTATAATTTTGAAAACTTTGGGTCATCATGTCTTCCCTCCATTTTTGTTTCTCATAATGATGAAGTGACAAAACTTTGGCATGAGCGATTTGGCCAGTTAAACTATCGCTCTCTTCAAACTCTATGTAAAGAAAATATGGTGATAGGTATTCTTGTGGTATCTTGCCGAGATGGTGTTTGTTACGAATGTTTACTCGGAAAACATCATCAAGAAAGTTTTGAAAAATGTGCCTCTTGGCAAGCTCCAGCCCCTTTGCAGCTTGTGCACAGTGATTTATGTGGTCCACTTCCTGTTGTTTCTTTCTCTGGCTGCAAATACTTCTTAACTTTCATTTTTGATTTTTCTATATACACTTGGGTATACTTCTTAAAACTCAGGGGTGAAGTTTTTAACATGTTCTTGGCCTTTAAGGCCTTTTTTGAGAAACAATATGAACATCAAATTCTTAAGAGAAGATCAGAGAATGGAGGAGAATATGTTTACAACAAATTTATCAAATTTTGCGCTGAACATGGCATTCAGTTGCAAAATATTGTTCCATATACTCCGCAACATAATGGTGTAGCTTAAAGGAAGAATTGCACCTTAAAAGAAATGGCTAACTGTATGCTTCAATATAAAGGACTTAGTCTTAATTTTTGGGCAGAAGCAATTAATTGTGAAAATTACATCGTGAATCACACTCCTACTAAGGTTTTAAGGAATATCACTCTCGGAAGAAGCCTGGAGCTCAATCAAACCATATGTAAGTCACCTTCATGTTTTTGGAAGTGAAGCTTGGGCCCATATTCCAGATGCGAAACATAAAGCCTTAGAACCTAAGAGTGAAAAATGCATTTTTGTTCGATATTCTGAAGATGTCAAAGGATATAGACTTATTCAACCAAAATAAAAAAATATAATCATTAGAAGAGATGTAAAATTTGATGAAAATATTTTGGCCTGCGAGCCTAGTTCAGCAGGTGTGCCACCTTTGGCCTGTGAGCCTGATTCTGCATATGTTCAACCTCTCTCTATCTCTTCTATTTTTTAACAGCATTACTTCTAGCTCAAATGATGACAGTGAGGATGGAAATCATCCTCCACCTCCTCAAGATATTCCTTCAACTCCACAGCTTCCAATATGGGTCTGCTCTACTCGGGATGCAACAAGTTCTCTTGCAGGTGACCCTGCAGATCAACGTCATACACATTCTTAGTTCGAAAGAGACTCTTCCTTATTGGCTCAAGTTCCAGAAAATCTTGATCCAAAAACCTTTGAAGAAGCTTCAAGTCATCCAGATTGGGATGAATCTAAGAATGAATAATATCATTCCTTATTGGAAAAAAATACTTGGGATCTCATTCCTCTTCCAAAGGAAAGAAAACTTGTTAGATGCAAATGGGTTTACAAGACAAATTTTGGACCAAATGGAAAAGTGGATAGACATAAAGCTCGTCTAATTGCTAAAGGATTCACAATTTGAAGGCATTGACTATACTGAAACCTTCTCCCATGTTGCCAAAATGAATTCTATCAACCTTGTTCTTTCCCTTGCGACCTCCTTTAAATGGGAAGTCCATCAGATGGATGTTAAATCTACCTTCTTACATTGAGATTTGCATGAAGAAATCTACATGGAACAACCCCTTGGCTTTATCCAAAATGACTCTAGCCTTGTTTTTCGCCTTAGGAAGTCCCTCTATGGTCTCAAAAAAGCTCCTTGGGCTTGGTATGCCAAAATGGATATATTTATCTTAGATAATGGCTTTTCTAGGTGTCATTCTGACAACACTGTATACACCGAGAAAGTGGGTAAGTCCTTCATCATCCTTGTTCTTTATGTTGGTGATCTTATCCTTACTAGTAGTGATCCCAACCATATAAACCATGTGAATTATAGCCTCAAAAATAAGTTTGAAATGACGAACTTAGGACACTTTCATTATTTCCTTGGTATTCAAGTCTTGCAATCCAAATAAGGTATTACCGTTTATTAGTCCAAGTATGCTTGTGATATTCTACGACACTTTCACATGAAATACTGTAAGCCAAACACTTCTCCCTTTCAGTTTGGAGTCAAGCTTTCAGACACGTGTACTACCCTTGAAGTTGATGCTACCTTATACTATCAACTTGTTGGTAAACTTATGTATCTAACCCATACTCGTCCTAACCTTTCCTTTTCCATTGGTGTTGTGAAAACAACTCCAAAAAAGAGAAGAAAAGAGATATTAACGCCTTAGAAATAAGCCACTTCGAGGGGGAAACCTCCAATACATTACATGAATGAAAAATTCTTGGATGATTCAAATTACAAAACATCCTTTCTATATATAGGAGTCCATGGGGCCATAATGTAATCCTAGTAGGGCCACAATGTAATCCTAGTTGACCTAACAATGATAATTTAAGGGCACAATAATAACAATATGGGGGTTACAAGGGTACAATAATAATAATAAGGGGGTTACACTAACAACAATAAGGGACTATACTAGTAATATAGGGACCTAACATGCCCCTCTCCTTCAAAAAAATGTTGTCCTCAACGCTTGAGTAGCTCTGGGTGCTTCTGTATAAAATTCTCATCCTCCCATGTAGAATCTTCATTGGGTAAGTTCTTCTACTTGATGAGATACTTTGAAATTGATCGATTCTGTAACTGTCATTTTCACCTATAACCTTCTTTAAGCATGAAACATGGAAAATTGGATGCACTCGTGAAGAAGCAGGAAGCTCCAATTTGTATGCCATAGTACCAATATTTTGCAACACCTTGTAAGGACCATAGTACTTTGGCGATAATTTATTATCCTTCTTAGCTTGCTTGAGAGACATTTGTTTGTATGGTTGTAGCCGTAAAAATACCCAATCTCCTACATCAAAACTTCTCTCGCTGCGATGTTGATCTGCCTGTTGTTTCATTCGATTTTGTGCCAAATTCAGGTTATCCTTTAAGAGTTGGAGAACTTCTGGCTGATGCTCGATGTGATCTTCCACTGCTTGAACCTTCGAATTTTCCCTTAAAGATGATGTGATGGATGGTGGATGATATCCATAAAGTGCTATAAATGGGGTCATTTTTGCTGCAGTATGGAAGGAAGTGTTATACCACCATTCAGCAAGAGGTAACCACTTGACCCATTGTGTTTGTTTATCAGATACATAACAACGAAGATATCCTTCCAAACATTTATTTACTATCTCAGTTTGACCATCAGATTGAGGATGATAAGATGAGCTATGAGCTAATTGAGTACCCAAAAAGGAAAATAACTCCGTCCAAAAATTTCCAGTAAAAATGGGATCTCTGTCGCTCACAATAACCCTTGGGCTTCCATGTAGCTTTTGAATTCTATCCATAAATGTAGTAGCAACCGTACTTGCTTTAAATGGATGAGATAATGCACAAAAGTGTGCATACTTGGTAAGTCTATCAACTACCACCATGATGACACTCTTTCCTTCGGACTTAGGTAAACTAGTGATAAAATCCATTGAAATCTCCTCCCAACGTTGACTTGGAATGGATAAAGGTTGTAGAAGTCCTGGGGTCTTAATTGTCTCCACTTTATTCTGCTGGAAAACCAAACATTCCGCCACAAACTTTTGAATATCAGATTTAAGGCCATCCCAAAAAAATTCTTTCTTCACCCTGTGGTAAGTTTTTTAAAATCCTGAGTGTCCTCCTAAAGGAGAAGTGTACAATTCCAAAAGAATCTTTTGTTTTAGTTGGGAATTCTTACAAAGATATAAGCGATCTTTGTACCATAAGGAATCATTTTTCCAACTAAATGTATCAGATGTACTAGGATCTTGGTGCAACTTTTGAATGAGTGTCCATACATCTTTGTCCTTCTTCCATTCATCTCTTGCTTCAGTTATCCAATCTGGTTGGATAATAGAAATGGCACAAAGCAATGCTTCCACCTCTTCATTCTTTCTTGAGAGTGCATCTGCAACAACATTAAGCTTTCCTTTTTTGTAGATTATTTCAAAGTCATAACTCAACATCTTTGTGACCCATTTTTGCTGCTCTTCGGAAGATATTCTTTGTTCCCAAAAGTGTTTAAGACTATCATGATCAGTTTTTACCTTGAAGTGTCTTCCCATTAGGTAAGTTCGCCATTTCTTTAGTGCATGTAGTATTGCTAACATTTCCTTCTCATAAATAGGTTTCTGTAAATACTTTCCTTTGATTGGACGACTTTTAAAAGCAATGGGTCTTCCTTCCTGCATTAAAACTGCACCAATTCCATTTCCTGAGGCATCACATTCCACAATAAAGGTTTTTGTGAAGTCTGGTGTAGCTAAGACCGGTGCTAGGCACATTGCCTCTTTAAGACGTTCAAAGGCCTTAGTTGCTTCAGGAGTCCATGAAAATGCATCTTTCTTCAATAATATTGTTAGAGGTGCTACTATTCTCCCATAATTCTTAACAAACTTGCGATAATACCCTGTTAACCCGAGAAATCCTCGCAACTTCTTTATGGTTGTGGGGACTTTCCATTCCTTAATGGCTTTATTTTTGTTAGGGTCTACTTTAACACCCTCGTGAGATACAATATGACCCAGATATTCCACCTCTTGTACTCCAAAGAAACATTTGGATATTTTTGCATATAATTGTTTCTCCTGCAATAGTTTGAGCACCCTGTCAACATGTTCAACATGATCCTTCCAAGACCTGCTGTAGATTAGTATATCATCAAAAAATACTAGCACATATTTTCTAAGGAAGGGTTTGAAAATGGAATTCATCAACCCTTGAAATGTAGAAGGTGCATTGGTAAGGCCAAAAGGCATGACCAGAAATTCATAATGACCCTCATGAGTTTGAAATGATGTTTTTGGAATATCTTCAGTCTTCATTCTAATTTGATGATATCCTAAACGAAGATCCAACTTGGTAAAATAAATTGCTCCATGTAATTCATCCAATAATTTATCAATCACAGGAATGGGAAATTTGTCTTTAATGGTGAGCTTATTGAGCTCCCTATAATCCGGACACATTCGCCATGATCCATCCTTCTTGTGTACCAACACTACAGGAGCAGAGAAAGAACTTTGACTGGGTTGAATTATACCCGCCTCTAACATTTCTGCAATCATAGGTTCAATTTCGCTCTTTTGGAAGTAAGGATATCTATAAGGCCTGATGTTTGGAGGAACACTTCCTGGAATCAAATGAATAGCATGATCATGATTACGAATAGGTGGGAGTCCTTTGGGAGTTTCAAACACCTTGGAATGATTGTCCAAGACTTGTTGGAGATCTGCAGAAATAGATGATTTTGATGTTGGAACTTCTAGTGAGCATAATTGTGTAATTACGCCTCACTGTTCTTTCTTTAGAAGCTTTGTCATGACATTAGAGCTTATTATCCTTCCTGGCTTCCCCGCAATATCCCGTAATTCGACTTCCTTTCCTTCTGAAAAAAATTTCAAGAAAAGTTCTTGAAAATTAAAAGCTATCGTCCCCAAAGATTGTAACCATTGTACTCCTGGTACAACATCAGCACCTCCCATAGGAATGGAAAGCATTGGACTAGTCAATACATATTCCCCCATGGTTAGCTTGATATTATGGCATTTTCCAGAGCAATTTATAGTTCCTCCATTTGCAACCATCACTTGACATTCTGGTGCTGGGTATAGGAAACAATTCAATTCCTTGGCTACCTTACAATGAACAAAATTATGGGTACTACCCGAATCAATCAACACTATTACCTTTTTCTTCTTGATATGTCCTTCTATCTTGAGAGTTTGAGGAGTGGTAATTCCTGCCAGTGCATTACACGATATGGTCGGATTCATTTCTTCCTCTTCTAGGGCTGGTTCCTGGGGTATATCCTCTTCTTGTTCATTTTCTTCTTCCTCTTCACAATCTATGTAAAATAATTTCTTCTCAGCACACTTATGACCTTTAGTGTATTTTCTATCACAACTGTAGCAAAGCTCTTTTGCTCTTTTTCTTCCAATTGTTGTGGTGTCAACCTTGTAGGTTGTGGAAATCTAGACGTAGCAACACTTCCTTCTTTATAGAATTGAGTGGTAGGCTTCCTTGTCGCCATAATTTTACATTCAACTTTTCTTGCCAACCTTAATGCCTTCTCCAATGAATCAGGTTCCAAAACACGAACTTCATGTTGGATGTTATCCTTTAGAGTACCTAAGAAGAGATCAATCCTGTGTTCCTCTGGAATATTAGTTACCCTTATATTCAATTTTGGAAGTCCTCAATGTGCTGCCCCACTAAACCCTTTTGTTTGAGATTTATCAATTGGCTAAAGAAGGTGTTGCTCTTTGTATCCTCATAATGTGCTATCATTTCCTCCGTAAAAATTGACCAAGTGACAATTTTTTTACGGGAACAAAGCCATCGATACCATACAAATGTATTTTGTTCCAAATGTAAAGTTTAAATGCGTACCTTTTGTGTGTTTTGCACATTATGGAGATCAAAATATTGCTCCATCTGTAGTATCCATGTTATAGGATCCTTTCCATCAAACTTCCTCATATCCATTTTTGGAATATGGTGGTTCTTCCTGCCAACATTAGATTTTATGAAATCATGATTAACATTTATTTTGTTCTCATCATGAGTTTCCTCTACTATATTTTCACCATTGGGAAACATTTCTTGTATCAACTTTGTCAAACCTTCCATGTCTACTTTTAGATCATTCTTCATGTTTTCCATTTTAGATTCCATGCCAGCTTCCATGCCATCTATCTTAGATTCCATGCCATTCTTCAAACCATTCATCTTAGATTCCATGCCTTTCTTCAAACCATCCATCTTAGTTTCCATGCATTTCTTCAAAACTTCCATGTCATTTTTTGTTGCTCTTTGCAAGAGTGAAATGTGTTGCATTTGCTCTTGTAATTTTGATATGTCATGTTGCCATTCTTTGTCTTCATGAGTCATAGTAGAGATTTATAAAGGCTTAATGGGTGTTGAATTATTTTTAGGGGCCATTTTAGAATCCAATACTAATATCTATTCTACAATATGCCCTTGTAATCAATTCAACTTGATTCTTCAAACAAGACTTATGCAATTCAGAAAAACAAATACACACCTTTTACTTGCTTTTGAGGAGCTCAATATTGAAATTGAATTATCTCTATAATTGTGGATACTCAATATCTAAAATTTATCCCTGCAGTAGCCCTCTAAAGCTTCTTTCAAATTCCATAGGTTTGATTTGATTTGGATTCTTCAAGGCAAAGTTATGTCCAATCTCCCACAATGACCCAATTTTGGACTGGTTCAGTAGAGAAAACTTGTATGACTTGCCACGTGTAATTGTTTCCTCCTTTGGATCTGAAATTGATATACCACAAACTACAGTCCGTGCACTTGTAGCCTCTTTTTTCATAATTCCAATACGATGCTTAGAGAGAGAGCTATGAAGACTTTCCCACGATCACCTCTTTGAGATGAAATTTAGAAGCCTCAAAAAGCCCTAACTTCCACAGATCATATCTCCAAAAATATTGTGAACCAATATCTGAATTTTTTTTAACAATGCTCCTCGGGATTGTGGCTTCGCACTCTAAAAATTACAGCTTCTGAACCTTCATAGAAAAAACATTATTACGAAAATACCATGATGACCTGTTTAGGTTAAATTCAGGAGCCTGAAAAATTACCTAACTTGCACAGATCATATCTCCAAAAATATTTTGAACCAAGCTCTGAAATTGTTTGAAGATGTTCCTCAAGATTTGGGCTTCGGACTCTAAAAATTTCAGATTCTGAACCTTCGTAGAAAACAATTTATAGTGAAAATTCCACGCTGACCTATTTGGAGCAGCGAAACCCTAGAATCTCAAAGCTCTAATACCAAATGTTGTGAAACCAGCTCCAAAAAGAGAAGAAAAGAGATATAAACGCCTTAGAAATAAGCCACTTCGAGGGGGTAACCTCCAATACATTACATGAATGAACAATTCTTGGATGATTCAAATTGCAAAACCTCCCTTTTATATATAGGAGTCCATGGGGCCATAATGTAATCCTAGTAGGACCACAATGTAATCCTAGCCAACCTAACAATGATAATTTAAGGGCACAATAATAACAGTATGGGGGTTACAAGGGTACAATAATAAGAATAAGGGGGTTACACTAACAACAATAAGGGACTATACTAGTAATATAGGGACCTAATAGTTGGTCTATTTTCTCAGTTTATGCACCAACCTCATGAAAGTCACTGGAAATCAGCTAAAAGAATACTTCGATATATTCGAGGTACAGTTCAGTTCAGGATTCATTACAGTATAGGAGCATCTCCATTTTTTATTGGTTTCATTGATTCTAATTGGGTTGGTGACCCTGATGATCGAAAGTCTACTACAGGATATGTATTCACTCTTGGTCCAGGACCTATTACATGGTATTGTAAGAAACAAAGTGCCATCTCTCTTTCTTCGAAAAAATAGAGTATCGTGGTGCAGTTGAAGCCAGCAATGAAGCCATGTGGCTTCATTAGATCATGTCTGAATTTGGTCTTCATCAGCAGCATTCAACTACACTTTGGTGTGATAATCAGAAAGCCATTCAGCTATGCAAAGATCCAGTTCAACATCAGCATATGAAACACATTGAGCTTCATATACACTTCATCATAAAGCTCATTCATGATTATGTTCTTGAAGTGCAGTATTTTTCAACCAATGATCAAGTTGTTGATATCTTTACAAAGGCTCTCACAGAAGAGAATTTTAACAAAATTCAATCTATGCTTGGAGTTCAGGAAAGTTATCATTAAGGGGGGATGGGCTCTAATGCCTTTTTCCTTCTCCTAATGTGTCACCTTTGTAAATCCTTCAATCCCATCCCAATTTGTTCTTAAGGGGGGATGTTAGGCTATTTCAGCACATAGGAAATAGTCTCCTTTTGTATCACCTTTGTAAATCCTTCAATCCTATCCCAAGTTATTCTTAAAGGGAATGTTAGGATATTTCAACGCATAGGAAATATTCTCCTTTTGTATCACCTTTGTAAATCCTTAAATCCTATCCCAAGTTGTTCTTAAGGGGGGATGTTAGGATATTCTGACACATAGGAAATATTTAATTATAACTTGGTCTAGTGTAGAGTTACGTAAAGTGTGTTTCTTTACTATGTACATTTGTAACTTATAATCTAACGGTCAAAATATGTAGTGATCCGACTGTTCACTCTCTCCTCGGTATTACTGACACTTGATCCATGGCTTAACACCCAATTGGTCCATGATCTCTATTTAAAGAGCATGGAGGGTCATTTTTCTGGTAATCGTTTATGAGAGAATCTTATGTAAATTTTCTTTTTATATTAATAAATTTCCTGAAGTGGCCGCGTTGGCTCAAGTCATGGACTATTTCACTCTTCAATGGTTTTAACCACATAAAATACTAGTGTACTAATATTTGATCTATTTGTGAGCAGTGACCTTTGGTGTTTGATCTAAGGAACTTACCCTGTAAATTCCTACAAGGTTTGACTGAGATGTTGATCGATACAGTTGTAGATATGTTTCCTAAATTATTTTCAGATTCAAAATGAAGGATTGATATAGGAAATTGAGGACTATCCATAATCTCAAATGAAAAATAGATGAAAAATCATTCTGAATTTTATAAAGGCTAGGTAGAAATGATGAACAATGATGATAATCATCCTATGGAATTTCGTCCAAAATCATTATTTCCATGATACTTTCGTCATTTGGAAACTCGTTATCGAATGGAAGAGGAAATGATATTGGTACTAACCATGAAAAATGAGAATAAGCATCAATGATCGCATTCACTCGATCAATTTCAGATGATGATGGATTGGAAAATGATTGAATTTTCCTGATAATCCAATTCAAATGGGATTAAAGGCATCTCAGTGCCATATGAGTTCAATTCAGACTCTAAAGCCACAATCCAAGGATTATAATATTTTATTGTGCTTGATGTAACCATATTAACCTGGGCAACATTCCAAGGAAAATTTGGTGGAGGGAGTGAAAAAGTTCCCATGAGTGACGAATCCCTTAGAAAACCTTGCCCAATACCTTCTTACAAAGTAACATTTTTTCCAATGAAAGATACACTACCTGTAGAATTAGAGTTTTAACACTTGAAAGTTCGACATTAATAAAGGATACATTTCTAGATCTTCAACAATGTTGTAATTCTGAGAAGCTCTTGCATGAGGATTAAAAGTTGATTTTTGAAAAACACCTTTAGGAGGCGGTCGAATCACCATGTCAAAATTTGGTATTTCAAATGTAATGGTTCATAAGGAGGAGGAATTTAAGTGGAATATTGACTAGGTGAACTAGCATCGTTTCCATCTACAAAAAGACCCTTAGATCTGTAACCTTTAGATCTAGTGGCTACCACAACTTGTGAGTACATCATCATGATATATGCCAATGTGGAAGAAGAAGAAGGGTTATGTGAAACCTTCTTACTGTCTTGAGAAGCAAATGGATCTTTCAAAACAACAGGGGTGGGAGAACCTTTAACAAATTTAGTAACCTCGGTGTGATGAGGGCACTCGTTGGTGTAATTATATTCATCAAAAATGAGGAAAGGATAAAAATGATTTTTCTTTTCGTCAGACAGTTCGTTTTTGTTTGATTTCTCTTTTGGATAAGCATTTTGTTTCGCTTTACCTTTTCCTTTACTTTTACCTCCAGAAGATTTGTTCTTTCCAATAGATGAATATACAACATGAATCTCAGAAGTAACTTCTAGAGAAGGATTTTCGTTAGGTGAATCTTATAAATGGAAAAATATGAGTGTTTTTGGAATTTTTCTTTTTACTCTTAGATTGATGGATATAAAGAGAAACAATCACACCATCAGCGACATGAGATCCTGTAGGAGTTAAGGTTGTATGACCTGGGCGAGGAAAATATGGTATTTTATCATACAAAATTCCAGATTGTGTGTAAACACGGTCTAGATACTGAGCACAAGAAATTACCTGCTCTTCAGTTACAACACCTCCTTTGGCCAAATCTTTAGTAATGACTAGAAGCAATGATTTTGTGAACCATTCAACCAAAATTTGATCTAGAATCAAATCTTTAACTAGATGACATCTACATCTCCATTCACATATATGATCAGAAATGTAAGTAGATGAGGATTGTTTCAAAGAATTCAAAAGTTCAGTACTAGTATGATATCGTATTGGTTATTGAAAATGTGTTAAGAACGCAATAGCTAAGGTGTTGAAGTTATGAAAAGAGCCTTGCAATAACTCGATATACCACTTTTCTATTGAATCAATTAAATTTTGTTGAAAAAAACGCAGTCTAATGGAATCATCGGTCAATGAATTCAACGCGCACCAAACATGATATGTCATAACATAGTTTTATTGGTCCTACCCTGATTTTCCTTTAAACTTTGGAATGTCATTGGGAAATTTAGTAGGAATTTTTGACCAAAATGGGTAATAATAAATAGGATCATTCGTTAGTTGAGACAAATCTGGTGAATCTAAAGTTGTAATGAATGATAGTTGTTGGTTGGGATCCTATTTTGAATATTGATAACCCTGAGAGTTAAGTCTAGTACTTGGAGGAAGATATCTAGGATAGCCTAGGATAGTTTGTGTAGTTGAGATTTGCATTCCTCCAAGGTAACTAGCGTGAGCCATACCAAACTGTGGTTGAGATGAAATTTGATAAGTATGAACAAGGTTTGGTTGACTCTGGAAAGGTGGACTCTGACCCATTTTCCCAAGTAATACTTCCCATGAAAGGGCTGACTTCGTAAAGGTTGTCCTTGAAATAATTGACTCTAAAAAGGTTCACCTTGTAAAGGTTGACCTTGAAAGAATTGAATCTGAAAAGGATGGCCTTGGAAATCTTGGCCTTGATACCATGTTTTCATGGTTCCCATACTAGGTTGTCCCATGGGAATTTTAGGTATAGACTAGATCGTAGGACCCATTTGAGAAGTTGTTGCATGAGGGATAGCCTGAGTAGTTTGTTGCACCAATACTTGAGGGGTAATTAGAACAATGGCTTGTGACACTCCTGGGATGGGGGTTTGAGGTGAATTTGGAATTGGTTGTTGAAGAAACATCTGCATAGTAGACTAGACCAGAGTTTGTGGACTACTATGAATAGGTTGTTAAATTGGTTGTTGAACATGTGTTTGCAGATTCACTTGAATAGATGCTTGAGGAATCTCATGGATATGTTGTTGGACTTGTATTGGAATACCTTGGTGTTAGTATGAATCTTTCGTCGTAAAATATCACTTTAGCTACGCATAAAAAATAGCCCTAACATCGATTATGGCTGCAAAATATCTTTAAGTTTGCTGCACAAATTCAGATCTAAGCATAAAAGATATTAAGCAGATAAAATATAACATGGCTCCATGCATTCAATGGACAAGACAAGAAATAATAAAAGAATTTTATATTATATTAAAGAATGGGGCACCTGAGAGGAAAACAAGAAAGGTGTTTTCTGGTTCTCCTCAGTGGGATGGGTTCTTGAAAGTCCTCAGTGTTTCAGATCTAACATTCCTCTCTCTTAGTGGTGTAGAAAAACAAACATAGAACTCAATGGGAGTTCACAAAGCAAAATGGAAAATGGTGACCAAGAGAAGATCCAGAGTGATCTAATGCAATGAAGGTGACTAATGAATGGGGAAAACCCCCCTATTTATAACAAAATATTGGGGTAGTCTAGAACTCGGTGCATGAATAAAATATTATTAATCGAATTCTAGAAGCACCTTTTAGGAATATTTTATTATATTTGTTGGAGGGAAAAGGATTCTTGACTTGGGTCAATTCCTTTATTTATAAATAATAAATAAATAAATGATTTATTTATCATTTTAGGGGAATGATGGGAATATAATTAAATAAATAATTGTTTATTTAATTACTTATGGATGATTTAGTCAAATTTAACTAAGAATATTATTTAAATAATGATTTAAATAACTTGTTCTTATGACCGAAGTGTTAGGAGAAAATCGTATGACCGAAGTACATTGTAAGAACTCAATCACTAGATATCAAAAGGGAAGTGAGAGAGAGAAGTGTAATGTTGTCTGATGTGCTAAAGGACTAGACCTTGAGGAGATGAGACTTACAGGTGCAACAAGTCTCTATTTTATGAAGTGGTACCTGTGCTAAAGGCGGCGGGGTAGGCATACCTATGCCCGCCGAGACAAAGTACAAAGAATAAGGCGCCCGGAAAACCACAGAACGCAGTAATGAAGCATGTGCTGGCCTAAACATGAGCCAGATAAAATAACATGATGAATCCCACATACATGCGATGCCTGGAATAATCATCAGGACTTATACAATAATATGGTAGTACATGAGATACAAATACGCCCAAATGCCCCCTACACGCGGGGAAGGGCTCGCAACATCTGACTGATATGTGCAAATCGAAGAGGCGCCGCAAGCGGTTGAGGCTGATATCATCAAATGGGAGGAGCTGCATCAGGGGCGGAAATGAAGTCATCCGGGCATGTGGGGGGCTACCTGTAGGGCCACCCCCTCATGAGGGTTGAGACATCTCACACATGCCCGGGAATCACCAATAGATGTTGTTGCATCACTGGACCGTCAAGTGTATAGATCACGATCATGATGATAGGAGCTCGAACCAAGGTACACTGCCCCCTAGACCTAGCTTCTGGAATAAATGAGTTGATGTCGTCAGAAGTAGGTCTGCCATAGGTGAGGCAATAAGGGAAACCCAAATAAGGCACGAGGGAAAGTAGGAGAGCGATGAACAGATAGACACTAATGATGATGATGGAATGGGGGATACGGAAAAGTGGTTGAATGACTTCCCTTGTTAGAGAATAAAGGGCATGAATGGCTTGGTAGCGACTGACACAATATCAGGGGGAATAGGGGACAAGGGTAATGAAGGCCATAATGTGTGACATGAGAGAGGGATCAAGCAAGAAAGGATGGAGGACGATGGCGGGGTACAAAGGAACTCAGAATGGACTCCATGAATGTGAGGGTGACTCGACTCAGATGCTCTAAACAATGGCAACTTGATGGTGCTGCCACATAGTAAGGGTCCAATGGGGAACCATAAAAGCATGAGAACAATAGGGTAACTCATGACGAAAATCAACACGAACGAAGATGAGTAAGTAGGAAAAGTGGTGCCTAAAGTACAAGTGTCGTAAGTGAAAAAATTCGATTTGAAGAAGAGGTAAATAGACCCTTCATGGACAAAAGATGTCCTGGTGAAGTATCAAAACATGAAAAACTGACAGATACCCATTTGAGAGCTCGATGAGAGCTTTCCAACGATGTGAACAGTGTGTCAAACAGGGCTACGGGTTGGTCACAGCGGGCGAAAGAAAAAACATGGGTTTTCTTCTAATAAGGCATTTTCCCTCCAAAATCATTCATTTGCTTGTGTAGCTGTGGTGAATGTGGAGAGGAGAGAAGGCCCTAAATCTTGCGGCAATCGTAGTGGAAAAACCGACCATTGGAATTTTGATCCATCAGTTGTGGGTAAGAGGCCTAATCCTAAGCTTTGTTTTTGATGGATTCAAATTGCAGATCTGCCCCTATTCCATCATTACGGTCGGGTCGCATTTGGGGCAAAAGCTACGACCCGGGACGTAGGTTTTGGCCTGAAAGGTGCGACCTAGCCCAGGTTTTGCCCAGAAAGTGCGACCTGGTGGATGTGGGGGGGTTTAGTGCTATGATGGGCTGAGATTTTTTTTGGTGTAATTTAATGCAGTTTTGTTGATCTGGAGACTGAAAAAAATGATGTTTTTGTGCATATATGGCAGATATACAGATCAAGTGGAGAGAGAGAGACTTAGGTACATTACGGATGGAAATCCAGGCGGATTAGGGTGTCCGTCATGCACTGGCTAGGTATGGGGTTCTGAAATTTTTGGAGAACCCTTTGATGAGGGCTGGAGAGCCCTTGTTGGCTTGGATTATCAGTTATTGGGATCCAGATCATGAGGCGTTTGTAGTGCAGGGGCACAGGATCGAGCTGACGGTCCAGGATTTGTATTTCTTGACTGGTCTCTCTCCATTAGGGATGGTGGGAAATATGCAGCCAGTGTTACCATGGGGGCGTAACATTATGGAGTTTGTTGAGCGACATTGTCAACCAGGTGTCCAAGTCAAGTGGACTCAGATATCCATTGGTGATCTAGAGAGGTTGGAGACCCGGGCAGTGGCCACAGCAGTGTTGCAGATCTTGGGTAGCCAAGCGTTCCATCACATCATTGGAGGGCAGATGATGATTATGGAGAGTGTGCTGAGTGGGACTTACTATGGGTGGGCCCAGATGATGTTGGTGTCGGTGAAATGACAGTTGTCGCTATGTAAGCGACAAGTGAATCATGATTGTGCCTATGGGACTGTTTTGTGTTCTTTCGTCTTCGAGAAGATATCGACCTTGCGACCTCGTATATAGTTACCTAATGGAGGTTCGAGAGAGCCTCGGATGCGTCGGTGGGGATGATTACTGTGTAGAGGAGGAGGATGGGTAGTCAGACGGGTGTTCCGACCAGAGTTCTTCACCCATTGGGATCAGATGCCACTATACATAGACGACTATCCCTATAGTGGGATGAGTTATTGGGGAGATCCGGACTTGCCGCTTTCGCCTGGTCGAGTGTGGGGGCCCGATGGTAAGTGAAAAGCAACTAATCTGTTATGTGCATTTTAGAGTTTGTGACTATTATGCATGGTACTAATCGTTATATGTTTTGGAATGCAGATATAGCTCCAGTGAAACCGGCCGGATATATGGGACGACCGGCAGCAGCAGGAGCTACCGGTGCAAGTGGATCAAGGACAACACAGAACGAGGAGATGTCCGCTCTAGTGGAGGACATCCGTCGTAGATGTGAGGGGTTTCTGACTGGCGTGTCGGAGCGTGGTTGGCAGGATCTAGACGACCAGTACATAGAGTTATGTATTGGGCTACCCTCGGAATGGCGAGGTATCATACAACGCATGGTGATGGCTGGTCAGACTGTGTGTGATCTACGAGCTGTGGGAGCAGAGCCATTGGCTTGGGATCCTCCAGAGAGTGATCAGATGTAGGGTAGATGGTGCCCCCCAGTGTTTGTTGTAGGGGCAAGTGGTGCCCCCCATTTTGTAGTTTTGTTTGTTGTACCATGCAATGGGCATGTGATATGTTTCAGAGCATATGGACTCGAAAAACACATGTTATATGATATATATGAATTATGTATTTGATTGATGGTGTTAAATTTTATTGTGTTGTGTGTGATAAATTCCAGTTTAAAACATGGTTTGCAATTTGATCTACGTAGTGATTTTGATCTCTAGGTATATGGCTAAATGTAATGAATCGAAATTGGCAGATCAAAAGTTGCACTCGTAAATATTGTCTAAACAGGTGAGGGTTATGCACATGATAGACACCATTAAGTTGTAAGACAAGAAGCAGGGAATCTAAATGAACATGCAGATGGAGGATGTGATGAGAGAGGGCATCGGCTAAGAGACCATGAATTGCATCATATTCAGCCTGATTATTGGTGGCTTGACGAATGCAGACTCCATTTGCAAGAACCAGGGTATGCAAGGGGGTAAAGATGGCCCATGCTGCTGAAGCGAGATGGCGGGAATAGCGACTTACCCCATCGGCGTAGCCCAGATAAGGTATGGACGAAAGGGTCAATGTAATAGTCTCATAAAACAAGAAATGGGAAGGATGAGAAAAAGGATGGCAGCGTGAGTAGAGGATAGACCTCCAATGACGGCTACGAGAGGGAGCAGTTCGGGTAGGAAGTCTAGGACTCATGGATCGATGAGAGGGAGATGAATAAGAACTATGGGGTGAAGGGTGGGTACTCAGGCTGCGAAGAACATCGAAGATACGGATGGTATGATCATGATTAGGAGGGGGAATAGAAGGGTCAAGGAGACCAAACGACGCTGCAAAGGTACCGAAATCATCAGTATGGGAAAAGATGCGTAGATACGGGTCATCACAGGGAATAACAGAAGAACAGGTAAAAATATGGTAAAAATATGAAGAACTCGTGTCTGGAGGAGAATCAAGAAGAATAAGTGGAGTGGGTTCAGAAGGAATGGACTCCGGGGAGTGCATGGATGATGATAGGTAGAGAAGGGAAGCAGTAGGGTCTGACATCTCAACATCAGGGGGAGGAATATCAATGGTAGCAGGGGGATCCTCGAGTAGACTAGATGCATATTGAGCAAATATGGGAGAGGCGGATTGATTCTGCTCAACTTCGTACTCCCAGATGACCTCTAAAGAGGCTCGGTAATGTGTGAGGTGAGGACAATGGTGAGAATAATGGCCATGGACACCACACAGAGCACAGGGTTTGTTGGTGTGAAGATTCTTTGGGTTCTTGGCTACGGAGGAGGAAGAAACAGAGGTTTCAGGGGTCGTAGATTTTGGGAACGCGACTTTAACCATGGGTTGGATACGGGGCAACTCAGGACAAGTATGGGTGGGATGACTGATACCATCACACAAGGCACAAGGCTTGGCGGGTAGGGGTTGGGTAGGGTCAGGTGCGGTGGCCTTTTCATTGGATGCCCCCTTGCGAGTTTTTCGTTTCTTTCTTGTAGTTGTTGCAACATTAGGAGGGTTCTGCGGAGGGGCTAGGGGCACTATGGTGGTGGAAGGAGAGAAGGGAATCAGTTGCACTGGGGTCATGACTATGTATGGTTTGGGGTGGCCTGGTGGGGTCTCGGCTGGAGGAGTAAGATACCATACTGGAATTCCCAAGGTTAAATTAGGTAGGGAAAGGGTGGCCATGACAGGGACCGAATAGACGCCGGGGGGAGGGCCAAGGAATGGTATTTGATCGGTGGGGTAATGACCAGGGGGGATGGCTCCCATATGGTGGAGACTTAAGGGAACTAACTCAGGGGGGTGGGGAGGTGCCGGAGTGTGATGGGAAGGGTCAGGTGAAGAAGGTTCAGTTGACTGAAGCAAAGGTCTAGGAGCAGGAGGCGGTGGGCGAGATTGAGGTTGCTGACTAGCCGTAGCAGGTTGTGGAAGACCAGCCTGAGATGATTGCATCATGCAAACATTCACTGAGTTGGGGTCAGGGACAGGAGGAGGGGGAGGACCAAGAAAAGTTCCAAGCAAATAGGAGTCTTTGTAGATGCCAGGGGAAACACTGGTCAAAGAATCAAAAATTGGTTTACTGGTGACAGTAGAGATGGTGGACTCAGGGGAGGTCTGAGATTTTGGTTCATGGTAGGTTAATTGGTCAATGGTGACAATTTTTCCATTATGAGGGAAGAAAATCTTTCGGTGGACTGCGGATGGGACGGCAGACATGGAATAGGTGTAACTACGCCCCAAAAGGATGTTGTAGTCAAGAGGGGCGTCGATAACTTCAACGTCGACACAAACAGTCTTGCCGGCAAGGGTGATAGGATAGTTACGAAATAGGCCAATGGGTTGGGAGGTATGGCCATCCCATGCACGAAGGGTGATGGTGGAAGGGGCCAGTTTGGGAGATCTGAATTGTTTCCAAACCAAAGCAGACATGATGCAGGTAGATGCCCCCTCATCAATAATACACCGAGCAACATTGGCGTTTTAGATTTTGACTAGGATTTGGAAAGAAACCGAAGGAGGGAGAGGGGGATGGTCTGACTGACAGGCATCAAAAACAATCATTTAGTCATTGGCAGGATCTACAGTGCCCACAGTAGATAGTAGAGCCCTCTTTTGAGAAGGACATGACTGAGAAGTTCCAGTGTTGAAATGGCAGCAGTAGATTGGGCCAGATCATCTACTATGCTGTATGAATGGGTTGCCTGACCAGAGGCAGCATTTTGGCTTAATGGTCCCTTAGGCGTCTTGGGATGAACCTCGGCTTTGGGCGAAGGGAATTGCAAGGGACCATTGGGTGTCGATAGAGGCTCTGTAGGACCTGACGGTTAAGACTCGAAGACAGATGGAACGGGAGGTGTGGAATATTGACGGGACCAAGTTTGAAGGTTGAGGTCGATGGTGAGAGGAGGGTCAGAGGCCATCATGAGAATCTGGTAACCAGTGGAACCAAAAGGGGAAGGTTGAGTGGTTACCGGGACATGAGGAGGTTGAGTGGCCATGAATCCTTGTTGAGGGAAAGGATCGGTAAACAAAGCGGGTTGGGAAGTAGTTGGAGCGGGAGGGATAGTAAGGGAGGAGTGTTGCCCCCTAATAGTGGCCTGACATTCCCACATCTATCACATTTGTGGTAATAAAGGACAATCGTGAGTGTAGTGACCATAAACACCGCAACAAGAACAGGGCTTATTGGTGCAAAGTGGCCTGTCCATCTTAGGCTGAGGGCCCTGTGACTGATTGGCAATGGTAGAGTCAATACTGGAAGGAGTGGATCCAAGATTACCAGAAGTGGATAGATTGCCTCTTCTCCTTCTTTGAGAAGGAGGAAAATTAGGTGCCCCCAGTTGTGCAAATACTTGCCCTGGAGGGGGTAGTAAGTGTGGTTGTGGGGGTGGAGAAGGCAAGGGAGTAGGTGGTCCAAATGCTGGAGGAGTTGGGACACCAGGTTGCGGATATGGATAAGGAGTAGGGTGGGTAGCAGTAAGGTAAGCAAGAGGGTGGGAAAAAGGAGGAGGCATGCCGTAGCCTGAATACATGCTACCTGGAGGGGAAAAAATTTCGGAGGGGATGGCCCCTAGAGGAAAACCATGGCCCGGAAGAGGTTGGGTAGAGGTATGTGATAGGGCTCCAATGATACCGTCAGCAGAGTGAGATGCCCTTGAGGCATTAGGGCCATCAGGTTTGGGAAGGTCAGGGAGGACGGTATAAACATAACCAGATTGGGCGTAGATAAGGTCATACTTCAAGGCTATTTGGAGGGCAGCTTCTTCGGTTTGGGGAAAATGGGATGTGACATCTTTGCCAATGGGAGGTAAGAGAGAGCGAAGGAACCAGTCCATGTAAACGCGATCTTCAAAGGGGGGAGTGCGGCACAAGCTCCGTCTTCGCCGCCATTCCTGGACATGAGCAGAAAGGCGGGTCGAAGAGGATTGATGGAAGAGGTTAAAAGCTTGGTACCAGTGTCGTATCAGAGGGGGAGCTGGAAATAAGATAAAAAGGCTTGGGAAATGGTCGCAAAAGTGGTATGAGAGGAGGTGGCTTGTTCAACATACCATTTAGAAGCTTCGCTTGTAAGCGTGCGTTAGAACAATCTAAGACGAATGGAGTCGTCGATAATGGAATTGGAGGAACACCACATATGGAAGGATCGAATATGGTTGGAGGGATCTTCACTAGCAAGGCCTTCGAACTTGGGAATGTCGAAAGGGAGCTTTGTTGGCATAGCAGGCCAACTAACATCGTGGCGGATAGGAGCATTGATTAGATGATTGAAGTTAGGGAGACTAAGGTCGGCCATATAAGGGAGCAATGGGGCAGTCGAGGTAGGTCCTGAGGTGGTTCCACTAGAAACAGACCCAACAGTAGTACTGGGGTTGCTGCTAGTAGTAGGCCCTGAAGAAGACATGGTAAAAGTGACAGGGGGAGAACCAGGAGTAGGGGGGGAACCCGAACAATCAGAGGAAGAGTCAGAGTGTGGACTCGGGGGAGGACTTACTCGATGACGACGGGAAGGAGGAAGTCGATCAAGCGGAAACTGAGGGTGAAGGCCAAGAAGTCTCCGAGAAAGGTGCCTTGGGGGCGCAATGATGACGGGAAGAAGAAAAATCGACAAGGGCAGGGAGGGACAAAATCAAGTAAGGTCAAGGGCAGAAAGGTGCAATGACAATTGATTTTAAATTCTTTGCCAGGCGGTGTTAACCAGGCGCTTCTTCACTTAGGGTCATTGTGTGGCATGCATTAATTTTAATTGTTTAAACCCAGACGTTTTGAGAGTAAAAGAAAAAGTGTGCTGTGTAACTGAAAATAAATCTGCAGTAAATAAGACTAAAAGAACAGCAAATGAACAGCTACCAATGCATCAATCTAACCCAAGAAGGCGGGTCTCTCAAAACTAGTCGATAAGAGGGAAAAAAATAAGCAAAGCACGCTAAAAAGAGGCCAATAGATCAAATGTCGGGAGGGACTGGGATCTAAAGGAGAAATCTGCTGAAAAGTGGTGTAGAGAAAAGAAAAGAGGCAGAGGCAAGTTTGTTGCTAAAAAGGAGGAGATCAGCTAAAACTAGGAGAGACAAGGTAGTGGCCTTAGAAATGAACCCAAACAAAACAATATGAGGTGATTTGAGAGGGAGAAGAGCTGATCTAAAAGGATCTGAAATAGAGGTATCAGATCTGAGAAAAATAAGGCTAAAACTCTGAAAATTCAGACTTCTGAAACAACAAAGACTCTCCCACAAAAAATGGAGGGTACTAGAGCCCTAAGGGGCAAGATTCCCTCTTAGTTGAGTAAAGCATATCAGAAACAGGTCTAAACGGGCAAAGACAGAGGCTGAAAACCCTGACAGAAGCTTCAGAAAAACCCAGAAAAAGTGCTGGAAAATTTACAGAAAAAGGGCAGGTTGCAGGTTCTGACCTGTTTGCAGTCCAGGACACAGTTTTTGGGTAGAAAAGTGCGACCTCAAGGCCAGGTCGCACTTTTTGGACCGATAAGTGCGACCTGCAGATCCGGCTCTCTCAGCGGCAGATTTCAGAAAGATTTGTCGTCTTAGCTGCGGCTGATGTCTATCACCTGCGAAATAAGGCCAGAAACACACGAAAGTTAAAAATTTGACTATTTGAGGGTTTTAGGGGTGAAAAACACCATAAAAATAGGAAAAACAGAAAATGGAAGAGAAACCCTAGGGTCTGAAACAGCTGGATATGCAGGAATATATAAAACGACAGTGGTCGCAAAAGAAAACCCGTGTGGAGTCGCCAATTGTTAGTATGAATCTTTCATCGTAAAAGATCACTTTAGCTACGCATAACAAATAGCCCTAACATCGATTATGGCTGCAAAATATCTTTAAGTTTGTTGCACAAATTCAGATCTAAGCATAAAAGATATTAAGCAATTAAAATATAACATGGCTCCATGCATTCAATGAACAAGACAAGAAATAATAAAAGAATTTTATATTATATTAAAGAATGGGGCACCTGAAAGGAAAACAAGAAAGGTGTTTTCCAGTTCTCCTCAGTGGGATGGGTTCTTGAAAGTCCTCAGTGTTTCAGATCTAACATTCCTCTCTCTTAGTGATGCAGAAAAAAAAACATAGAACTCAATGGGAGTTCACAAAGCAAAATGGAAAATGGTGACCAAGAGTAGATCCAGAGTGATCTAATGCAATGGAGGTGACTAATGAATGGGGAAAACCCCCCTATTTATAACAAAATATTGGGGCGGTCTAGAACTCGATGCATGAATAAAATATTATTTATCGAATTCTAGAAGCACCTTTTAGGAATATTTTATTATATTTGTTGGACGGAAAAGGAGTCTTGACTTGGGTCAATTCCTTTATTTATAAATAATAAATAAATAAATGATTTATTTATCATTTTAGGGGAATGATGGGAATATAATTAAATAAATAAATGTTTATTTAATTATTTATGGATGATTTAGTCAAATTTAACTAAGAATATTATTTAAATAATGATTTAAATAACTTGTTCTTAGGAAATAATTAAATAAATAAGGATTTATTTAATTAATTTCCTTGCTTTGGGTTAAATATGACCAAATGAGTTATTTTATATGGTGAAAGCAATTTTACTTAGGGTAAAATTGGTCTTACATGGTGTACTTGGGTTCATCTAATAATAATAGGTTAGATGACCAAAAAAATGGTGTAACACTTGGAAGGGTATTTGTTGAATAGGTTCTCTAGTAGGCTGAACGGGTTGGTAAATTGGCACATGCAGAGAAACTTGCATAGGTTTTTTTATCACAAAATTGAGGCTTATGGGTTGCTTCAACAGTCAACCAAGGGTAACTATTTCAAACCTAATTTTAATTGGAACTTAGCCTTTCCATCCTAAGAGGGCTCTCTCAAGGATAAAGATGATATTAAGTAAATAAAGATCAACAAATGGAAAAATTTTAAAATGGCTTTAAATGTATTTTTTTGCAAGTGAAATATGCAAACAAATAACTACCATTGGGCATATGGAGTCAATGTGAAAACTCATAGACATAAGAAAGTTCTCTCATGGAAGTTGAGGAATGTGTATTCCAATGAAACATAACATTTACAACAGACTAGATGCATAAAGGAAGTTGGATCATGTTGACCATGAATTCAAGGTAATCACACAACTATAATACTGAAGATAGAGTAACAGAACATATAAGACAAATACATATAGGAATACCAATGAATCTCAGTAAGAAAAGAAGTTTGTTGCCACTGTATATTATTGATAATTGTTTTTTTACAATAGTAGTATGCAATATAACATCCATCAACCGTCTCTCCATATATCATCTGCCTATTTATAAATTTAGGTACCTTTACAGTGAGTCTTCCAACAAGGCCAGACCTTCAAATACCTCTAATGACACCATGACTAACCAAAAATCATATTACAAGGAGACAAAATAGAGATCTGCTATTTTTAGGAATTTGAAACCTAATAGGACTCTAATACACTTTATTACAATGAACAAACTTTAAAATACCCATGTTTTCTGATGTAGATCGAAAAGATCATTTTCCTAAGTTGGAAATGACCATGACTGAATAATAAAACACCCCCACCAAGATAGGAGGTATGTGTTCCTAGTTTTGAGCAGATGATGTCATATTTACTGATGTGGTTTCCATGATGAGCTGGCAGCTTGATTAGCTTTTTCGATGAGTGTGTCCTCAACCAAAAACTCTGCTAATGATTTCTAACCCCTCCAGGTGGCTAACCTATTCCAAAAAAACAATTAAGTCTTGAAAAATTACAAAATTCCTCCTCGTAGCAAAAACAGAGGACTTCTAGGAAAGTTCGTAGCGAGATTTCATAGTGTTTTCTACTTTTGCCATCTCTACAAATTTTTTGCCATATTTTCTGATTGGAGGATGTTTGGTGGGTCTAAACACTTAAAACATGCCTTCACCTACCTTCTTTGGGACAAAACCTGACATATATTCCTAAAAATACATTTTCAGTGAGTTCGTAGCGTTTTCTCAGCTTTAAGCTTGGAGTACACTACGAACTTGCTTAATAGGAAGCATGCTTGAAAAATTTCCAATTTATTCTTAAAAATTTCTCATGGCTGTGAAAATGATGAGCTATAATGAGGAAAAAATATTTTAAAATGTATTTTACTCCCCTTCAAGCAGTAGTGGCTTCACCCTTGGTAGTAGTGGTTTCACCTTCAATGGGTTCATTTATCACTGTCATCTTCAAGCCCTTTTTCTTGAGTTCTGTTTGTACCATTTCCATCTGCACCTCCAGCTCCTTCACTTGGCCTTTGAGATCCTTACTCTCTACCTGCAGCCATATGTTCCTATTCCTTGTATGCTTCATCACTCTGCGTAAAGGGAGGTTTCTCTTCAACAATTTCTTATCACTTGATAGGGATTCATCATAATAGGTAATATGCTCATTAACTTTCTCCTTGAACTCCTCTACCATCTTCCTTTCTTGCGTAGGCTCTTCCAACTCCAGCTTGTTGGGTATGTGTTATATTCTTTCCACGACTAAGCACGCACGGGGGGGTAAGAGGGGGGGCGATAGCCCCCCCTTTGCGCTAGGCACAACGGGGGCGGTAGCCCCCCTTGTCGAGGTCCGGGGCAGCGCCCTGGCTAAAATTTTTGGTCCTTAATTTCCGGTGGGTAGTCAACACCCATGGTTTTTTGCATGGTTTTGCACATGGTTTTGGGGTACGATGGTTTTCGGCCCCTGGTATTTTTGTAGATCCGGTCAAGGGAACTATAGTTATGTTCTAATCCAGGTTTAATGGATTGGGATTTATGTATGCTTTGGCATGTATATATATGTGTTGTAACACTAAAAGGAATATAATGAAAAATCAAGCTGGTCGTCTCAATTTGGGATCCAGGGGAAAATCTCTGTGTTTATCTGTTTTATGTTTTATGCTCTTGCTATTATTTATTTTCTATTATAAGATTCGTGTGTAGATAATTTTTGTTCGGGGTTAAAACCTACATTTGGTATTAGAGCAGTTTCGGCTTCAAGGGGATGCCTTTGCTACTGAGGATTTTTTTTGCTTGGGCCTGAGGTAGACCCTGTTCAGTGGGATATCTGCGGGATCGATTCTTGCGGTGAAAGAAGATGGCGAGCAGTGGGAAGATAGAGATCGAGAAATTTAATGGTCAGAGATTTGAGTTGTGGAAGCTCAAGATGGAGGATCTGCTGGTGGATAAATATCAGTGGATCGCAGTAGATCCAAGTACTAAACCAATGGCAATGTCAGATGAAGACTGGTAGAATCTGGATCGGAAGGCAAAGAGCACAATAGATTGTGTGTCTCAGATTCAGTATTGTTGAATGTATCTAGGGAAGCTATGGTGAAGACCTTGTGGGACAAGCTAGGGACTTTGTACCAATCTAAGTCTCTGGTGAATAAATTGTTCCTGAGGAAAAAGTTGTATAACTTGAGGATGAAGGATGGAGACTCGGTGACAGAGCATCTGAACGCCTTTAATACTGTGGTAAGTCAGCTGTCATCTATTGATATTAAAATCTTAGATGAAGATAAGTGCAACAGTTTGTTGTGTTCTCTACCAGACTCGTGGGACAGTCTGGTTATTGCAACAGGTAGAAATACAACTACCTTGAATTTTGATGACATTGTCTCAGCCTTGCTGTTAGAGGAAATGAGACTTAGAAATATGGAGGGTCAGAATGGAGATGCATTATCTGTATGAGGAAGGTCCCAGAACAGAAACAAGAATAAGGTTTCGAGTGGGAGATCTAAATCTCCTGGAAAGTTTGTAAAGGTGTGCTGGAAATGCGGAAAGGAAGGGCACTACAAAAAGGATTGTAGATCTAAAGCTCCTGACAAAGGAAAGGGATTTGATAATGCTCCTTCTGTAGAGGCAAAAACCACCTCGGATGAAGGTGGGGATGTGTATTTGGCTTCTTCTTCAAATACACATGTAGATCATGAGTCATGGTTGATTGACCTGCATCCTTTCACTTCTACCCCAGCAGGGAGTGGTTCTAAGGAGGCATGAGAATTATGACAGTGGGGATGTCTCCTAGGGGATGATAGACGTCGTAATCATCAAATGTGGAAAGGCTCGTTTGGCTACAAGGTGGAAGGATTAGAACACTTCCTGGTGTTCGTATATTCCCCGTACACGTAAATCTGATTGTGAAGTGTGATGGATGATGCAGGTGTAAAAACAGTGTTCGAGAAAGATGCCTGCAAGATGGTTCGGGGAGCACTGGTATTAATGCGGGGAGTTCGGACCGGAACTCTGTACAAGCTACAAGGTAGCACTTTTATTGATGGGTGTAACAGTTCTATGGTTCCTGAAAGTGGAGCGGAAAGCCTAGCTGTCTCTGGAGAAAAGACCATGCTATGGCATCAAAGGCTTGGACATATTGGAGAGAAGGGCCTTCAGATACTGCATAGAAATGGTATGGTAGAAGGTATGTCTAATTTCTCTCTGGATTTTGAATTCAGTGAAAATTGTATATATGGGAAGCAGAATCGGGTGAGTTTTCCTTCTAGTGCTAAGAGGGCGAACAAGATATTAGAACTTGTTCACAGTGATGTGTTTGGACCTGTGTCAGTTTCATCACTGGGAAAGTCTGTGTACTATGTTTCACTCATAGATGACTTCTCAAGGAATACATGGATATATTTCTTGAGGAATACATTTGAAGCTTTTGACAGATTTAAAGAATTTAAGGCTCCGGTGGAAAACCAGACAAAGAAGAAGATAAAGGCGCTCAGGACAGATAATGGTGGGGAGTTCTGCAAGAAGGAATTTGAAGAGTTCTGTAAGAAGTGTGGTATAGCACGATATAAGACTACTCCATATGCACCTCAGAAAAATGGAGTTACAGAAAGAATGAACAGAACATTGATGGAAAAGGCAAGAAGCATGCTTAGTGGTATCGGGTTAGGACAAGAATTCTGGGCAGAGGCAGTGGAGACTGCATGCTATCTGGTTAACAGATCACCTTCATCAGTGTTGGAGGATAAGACTCCACATGAGGTATGGACTGGTAAGAAAACCTCTCTTTCACATCTAAGGGTATTTGGATGTGATGCATATGTACATGTTCCAAAGGAGAAAAGGACCAAGTTGGATAATAAATCTCAAAGGTGCATCTTTATTGGGTATAAGGATGGTTTAAAGGGTTACAAGCTTTGGAACCCAGAAACAAGGAAGGTTGTGTACAGCCGAGATGTGGTGTTTAGAGAGGTGAAAGATGTTGTTAAACATGAATTCATACCAAAGGAACCTGAGAAGATAGAGTTTGAGCTAAAGGAGGATGAATCAGACTCTACAACAGAAGAAGACTCAGAAGGGGAAGAGCCACAAACTCCAACTGTGAGAAGATCAGCTCGGGAAAGAAGACAACCAGAAAGGTATAGTCCATCTGCTTTCTGTTCAAATTTTTCCTTAACTATAATTGATGATGATCCCAGAACTGTCAGGGAGGCAGTAGATTCAGAGGATGGAAAACTCTGGAAGGAGGCCATGGTTGATGAAATGGCATCCTTGCACAAAAATGAGGCATGGGATCTGGTGGAGTTGCCGGCTGGAAGGAAGCCCATTGGGAGAAAATGGGTGTTTAAAAGGAAGATGAATGTAGAAGGCAAGGTGGAGAAATACAAAGCTCGGTTGGTAGCAAAAGGTTATTCCCAAGTGCCGGGAATTGATTTTGGTGATATTTTTTCTCCCGTTGCCAAAGTTACTTCTATTAGATTACTTTTATCTGTTGCTGCTGCATTTGATTTTGAGATAGAACAGATGGATGTGAAGACAAAATTTCTTCACGGGGATCTAGAAGAGGAGATCTACATGAAGCAACCTGAAGGCTTCATGGTGAAGGGTAAGAAAGAACTGGTATGCAGGTTGAAGAAGTCTCTGTATGGGTTAAAATAGTCACCAAGGATGTGGTATCAGAAATTTGATACCTATATACGGGGACTTGGCTTCACCAGAAGCAAGGAGGATCAATGTGTTTATTTTAAATTAATTGGTGACCGTGTTATTTATTTGGTCTTGTATGTGGATGATATGTTGTTGATTGGAAATGACAAAGAAATTATTCAAGATTTGAAGACCCAACTGTTCTCCAAATTCGACATGAAGGATCTGGGTGCTGCAAATTATATTTTGGGCATGGAAATTAAGAGAGATCGGGCAAAGAGGAAGCTCTGGTTAAACCAGAGGAAGTATGTCGAGACTATATTGCAGAGGTTCAATATGCAGGATAGTAAACCGGTGAATGTTCCTATTCTTGTAGGTGTAAAGTTGTCTGCTGAACAGTGTCCCAAGACACAAGAAGAAGAGGAGGATATGTCCCGTGTTCCATATGCAAGTGCAGTGGGTAGCCTGATGTATGCAATGGTCTGTACTAGACCAGACATTGCACATGAAATGGGAGTATTGAGCAGGTTTATGTCAAACCCAGGGAAGGAGCATTGGACAGCAGTGAAGCGGGTTTTCAGATATTTACGTGGCACTAGTGATTATGGCTTGTGCTACCAGGGAAGACCAGGATTGGAAAGAATGTTGGACATTCGTGGTTTTGTTGATGCAGACTGGGCTGGAGATCTGGACCAAAGAAGATCTACAAGGGGGTATGTGTTTAGCCTATTTGGAGGCGCAGTCAGTTGGATGAGTAAAAGACAGTCTGTAGTGGCTCTTTCAACTACAGAGGCAGAATACATAGCAGCCACACATGCAAGCAAGGAAGCAGTTTGGTTCGTAGATTGTGTTTAAGTATAATATAATAAAGAATCTATAAGGATAGACTCGATAGCCAAAGTGAAATTTTGGCTAAGAACCCCGCTTTATCTTTCAAAGACACAAAGCACATTGATGTTCAATATCACTTTGTTAGAGATATGAAGGAGGCTGGTGTTATGTTATTGTAAAGGTGCACACTTTGAAGAATGTTGCAGATGCATTGACGAAGTCTGTGAGCACTCAGAAGTTCTCTTGGTGTAGAGAAATAATGGGTGTTGAAGAATTGGGCCAATGACTAAGCTCTCCTGTGGCCCCCTGCGGAAATAAAACAACAAGTGGGAGAATGTTGGGTATGTGTTATATTCTTTCCACTAAACACGCGCGGGGAGGTAAGAGGGGGGGTGATAGCCCCCCTTTGAGCTGGGTGCAACGGGGGGGTCACAGGGGAGGCGGTATCCCCCACTGTTGGGGTCCGGGGCAGTGCCCCAACGAAAATTTTTGGTCCTTAATTTTCGGTGGGTAGTCCGCGCCCATGGTTTTGTGCATGGTTTTGCACATGGTTTTGGGGTACGATAGTTTTCGGCCCCTGGTATTTTTGTAGATCCGGTCAAGGGAACTATGGTTATGTTCTAATCCAGGGTTAATGGATTGGGTTTTATGTATGCTTCGGCATGTATATATATGTGTTGTAACACTAAAAGGAATATGATGAAAAATCAAGCTAGTCGTCCTGATTTGGGATCCAGGGGAAAATCTCTGTGTTTATCTACTTTATGTTTTATGCTCTCGCTATTGTTTATTTTCTATTATAATATTCGTGTGTAGATAGTTTATGTTCAATGTTAAAACCTACACAGCTTTGTTTCAATGACCTATTTCCTAGCTTCCCCCAACTGCTCCCTTAGAAGCTCCACTTCAAATTTTTTAGTGACCTTCTCCTTGCCTTTCCTCTGCTTGATAATTTCTTCTTTTGTTGGGGATAGGTCGATTATTTCTTTTACCATAGGTTATTTTCCCTTTTCTGTCTCTTTAGGCTTCTTCTCAGCCTTGATACCTTTGTCAAGCTTCAATCTAATGAAATGATTTCTTGGTTTAAAGACAAAACTTGCATCTTCACTAGAAAATTAAAGTTTCTTGGCAGTGAGGCCTTTCTTCTTCTTTTTACCTCCTTTGGCCTCCATAGGTTTAACCATAGGGGTTTCTTCTATATCTATGGCTTGTAAAATTTCTTCAAGATTACCTTTTCCCACTGTTTGGCTCCTATTTATTCTCCCATGACTCTTTTTGCTAGGTTTAGGCTTACTACTTGTAGGTGTGGGTTGAGGTATCTTTTTCTTCTACGAATGTTCCATTTCAACCTCCATGGACTTTGTAATTTGCTACATTTATCCTTCTTGTCCACCTTCTGCTTCAAATATAGGCTCGTCATTATTACTAGAAGGTTTGGTCTTTGATTTGGGTCTTTTCTTATAAGTCAACACATCCACTTCATAACTACATAAAAACATAAATGTAGCCCAGTCCCTATTTATTTTTTTCAACTCTTCCATAACCAAAAAATTAATTAATCCATGATGGAAGATATAGGTTTCACTACTCTCAGGGCTAACTTGTATTTTATCTAAAAAATTTCCTAAGCTTATGAATAGGAAAAATGGAAGGTCCAAAAGCTGTTTACCAATGAAAAGGAGAAAAATTCTGAAGTGATGCGGATATATCATGTGAAAAATCTCTTCACATGTGAAATACTTTTGAATTACCAGCAAGATTTTGGTGTAATTCTCTTTGAGACAACTTCTTGGTATCCCTGAGGTCATGTCCACTTCTATGTGCTCAGGCTTCAGGAACTCATCACAATTCTACAATATGGATTTGGTGGCTTTAAACCACTCTTCCCTTGTCCTTGGAATTTATGTTGCTTGGGTGATGGAATCAGGAGAAACCATGAAATTTAGTATGCCAATGTTTGATGCAGTGCCAACAAATTTGACTACAAAATCCTTGGAAACTTGGCCATGATACCCTTGCAATATCTGATAAAACCTGATGCAGCCAGCACTGGTGAAGGCTACTACAAAACTTGAATCTTACATGACCAATTTGAGGTCCATTGGCTCATACCTAATCACTAAGCCTCCTTTTTTTGTCTTCTTATGCAAGGTCATTCCTTTCAAAACAATGTTGGCCTCCTGTTGAGAATTTGGAGGGCTGGAGATTAATTCAAATTCTCTTCTTGATAATTACTTGTGAGCTTACTTGGATTACTTTTGTCTTCTCTTCTTTAGCTTCTTTAATCTTTCATCAAGTCAATTATCAAAATACACTAGACACACAAATTAGGCTCCTAGAGCCAGGGAAAAACCTCTCTCTCTTGGAGAGGAAAAACCACGAGAAATTATTCTTATAGATCTTCAAATGACAAGTAACATGCCCCAAACTTAGACCTTTGACCTATATATATGCATCCAAGACCTTGTCCTTACTTATTTGATGTACTTCAATGCTGATCCTTTCTTCCTTCACCAACTTGCATTGTTTTGCACCAGCACTTCCTTTTATTTGTAGACATATACGTACTTCAACATATAAACTCTAACTTTGAACCGACCCTCTTCTTGATGCAAATACTTCAGGATAGTCCACACTTCTCTTGGTGTATCGTCCGCACTCTTGTTTCAACAAACCGGAGCTCCAATTATACTTTGATACCACACAGATGTGTGTACCTTAACCAGACCTGAAACACATCAAAATCCACACTGAAACAGTCCTGTAATCCGCACTGCACCTGATGCACTTCTGTACTGCACTTTTTTTGCACTTTCGTACTACACTTTTGCTGCACTTTCGCACTGCACTTTGTTGCACTTCTATACTGCACCTAGAGATGATCAAAATTTTGTCTTTTCTACGAAGCCTACAAGGGTATATATAGTTGTTTGCCCCTGTATATAAGTTGACCTTACAAGGTGAACCAGAGTGATTATTTGGGAGTTGACATGATTGTTTATGAGCCCAACTTCTCCAGTTGTTTGAAAGCCAACTTGACACATTATTTAAGCTTGTCTATTAGCATTGTATGAGGGCTGAAAAATAGCCATTCTTCCATGGTTTATTGGACTAGGTCTTGGAGCATTCCATGACTACTAGGTTCTTCATATACATGGCATTAAATGCATTTATAAACCAAAGTTAAACCCTAAATAGACATCAAGAATAAGTCTATTAACCTAAGATAAAATATTGCTCATGAAACCCATGAAGCAACTCCAAAAAATATACATTTTATTATCTTTGACTTGTTATTTACATAAAATGCATAATTACATAGTCAATATGAAGACCGACCTAGTTACACTTTTCAACACTCCCTCTTAACTGGGGAGGTATTCATACAATCACATGGTTACTTTCAAACTAAAGAATCTCATAAGAAGAATTGGATTGGTAATCGCATTTTTATAGCATCAAATCAACCATCATTGTCCTAGTGCAAGGCCTTAACTAACAGTCCCATCTCTCAACGAGACAATGGGCTACAATGATGGTGAGACACATAGCTTATAGACACCATAGTCATTGTCTCTCTAAGGTACATACTCCACCCAATTGTTTCCAAAGTATGACCTTATTGGACTATTTTTCTCTTGGGTAGCCAACCCTCAAAGAATATCGGTCCTCAACTACTCTTACCTTGAATGCCCTATCTCATTATCAAAGATTATCAAATGCCAAATGATTACCCAATCCTCCATTTTGTCTTCTAGGTGAAGACCAGAATGATGTATCTACCCATTCTCTCCACATGGCCTTCACTAAGACTTATGGTTGTTAGTCCTGATCTAGTGCATGACACATGTATTAGAGAATCACATATGTCACTCCCTCTCAACACATGAAGGACATACTTCAAGTTTCTTCCAAGTAATAAAATTACCACCAAGCTCCCTCTCAACCAGGGTCCTATAGTAGCGATCCAACTACTCATGAAGAATATATCCCCCCGATGTTATGGATTTCGACATTGAGGAATATTCAACTTTTGGCTTCATAGGGTACAGATCATCCATCAATTTCAGTCACGAGTCATGTCCAATGTTATAAAATGATTCATTAGTCTTTCTCATATGGTCCACTGTATGCCATGCTACTTTTCTTCGAATCATTTCCAAGGATCATACATCCTTTCTCATGATTAGCAGCCCTGCACAAATTCATCCAGATAAATATATACATATGAAATTTTAAAACAAAAGTTACATCATTGATGATATTTCACCATGACATCTCCCTATAGGCATCGGCATCCTCTATTCATATTGACACATCTCCTAATGATATGTTTTATCAAGGGTCTTCTTATTTACTAGACTTCTGTCAAAGTCTACATATCCTCTAAGGAGATCTCCTAGTCACATCTTCTTAGCTTCCGGATGATAACTGCCTCTTGACATGGTTTCATTTCATGATATCTTCCTTTTGCACATTCTCCATTCCCAGGAACTTACAAGTTTTCTAGTTTCTCAATCATATACAACCACCTCGTATTCCATGAGGACATATTATGTTGATTTCATCTGTCAGTGCACTGAGAGATCCTTCTTCATAGATCATACTTCTAAATATGGAAGTATATTACCTACAACCATATGAAATGACTTCACAACATACAGTGTCAACATATATATACATACCTCATACCTTTTTCCCTTGAGTCATCTTGTAGAAATTTCTCTAGAATGAAGAGCTTCATTCTCTTGGCCTGCTTCATCAATATGTCATCACATCCCAGAATTTTGTTTCCATGATGACCCTTGATCTTGATGTCTGCTTTCCATTAGTAATGTTATCAGAGAGGTTTTCCTGGAGTTGATTCACCAATTCACCAAGAACTCCTAACATGCTTTTTATCATGATGTTATAATATACATTGCTTCCTATCGTACTATTTTACAACCAACAGAAATCACTTAAAGGAGAATATGATCTCAATCATAGTAGAGATCCCTCGCTTCTTATTTATTATATTTCTTTGCATCAGTTTCTTCCCTCACATTTGAGATATGGGCTTCTTCCCTTTTCCTCTTTTCCTTGTCAGATTTAGGAAAATATCTTTTATAATGCCCAAGTTCATTACATCCAAAGCATTGTACATTGTCCATATTTCTTCTTTTATTCTGAGGACCAAATTTATCGAATCTACCTTTCTTCCTTAAAGCGGCTACAAAGGCTTGATTCCCTTCACTTGATCTTGTATCAACTTTGGCTTTCAATATTGTTTCCTCTATTTTACATAGATACCATAAATCATGGAATGGTGTGGCTTATTTCTTCTCGTATAAACTTGAAGTGAAGTTTCCCCATTCCTCTAGTAGAGTATTTAGCACCACTATAGTCATCTCAGTGTCAGACATTAATTCTCCTAGTTCCTAAAGTTGATCTCTTATTTCAGAAATACTCATAAATTATGGAGTGATTCCTTCTTCCCTAGACAATTTCATTTTATATATTTCTTGTCTCAGAGAGTAATTCTCCTGCAGTACTTACAAAGAATAGCTCCACCAATTTCTCATATATTTCTTTAGTAGACTTTAGTTTTATACATAGGGAATGAGTGAGTCCTTAATGGGTTCTATGAGAATCCTCTGGGCTTTGATTTCTCCCTTCATGTACTTGCCATGAGCTGGAGTATCCTCTTTTTTTGGTTGAATTTTTGATCCATTGATGTAATCCATAACTTCGTCTTCAATTAAATTCAAATCTTCCCTCTTCTTCCATGCGCTAAAGTTTGATGACCCAACTAGCTTGTTGCTATCTTTACAATAATTCATCTTGATAGATTTAAGTAAGGTCATAGATACTTACTTGAGTAGAACGGCTTGCAACTTCCTTAGTGATGATGAAGGAGTTAGGAGCTTCTTCTAAGATAGAAATCTTCAATCTAGGTGTTCATGAATCCTTGATGGCAAAGGATATCTTCAAAAGATGATGACCTCTTAAATCAATGTCTTGAATGAAAATATTTGATGGTAAAGATTATTATCTTGAAAATTTGATCCTTTGAATGAGATGAAGATATTTCTTGAAAATAGCTTAAGATTCTTCCTTACAAATTGATTTCACTTCTCACCGAAACTTTGATTTTTGATTCCTGGAGTGTCTCTTTGTCAAACGGCCCTTAAGTTCAACACCTTAGCTTGGATTCCATGTGGAGAATTTGGAGGGTTGGAGATTAATTCAAATTCTCTTCTTGATAATTACTTGTGAGCTTACTTAGATTACTTATGTCTTCTCTTATTTAGCTTATTGAATCTTTCATCAAGTCAATTATCAAAATACACTAGACACACAAATTAGGCTCCTAGAGCTAGGGCAACCTCTCCCCCTTGGAGAGGAAATCCCACGTGAAATTATTCTCATAGATCTTCAAATGACAAGTACCATGCCCCAAACTTAGACCTTTGACCTATATATATGCATCCAAGACCTTTTCCTTACTTCTTTGATGTCCTTCAATGCTGATCCTTTCTTCCTTCACCAACTTGCATTGTTCTGCACCAGCACTTCCTTTTATTTTCAGACATATCCGTACTTCTACATATAAAATCTAACTTTGAACTGACCCTCTTCTTGCTGTAAATACTTCAGGATAGTCCACATTTCTCTTGGTGTATAGTCTGCACTCTTGTTTCAGCAAACTGGAGCTCCAATTATACTTTGATACCACACAAATGTGTGTACCTTAACCAAACCTGGAACACATCAAAATCCGCACTGAAACAAACCTGTAAT
>JAXQQM020079495.1:0-155746 GCA_034641835.2 Pinus albicaulis
TTGCTTATTTTCTCGAGATTGACGGAGAGAGCCCTCTCCTGTCCTTGTAGGGCTAGCTACGAGGCTGAGCGTGGTTTGATGTAGCCTTGAGTTTTACTTCATTTCAGCCTGAGGTAGATTTGAGTGCTAACAGACTTAATTCAAGTTATACAATCCTCCAACAAACATACACCCCTAATACATTTTTAGGATGTAAAATATTCACTTTATTTCATACTTCAATTTTATGAAAAATAATCAGTTTCCCTTATCATTTCACATGATACTAAAGTCTTTAGTCGAAATGCAATTCAGGTTTTTCAAGATTTATTTTAAGGTGAAAATAAATAAACCATTCAATCTTCAACATTCAAAAATACCTTCCTGAATTATCATACCTCATGCTCCTGTTAAGGTTATTAATAAACCTTTCTTTCTGCAATCTCAATTCTCTGGTTTCCATTCTTCTGTGTTGTCTTTGTCACTGTAAATACTCGCATGCCCACAAGCTCGTCATCTTAATGCAAACATTACCCTGCACTTTTATGCACCATACAATATCAATTCACATCTCTTCACCCATGTACATAGAACATGTTTTTAACCTCTTCGATGAATAATGTACAACTTGTACATCACATCCATCCTGAATATCACCTCCTTAGATGCCGCCACATGTTGGTAAAAAAAAGATTTTACAACATCATGAAATTATGTTTTCAATCACAAATAAAAATAATTCTCCTTTTTCCAACTACAAGCTTTGTTCCAAAATGACTTTACCAAAACTACGAAGAATCCACATTATGCATAATAAACCCTCTCACATAAAAATGCATGTTTCTCTTTATATCACCCAGGATTAGTACATTTTCCCATTCATTTTCCATTCATATATACTTCCGCATTTTCAACGAGTATGAAAAGGAAACTTAATCATCCAGATTATAAAATACCTCTACTCAATGAATATTGATTCATTCAATGAGCACTTACCTTGAATTTTCTCGCGGTTGAAATGATCCAACCCTCCTCTTGCGTATTATTTTAGGAATACATTCAAGCCTCCACAGATTTACTTTGAATGTGCAAGGTCCATTCTCTAGCAATCTCTCCCCTTAGTTTAAGCCAAGTTCCTTCATCTCAATCTTTTCGATTTCAATTTCTTGCTTTGAAAACATGAAATCCTTTCAAGATTACATTCTCCAAAAAAAATGTACATGAATTTTTCAAAAACTTTACCTCGATCAATCCTAGTGACCTTTTCTTATGCTGGAAGGTGGTATCATGGAAATATTGGATCCATACCTTGAATTTTCTGCTGGAGCCATACCTCTTTCACAAGCCCCACACATGCCTTTTTTTTAAGTGCCTTGATATGACTGACTTCCAAAACTTGCTATAGAAAGAAAATTTCCACTTTCAAATTAAAATATTCAATTTTAATAAGACCCAAGTTAATCTTCACTTGATGCAATTGATTCGTTCTTCACCACTTAGTGTGCAATTTCATACTCCATCGTATTAACACATAATATTTATATGTCGCAACATCATGTCATCTCCACATTTTAATAATAAATGGATTCTTTTAGGGACCATTTTATTAATAATGGATAATCAAAAATTAATCATTGGAGTCCACTTAAGAAAAATTGGCCAACATACTTCTTTATAAAACAAAAGAATCAAATATTTTGATTATAACATAACATACCACTCGTAGGTCGAATCCACAATGTCATCCCTCCATGGAAAATATGCAACAAGGATGGGTTTAATTCTTGTGTAATTCCTCAATGCAAACTTATGCATTGAACCACAATCCACTCAATTCAATACAAGATTTCAAACAGCTATCGACCCCATTGTTAAACCTCTACGTAGTCTAAATACGGTCTACGTAGGATTACACACAGAAATCAACCCATTGTAATATCTATGCTGAATTACACACAACAAAATGAATCGAATATTTCTGAATTTAACTCAACATGACCAAACCTTGCATTGCAGATCATAGTGTTTCTTTGCTTCACGGTATTCCACTGGACGCCGACAACCATGCATCTGACTAACATGTCTTTGCCGGTGTTAAGACTGCGTCAAGTTTCGATCTCCTTCCCTCATAGCTGCATTAATTTCTTGTTGCTTCCTTAAAGGATCTACTGTCATCTTCATCGATCCTTCATACTTTTAACTCTAGCTTTGTTTATGATTCATGCGATTTGAGACTGCTTCTGCTGCAAGCGTAGTTCCCAATGTAAATTGTCCTAGAAAACTTCTCTCTAGTTCCCAAACGAGCTTCTCCACAAGCTTTATTCAATCGATCATTGTAGCCATTGATCCTTTGTGCTCAAAGCTCCATAGACCACGTGAATATCCCACAAATGGTAATTGGATGAATGGCCACTGTTGTCTCACTCACAATTCAATCCAATTCATTTATCAAATCCATGAAGCTCACATGGCCACAGAATGTAATTTTTTTGAGCAGTGATCCATGATATGCTCAACGCACAATTTAAAGGTACCTTCACAATAACTTCACCACTCAACCTACTTTCAACGCTGCAAACTGCTCTGCGCAATCTCCTTCATGCCGACAAAATGGATCCCAAGCAACACCAATGGATCAGGTCCTTCAAACAACGTCTTCCAATCCTATCTTGAGGCAGCTCCACCATAAACTCTGATCATTCCCACAATTGAGCCATACATATTCACCCAACTCACTCGACTCAACAATCACGTCTATGCCATTTCAAAAACAATTCCAAGGGAAAAACATAAACTCGATTCTGCCTCTGCGCAAGAAATTTTAACACTCGTACATTAATAGAGGTAAAACAAAAAATGAGGCCCTTAACCGTCAGCTCCAATACCAAAATGATGCCAGGATACTGGGTTAAATAGATCTTAGCATGTAAAAACTCATGTGCTTCTTTTAAAATTAAAATTCTTCGTTGAATACACAAATATGTTCAGCTCAACAAAATACATATGAAGGAATGAGAGCCATATAAATAAAATACTGATATAAAAACATAAAAACTCTTCGGCCAAATATTACAATGGGAGGCCTTTTGGCTCTCGGCCCTTCAAACCATTCCTCTTACTCTCTATATTCCTCACCTCTCCTCACTTCTCTCTGTCTCACTTGTTTTTTTTCCTCACACAACCCTCCTATTTATACATAAAGATAAATTCATTTCATTCCATAATTTCCTTCGCACAAATCTCAACTTAAAATCTAATTTAGATTTATCTTTTTTTTTACTCAACTAAGTCCCGTTTATGTAATTCCTCATCCCTAGATTATCTACCTAATTCACTCCACTCATATCCTAAATTATTTAAGGAATATTTACAATAATCCTCACATTTATATTTTCTCTCCTAGTTTATTAAAAATGAGCAAATTAATTAATAAAATAATTGAAATATCTCACCCCCTAAATTACACAAAGGAATAATAAAATTTTGGCTTTGATGCCCCTGCATCAAATATCAAATGGATTAAAAATACTTGTTTCATGATAAAAATTGAATAAAACCATAGCCACAACAATAAATATTATTTGAAAATAATCAAATGAATAATTAAAAGAGTTCTACTATTCATTTTTACCATTTGAAAGTTACCATTTGCATTTTGGAGCTCTAAACCTTTTTTTGTCCCCGAACTTCAGTCGTTGATTGTGATCGATTCCGTGGACAGATTTCATCACTGTTTGATCCAGGTTGGTGCCATAAACCCTCTCTTTATTTTAGTAGCCATTTCATTTAATTATCGCTGTAAATATTTAGGGATTTGGGCCCCTTAGGGTAAATTATTTTTCCAAAGAGGGAAACGCACCCTCGAGCATCGAAAACTATGTTGTGAGGCACCTAAAATGATCAAGACTGCGTTGGGCGCAATTCACATTCTTGATTCTTGCATTGTACACAAATTTTGCCTAATTTTTTGCATGAAAAGGAGGCTAATGCGTCTTATGGTTATGTTTCAGGGATTCATCAGACTAGAATGACAATTACTTGGAGAGAAAGAGAGCATGAAGAACAAGATATGATTGCCCTTAATAATCCAGGTACTGTAAGAGCCCTAAGAGATTATGGGTTGTTAAAGTACTTCCACTTATCATGTATGAGATAAAAAATAGAAATTTTGGAGTTCCTTGTTCATGCATGGGATCCAACAATTGAGGCATTTCACATTAGGAACAAAGTGGTTCCTATTACAGTGGAGGACATATATTTAATGACAGGCTTGTCGAGGAGAGCCTTACCCATTTCTCTCTCAAGGTCTGCTCTTAGAGGAGAAACAGTGAGAGACTGTGTTTTGCAGTATTGCTATCCAGGGGCAGAGCCAAGTAAGGATGGGAAAATAAACATCTGTGAAATTTGTGATTTTCCTTTGAGAACCATTCTATTCATGATCACAAAGCTTGCCGACACCTTTACACTACATGTAGCAAATAGATCTTATATGCAGTATGCTCTAGAGTGCATCGAGCCAACAATTTCCAATTGATTTGAAGCTGTACTTTCTCAAATAAAATAGCAACTGAACAATGAAAAGGGTGGAAGGAAGAAAACTTCAATTATGGTTCAATCCTTATTTATTTTTCCTTAGAGTGGATTCCACTGATGCAACCTCAGCATGTGACACTGGGTGTGTCTAACCCTGAGATTCGAGGATGCAGAGATGGGTAGAACTCATGGCTAGGCATGTAGGCCAATCATTCATCATTTTATCGACTACATTATTCACCTATTTTAGGTGACAGGTTATCACCATCAATGAGTATGCATATGCAGGCTTCGATTTCTAAGGAGATACAGACTTAGCTTTACCAGAAGTCACGCAGTGGGGTGCAATCGGTAAGAATGTTTTGACCATGTTTTTTTATTTTTATAAGGCTTATACATGTTTTTATATTTTGATGTTTTCCTAAGACTAAACTAAAGTTTTAAGGTATGCAGATGTGGGTCAAGTTCAACCAGTGGAGGAAGCAAAGCATGGAGCAAATGAGCTAGCAGAGAAGGATGTCGAGAGAGTAGCCCTTCAGGATTTAAACATGGCTGAGACTCTGCCTGAGCTTCGGCATCACATAGAGGGGTTGACCTTTGGGATTCTGAATTGCCAGATCGAAGAGTTACCCATGCGAATACAGTGCCACACTATTGGCATTCCTAACTGTTGGATGCGGTTACTGCGTAGGATAGCTAGGTCTATATCATGTTACCATGAGCATCACTAGTTTAATTTTGAAATTTTGCATACATTTTGAGGTCATATGACCAATGTGTCTTGGACACAAATTTTTGTCAAAAAATATAACTATATATCTATTTTATTTCAGTGTTTTCCTATGTTTATTGCGCAACCCTATTCAATTATGTGAATATAACTTTACATGTGTTGAAAATGTCTGTTTATAACATAATTTGCTAAAGAATCAGTCAATGTGTTAATGTTTCTGGAAATGTGTTGATATTGAATAAAATCAAAGTGTCTTTCGAAAAGTCAAACTCTTAGGAACATACAATGTAGTGTTGGATTTCCAACAGTATAAACACTAGTAAGTTGTAATACCACAAGTTGTGGTTCTAACCTTATGATGATGTGGCTAATACCAAATGAAATGGCATCAGAGAGAATTTTTATCAACGTGTTATACTCAACGATATTTTTTGTCGATCTACTGATACAAATCCCTTGAAAACTCAATAACTCGCTGTTCAGAGTGAAAATGGCCCACGCTGCAGAGGATAGATTCTACATACTATGACTAGCACCATCAGAATACCCAACAATTGGTTCCAAAGATTCAGACATTTGCGATGAAATGTAAAGCAGATTACTAACGTCAAGAAAACTCTAAAAAACAAACTAAGACAGTGAATGAAAATCAACAACATATATATACAATACAATACAAAAAATTACTACGCTCATTATTAAGCACAATAACGTTTCAGATACAACCCATTTCGGGGCTGCGCTAACGGAATTCCATCTTAATCCACCAACTCGTAGGCACCTTTAGCAAGAGTTCTTTTGACAATATAGGGGTCATTCCACAATGGATCAAATTTCCCTAGACCTATTACATCAACTTCCTGATCATAAAGAAGGACCAAGTCGCCCTCTGAGAAAATGCGAGGCTGGACGTGCTTTTCGTATTATGCCTTTATACGTCTCTTATGCGATTCGTTGGCCAATCTAACTTCACGAAAATTTTCATCAAGATGGATGAGGTTAAAAGGACACACTTCTTCATCTGAGGCATCAAGAAACAAGTCAATTGCAACTTTTAACGATGGTATTTCACATTGGATTGGCAAGATAGCTTCCATACCATACACTAATGAAAAGAGGGTAAATCTGGTTGTGTTTCTTATCGAGGTTCGGTACGCCCACAAGGCCGAGTACAGGATTAAATTCCAGTTTTTTTTATGAGCTTCTATCATTCGTAAAAGCATTTGTTTAATAATTTTGTTAGTAGCCTCAAATTTTCCATTTGATTGTGGAAAATAAGGAGTAGATCTATCATTTGACAACCCTAACTTGGCAGTCAACTCAGTCATCATGTGATTATGAAAATTCTTACCATGATCTATGAATATAGCCTATGGGACCCCAAACTGTGCAATAACATGATTAAAGAAAAAAAATGTAGTTGTTTGTCCTATGTTTTTGAATGTAGGTATCACTTCGGCCCACTTGGTAAATTAGTGTACTGCGACAATAATATAACCATGCCCCCTAAATGAACGAGGGTTATAGATCATGAAGTCAATGCCTCATTTTGAAAATGGCCCTACAGACACAACAGGATGCATTCACGCTGGTGGTTTGAGGATTTTATGATCAAATATCTGGAACACATGACAAGTTCTGACCATGAGGATGCAATCACAAAATATGGTAGGCCAAAAGTAACTGGCACGGAGTATCTTCTGGGCGGTAGCATATTCAGACAAGTGTCCACCATAAGCCCCAGCATGACAATCATTTAAAACCTTTTTGGCCTCCTCATGAGTGAGGCAACTTCTTAAAATTGTATCAACACCACGACGATAAAGTGTATCACCAACGATTAGATAATCTTTGGCTTGGTATCGAATACATCGTTGGTCAGAGAGAGAGGTATCAGGCCGAAAAGTCTGGGTTTGGAGATAAATGATAAAATACCCATACCAAGGATCAGATGATCCGATGAGAAACAAAGGCTTGTCAGGAATAGATGGTTCCAACATAATATCAGTACTATCAGAGGGAAGGTCACAGAGAAACTCAGCCAAAACTAAAGACTTCTTTGACTTGGATTTGATGAATTCCAAATCAAATTCCTACAAAATGAAAATCCATTTTGAATACTTTCCCCCAAGAAATTAACCTGATAATATATAAGTCATGGGGTTTCAATCCGAAATGAAAATGGTATTCCGGAACAGGATATAATGGTGAAATCTTTGGACAACTTGGATAGCTCCCAAGGCAAGATTTTCTACATACGAATACTTCATTTCCGTATCATTGAGATTACGACTCAAATAATAGATTGTATGTTCTATCCCATTTTCGACTTGGACCAATTTCATAGAAATGGTAATATCAGCCACGACGATATATAAGAAATAATCACTTTGATAATTGGGGGGATACATTAATGACGCCCAGATAAGAGTATACTTGACAACATCAAAATAAGCTTGCAAAACTTGGTCCCAATGGAAGGGAATCCCCTTTTCCAAGAGCTGAGTAAATCCTTTAGCCATTTCGGTGTAGTTGGGTATGAACCTCCTTAGGAAGTTAGCCTTTCCTTGAAGTTTTAGTAATTGAATCAAATTTTATGGTGTAGGAAAATCAAGAATGGCCTAGACCTTCAATGGGTCTATTTGAATTCCTTCTTTTGAGACGATGAATCCTAGCAAACGACCAGAACCAACACAAAACACACATTTATGTGGATTGAGGCGTATTTTGTAGTGTCAGCAGCATAAAAATATAGCTCTCAAATGCATCGGGTGATCATTCTGTTTTCGTGAATACATGGGTAAATCATCTAGATAGAGTTGACAATGTGCTTGACGTCATTGATAATCCATTTCTCTTTGAAAGGTTACCCCAACATTATTTAAACCAAACGGGAGTTTTTGTTGAGTGACAAACAAATTTTTTCTTATATTGGTCCTCTGGGCGAATATTGATTTTATTGTAGCCAGAAAATCCATCCATGAATGAAAATATTTTGCATCCAACACAATCGTCAATAATCTGGTCGATAAAGGGAGTAGGATAGTTGTATTTTGGACAGGCAAGATTTGCATCCCGATAATTGATGCACTCTCTGATGTTTCCTTGTTTTTTCATGACAGGAACGATGTTGGAAACCCACTTAGTTAACGGAACAAGGTAAATGAAACCAGCACACAGTTTTTTTTTAACTTCTGCTTTAATGGCAGCGGCCTTCTTCAGATGAATAGGATGAACGCGTTGACGTATCGGCTTGAAATCAGGGTATATATTAATAGTGTGTTCAACTATACTAGTATATATGCCTGGCATTTCCTCGTAAGACTAAGAAAATACATCACAAAATTCACAAAAGAGGGAGCGATATGTTTCGAGTTCTGATGGAGAACAAGACACACCGACATGAGTGTTTTCTATAATGCGGGTTTGGTCGAAATATCAATAGAAATGATTTCTTAAATATTTGACAAATTTCGCTCGAAATCAAATGCATTAATAGGAAAAGAATTCGAAAATAAATTTTTGATCGATGGGTGATATAGTTCACTAAGATTATTTTCTTCATAATAAAAAATATGGGAACGATGATGATAATATTGCCTTGGTTCTCCTTCAGACATCATGGTTTCCAAAATATTATCATCTGTCAAGAAAGTTGAGGAAAAAGGATTAGATGGAGTACCAAAATCTAATGAATGATCAACCCAAACAACCGGCGACGATGATTTTAGATTCGCCGCCCAAGCCAGATAGATTGATTACTATGACAACTCAACAAGGTTGGGTGGCATAAACTCATCCAATGTAACAATTTCAAAATCACCCGTACTCTTCCTTAAGCTAGATGGAGTGGAAGAGATCATGTAGCAGGTCTCTATACTTGAAATTTCTTTCAACATCGTAGGTGGTGGTAATGCAAAGGTTCCCATGAGAGTGGAATCCCTTAAGAGTCCTACACCAATGTTCTGAAGTGCGAGTTGGGGTGCGTGTGTTAGGGTTCCATGATTTAGCAGATTGGTAGACCAAATGCACAGGGTAACGTAAGACTAGTCTTTGGAGTCCTAGGACCTAGCCTTCCTGGACTCATAGAGGGCTCTCTCTATTGTATGGAAAGGATGTGAACTTGTTTGCTTTAAATGGTTGATTTTAGACTAGTTGTTAAGTGTATGGTTTTGTTGTTTGTTCTGGTTGGGTAAAATGATCAAGTAGGATAGGTGGACTGAGAGGTCATCAAATCATTGGGTTATGGATTCTATGAAAGTCATGGATATCTCAATAATGAGTCAGACTGCATCACAAGGAAAATCTAGTATGGTCAAAGGATCTTTAAGGTTATGTGTGAAGTGAAATGGGCATTAAGTTGGTGAATCAAGGTAGGGAAAAGGGCAGTGAAGTATCCTTTTTCATACACCCATAAAAAAGAAGGTCTCAAATACTGATAAGAAAAATATAATAATCATGAGATAGGTCAAGCCACTAACTCAATGGAAATACTTAAACAAATAGATATTCAAGATGAACAATTCAGTGAAACAAAGAAAGCAATAAAACTTATCTAACTTTAGTGATTTCACCTTCAAGGTTTGAAAACATATAAGATGACAAATAAATTTAATCAAATAAGAGGGAACTCCTAAGCATCATTTTATCAAGATACAAAGAACTTTGAGGCAAAATTCTCAAGTATGGACAAAGGGCATGATCAAAACATGGCATTTTTGGCTAAACCTAGCAAGTGACACATCAAAGAGAGATTCCACAAACAGAGTTTAGATAGCATCAAGTAAGCATGGCTAACCATAAAACATATTTGAAAACTACTTTCTTAAACCATTAATGAAACAAACAAGCTTAGGTGGGTCTAAGGAGCAACTAAGAATTCCTTAAATTAACCTAGCAGAGGAAAACATAAAGATAAAATAGTAAGCAGGAAGGACTAAGGTGCCTCAAACAACATTTCTTAGCCTATACTTTTCTGATATATTGCAACATAGAAGGATGGGCACAATGATAAACAAGAAAACATGAAAAAATTAGAGACACCTCACCATTAACCAAGCTCAGGGATCCTGCAAGCAAGCCTTTATCATCATTAATCAAAGAAAATCATTCACAAGCTCCACAACACCAAATTTCTCTTCAACCTCAAAAAACCATGTATTGCTCTGAAAACTCATCAAATGCCAACATTAACAATGAATCCTCAATGCTATTTTAACAAGAAAGGAGGAGAAAAACATAATAGAGTCTCTAGAAGTCTATTGGCTAATCAGAAATGTCACTATTGTCCTTGAGACCTTGTAAGGCCCAAGGCACAAAATATCTAAAACAAAATATCTTTTCGGGCATTTTTAGCAAAGAAATTGACATTGAGCTCTGCCATGCCTCCTAAAACTTGACAAGCGTACATTTTTTACTTTTCCTCTGCTAAGGGTGTAGCACTGTGTTTTAGGATTAATTTCCATGCCAAGGGCATAACACTGGAGCAGGAAAACTCGGTCAACTTGCAGCAATGTTTTGAAGGTCTTCTCGATGTCGGAATAAGCTCTGTGAGAGCTCGTTGGAAATCCCTTTGAGTCTAGCTTCTAGATATACCCTTGGTTCTTTTATTGAAACTATAAAACCTATTAAAAAAGAAAACATTCCAATACTGGTAGAGGCGCAACACATGTTCTGAAAACCAGACAGAAAGGTGAAAATTAGGGTGTTTTTGACCCTTTTGGAGGACCAAAATAACTCCAATTGACCTGAAACGTTGTGATAATTCTACAATCAAGCTGAGGATTCCAAAAATGCAATCCTTTCCTCCTGAGGATGCTCTGATAAAACGCGTAGCACCATGGGTGCTACCCCCTTGGCCCTCAAAATTAGCAAAAAAAAAAACTTATCAAAATTCTCCCAAATTTGGTGGATGCGTGCCTCATGGTTTTTGAGAGACCTGTAGAGAATATTGTGCCAAGATTCCAAGGTTAGCTTGGCCCTTTTCGTCTTTTAGTGCTTGGATCTTGGTTTGAGCCTTTTTTAGTTTAGCCCTTGCATTTTGGTTTCTCCAGGAATAATGTTTATTCATCCTTATTTGGAGGACAAGATCTTGATTTTCTTTCTTCAATTTAGCCTCCAAGTATATGTTGGCTCTCTCCAACCAAGGCTCCCAATCATGTGCTATCTCTATGGCCAAAATCTTATCTACAGGGAGTTGTTCTGCTAGGGCTTATTCTTGTTCCTTTTGTTTTTCCAATGCCTTCTTCAACCCCATGGTTCTAGGTTTCTTCCTAGATTTTCCTTCCTCGTCTTCACTCTCTTCATAGGTGCCCATGAACTCTTCTAGTCTCACCTGTGCCTTTTGGGATTCTTTCTGGGCCTTGAGGGCTCTAGCTTCATTGATTGCAATTTTTGTTCCTAGCTGCCTGTTCTCCAAGTCAAGGGCATCCTTCACACTCTTGGCCCTATCCAAATGTGCTTGGAGGTCTTTGATTTGCGCATTTATAACTTGGAGGAGCAATTTTGTGATCCTTGCTTCATTCTCCTTATCACTATCCACCTGAATGATCTCAAACTCCCTCTCAACCTCATGATCTTCTTCTTCTTCCTTTACCTTTTATTTCCCTTTGATTAGTGGCTGAGCTGGGGAGGATGGCATGGTCCCTTGCCTTTTGGAGGTAGCAAACACAAGCCTTGATCCTTTTTGATATGTGAGAGGGAGAAACTCAAATTTGTTTACTAGAATGCTCTTACCATGACTGATCTCAAGATTTCCTTTCTTTGCATCATTGATCTCTGCATTTATGTCTCCTGCATTGTGTTCTTGGCTGCCCTCTTGAGAGTCACTTTCATTTTCCTCCATGCTAGCATTACTGTCATGATCTTCGCCACTGTCATCAACCTCTTGACTGTCTTTTTGGTTCATAGTGTCACTGCTGTCATTAATCTCTTGATTGTATTTTTGGTTTATAGTGTCACTACTATCATTATTATTAGGGCTATCAGTCACCATGGTTTCCTCATTATTTTCATGACTGTCATTAGATTTTTCACTTTCCTCAGTGTCATCATCTTTATCATTGTCATCCTCTTCCTCATTGTTGGCCTCTTTGCCACTGTCCTTTTCATCACTGCCATGTTCACTGCCTTCTTCTTCATCTTTATCATTATCATGGCCATTATCATTTTCTGTGTGTTCACTGTTAGAGGTGTCTTTATCAATTTCTTCATTTTCCTCAACCTCTTTGCTGTCCTCTATAATGTCCTAATTGTTTTCATTTTTATCCATGTTACCTTTAGCTTCTTCACTTTCTTCACTGTCATCATCTTTACCAATGCTAGCCTCTTTGTCACTTTTCATTTCATCACTGCTCTCTTCCTCCTCTTTATCAACATCTGCATCTACCTCTTCACCACTATATATTTCTTCTTCACTGTTTTTCTCACTGCCTTTGTCTTCATAATCTGCCTCTATCTCTCTATCTTTATCCCCATCCTCCTCTTCATCATTCTTTTCCTCTTCTTCATTTTCTGTTTCTTCTTCCTCATCATCATTTGTTTCTTCTTCTTCCTCTTCTTCCTTTGTTTCTTCTTCCTAGTCATCATTTTCTTCCTCTTCTTCCTCATCATCATTTTCTTCCTCTTCATCGTCATTCTCTTCTTGATTTTTTGTTTGAGGAGAAGGTGAGGGAGGGAGGTTCTCTTGGGGAGAATATTCATGTGTGGATGAGGATTCATGGTCAGTGGGGGGTGATGGAGGAGTGGAGGGAGGTGGATGAGATGATGAGGGTAGATTAGGCTAATAAGGAGGCTGTGGGTTTGTGAAAACTTCATGGGTGATGAACACTTCCCATGGCATAACTTTTTGCTCTAATTTATGCAACACAATCATCTTGATAAGAGAATGGTGAAAAGGAATTTTCATTTGTTTTGAAGGAGGTCTCTTTTTCACAATGTATGAAATCTTGTCAATACTTCTATAAAGATAATAGGGCAAAGTAGCATATTGGCCCTATTGAAGTGCATAAAAAGTCTTATATGGTAGGAATAAAGTCTAGAAAACCTCCCCTCGCATGTAAAATACTTCATTATGACTTTCATTAAGGGGGAATATCTCTTCAACAAATGGGAAAAGGTAAAAATAGCCTTGCAATCAACTTGGTATCTTGGTTTCAAGAAAGGTTGATAATGGCTCAGGTCCAAATTCACCTTCTTGAACCATTTTTCTCCCATAGAAGGTATCCCAGTGGCCATAGCAATTGTATTGGTGGATAGCTCAAAATTTACCCCAATTAGATGCACTTGATGGTCATGGAGGTTGAGGATAAAAAGTCTAGTCAACTCAGGGTGACTTTGGACTCTTTGTACACTTTCATAGAAATCAAAACAACCCAGCTCTTGGAAATATGCAACTATTGTAGGGAGGCTATCAACTCCTTGGTGTTCAAAGGTTCAAACCTGTTTTCTCTTCCACCCTTTCTTTGCTGTCCCCTAGGACTTTGGCCTCCCTCGCCACTGTCACTATTGTCTTCTCTTCACATTTTGTCTTTTACTGTTGCCTTGAAATTAAAACCCTGAAACTGCTTGTGAAGTGATATGAAGAGGGTGAATAGGAAGGTGAGGAGATAGTAATGTCAAGGCTTGGAAGTGTTGAGGCTAATTTTGCAAATGGAGATATTGTTTTGGCAGATGAGTGACTTCTTAGAAAAATAGTTTCAGTGTGCCTTTAGCATGTAGATGGATGAGTGCCCTTTAAAAAACAATGTTGTTAGCATGGAGACTAGGTTTTTCTCTTCCTTTAGTTTTTTTTTTTTTTTACATTTTCTTTCTAAGTTCACCTTTTAAACAGAATGAAATGGGGCAAGGCATCTAAATACCTCTTATAAAAGCCTTCATGAGGTACCAAGCAGATAATTTGAAGAGTTTGAAGGCCTTTGGAGGCTTGCACAGGTGTGGAGGGCTTCCTGGCTAAACGTGTAGCGCAGGAGCGTAGCAGTCAGGCCTCTGCACACGGTGTTAGGTCGGCTCTGAATGTCCTTTCACGTAGCACCTGAACTAGTCAGGCCTCTGCACATGCTGTCGGGTCAGCCTTGAATGTCTTAGCACGTAGAACTCAGGCTAATTAGGCCTTTGCACATGCTTTCAGGTTGGCTTAAACATCGTAGCACAGGAAGGTGCAACAGTCGGGTCTCCCGAGCAGTCCTCGTGAAAAGTTGAACGGGTAGCACAAGCGCGCAACACTGGGCAGAGCAGTCAGGTCAGTTCTGCACGTTGTAAATGTGTAGAGTCTTTTCACAGGCATGCAGTGATGGGTTATATTTTCTTAAGAATGCACACATAGGCACGTAGCGAGGTTTTCCAAGATCGTAGCACCAGGTTTTTCCTACCCAAAGTTTGCCAGAAATCCTGAAATCTCTCTTTGAAAACCTTTCACTCTCTTTTGAAAATGACAAATGAGCTTTGAGTGATAAATGAGATTCTTTTATAACCTTGGAACAATAAATTAAAACTATAAACCCACTTTTTCTAATGTTCTGAGTTTTATCTTATCACTTTATCACTGATATTCCTTTTTTCTTTTGCAGGAGGTGAGTTAAAACACAAAAAATGATCTTTTGTGGGTGATCTGAAAATATAATTTTCTTCCCCTCTCACTCTTTTTGACAGTGATATCTCTATTTTGACAAATACTGTAAGTCATGTTCACTATGTCTTATCTTGGCCACTTATGTTTTGCTGTAGGTGCCATGACACAATGTTTTTGTCTCCTTTGTCATTCTTGGAGTTTTGACAATTTTAGTTACTCAACAGCAGACTCATGATTAGCTTGGTTTTCCATTTTGAAACTTGACCTTATGCCTTCTTTCTTTGACCATTTGAGGGAAATTGACTTCTCTTGAAGACTTGATCTCTATCACACTAATACTCTTTGCATTCTCCTCCCCTTGATGCAGTGAAACCTAGTTACCTTGGAAAACCCTAGAAATTACCTTCAAGAGCCTATTAAAATTATCTTCCTGTTGTCATCATGGAGGCTTCTCATTTTCATTTCTAGTTTCAAAAAATCTTCAATCCATGCTTGGTTGTGCTGATGTACCTCTATCCTTGTGGTTTTTTGCATTGGCTTCTTGTTTGAAAATACTGTTTAGCCAATAAGTCATAAAAAACCCTGATTCTCTTTGAACATAGGCATGCTTCTTCTTCTTTTCTGTGGGTATCCTTCCAATGATGGACAAGCCCCTTAATTTACCTCATTTTCTATTGATGGCCATCTCAATCATTCCTACAAAGATGTCAACAAGGGCAACTATCCCTTGCAGAATTTTTGCTTGACCAAGGAGGCCTTCCTTGAAGTATTTTTGGTCTATCTTGGGAAATCAAGTGCTAACCCTCCTTTTCATTCTAATTTATTTTCTTGGCACATGTAAAATAGTGATCTAAGAATACAAAAAAAAACCTACAGCTTATGAAACCCTAAATGACCTAGAGGGAGGCTTTTGGATTTGGAATTTGGCTGAAAACTTGACTTAGGGTTTTTAGGCGTAAAACAGAGTTTTTTACAAACTTTATGCATTCTAGACCCAAAAATACTGATTTTGATTTAGCTAAAGAGCCTAGAAAGGTTGCTTGAAACCACCAATGCTTGAGGCACTTGGTGAATAGGGGAAAAGGTTAGGCTACTTGGAAATCCAAGGTGGAAGTAGAAAGGTTAGGCAAGTAAAAACAGAATGGTAAGGTCAGAGGTGGCAAAATATAGTCAAAATGAGTGGCATGAGCCCATGATGGGTCTTCTGGGAGTGATAGGTTGGCCATGATATGATAGGATAGTAAAATAGTGATAAATTGAACCTAAGGATAATGAAGGCAGTAAGATTTCTAGAACTCACAATATTCATGAATTTTGTTCCTAGAAATCTAGGATAAGCACTTAGTCATCTATAAAAAGGAAAAAATTACTGATGACTAACAGTGGCTCCACTTGGGGAGGGAAGTTCCTTTTCAGGAGGTGTCCAAAATTTCAGATCTTTGGTTTTATGAAGACCAATGCCTCATCCATTGGGCAGACTTTTCTTTATTTTCAATTGATGATGCTTCTTTGAAGTTGTGATCTCAATAATCTGAAAAACATGATTAGATCAACTTCATCTCTACCTACCCAACCTTCTTTCCTAACATTTTTTCCTTGGGTGCACTTGAACTTGGAAAAACCTTGACATTGTTTTCTTTTGAAAGCAAAACAAACTATCTACTTCTACCCTTATCACTTCCAAGAGTTCAAATTATGCTAGTGAACTCTTTTTATTCTCGACCTAGACTATTTGACTGTCAATATTAAACTGTATGATAGACTTCTTTCTCTAAGCTATTGACATGAAATTGAAAGCATGGTTTAAATCAGGATTAGGCAATCTGATTTACCATGGGTTGTGGCATTAGGACAAGTTGCACACAAAAATTATTTTTGTACAAACAAAACTAGAAAGGTAAGGGCTGTGATTTATCATTTGGTATGCATCTCCATCTTCCTCTTTGGTTCAATTTTATTTTGAGCATGTGGAACCAATATCTTTCATTCGTAATCTACCCTTTTTTTAAAAGTCAAGTTTGAATGATTTGACAAGCTCTCCTTTAATAACTTATCAACACAAATTTAAATCATGTTCAGCCATGATTTGGTTAGATGACGGAACACGATCTTCCTTTTGAACAAGTAGTGGCATTTAGGCTTGCACACTTTCAATACTACTATTTTTTGGGTATGGTGCTGTACCTCTTTTCAAATCTGCCATCTTTTTCTTTCTTTCTCTGTTTTTTGTATTTTTGTTTTTTATGATCTCCCATCATGCTATGTTATGTACAATGAATGAAAATTTGAAACTAGGACTCTTGACAGAAATAGTGTTTGAGCATCCTGCCATTGACAGGATCTCCAATCAATTCTTCTCCATTCATTCCTTGTAAATAGAAAGAATTGTGACCCCTACCTAACTGAATGAGATAAGGACCTTTCCACAAATTCTCAAATTTACCATGTTTACCTTTGTCTTCTCTCCTAGAATCCCATTTCCGTAGCATGTCTCCAATGTGGAAATTGTTGGCTTTAGTTCTTCTGTCAAAGTTTTTCTTTATTTTTTCTTGCACTGCTTCAGTCTTGTTATAAACTTCTTCCCTTGTCTACTGCAAATGAATGGTTTGGTTCAGCCTTCTTTGCATGTCATTTTCTTCTGATTTCACTTCTTGGAGAAGCTTTATCGCCGGAACTCCCAAGGATGTTGGGAAAATGGCATCGATTCCATACACTAGTTGATAGGGAGACATATTGATTGATTTCTTGGTGGTTAGTCTATCAGCCCATAGTACATGTACTAGCTTGCTATGCCATGCATTTTTATTCTATTCCGGAAGCTTCTTGATCATATTGAACAAGATTTTTTTAGAGGATTCAGTTAGCCCATTACCTTGAGGGTAATAAGCTGTGGAATTTCCTAGTGTGATGTGATATTTATAACAAAAGTAAACCATTCTTTTGGATGTAAAGGAAGCAACATTATCTATGATGATCTTTCTGGGGCAACCAAATCTAGACAGGATGTTTATCTCAAGAAATTTGATAATGACTAAATCGATGGGATTTCTAGAGGGGATGGCTTCTATCCACTTGGTGAAGTAATTAGTGGAAATGAGGATCCACTTTTGTTGGGAAGATGAGGTAGGGTGGATCTCTCCAATGAAATTCAAACACCATTTTTGAAAAGGAGCTCCAACAATGATGGGATGCAAAGGTAAAGGTAAGAGTTTTCTCTTGCCATAAAAAATTTGGCACTTATGGCAAGTCATGACCAGTTTGCGGGTGTCATGGAAAAATGTGGGCTAATAGTAGCCAACTCTAAGGATCTTGTTGGTTGTGGTTTTCGAGTAAAGATGGCCTTCACACTCTCCCTCATGCAGTTCATGCATGATCTTACCTGCATCATTTTCAAGCAAACACTTAAGAAATATACCAATACGATTCTTCCAATACAATATTCCATCTAAAATGCAAAATTTTAAAGCTTTTTGTTTTAGGAATCTAACTTTATTCTTTGATAACATAGGAGGAGCATTGAGATAGAAAAGCACATATAGGATATCAGCATACCAAGATGAAATCAGAAATACTTTTTCAACATGGGGGGTTGTGCACTCTTCTTGTTCTTCTAAAGAATCAACCATATTCATATATAATTCTTTGAAATTTGATTCAGCCATAAGTTTTGCAAGTCCTTGTCCATTAACCAGTTTAGTGGGTTTGATTTATAAGTCATATTCTAAGATAATAGCAATCCACTTTCCCCTTTTACCAGCAGGGTCCTGATTCAAATGACTTTGACAATTTTTTTTGGAACAAAAGAAATGATATGAGAATGTAAGATATAAACTCTAAAGTCTTTTAATGCCTTAATCAAGGCAAAGTCTTATTTCTCCATGATGTTTTACTTTAGAGGAGCATCTCTAAGGGCTTTGTTGAAGAAGGCTATGGGATGTTCTTGCCCCATCATGTTCTTTTGTAACAACACTGCAGCCATAGTATGTTCAGATGCAAATGAGAAAATATAGAAGTCTTTGGTAAAATCATGGCTTATGAGAACAGGTTTTTGGGTGAGTGCTTACTTAACCAGTTCAAAATATTTTTTGGCTTCCAAAGTCCACTTAACTCCCATCTCCTTTTTTAGCATGTTTGTTATATTCCTCAAGATTTCAGCAAGGTTGGGGATGAACCTCCTCAATAAATTGATTTTCCCAAAGAAGGATTGTAATTCCTTGATGCTTCTAGGATGGCTGATTTGCAATATGCCTTCAATCGTTTTGGGGTCTATTTTGATTCCCTCTTCAGAGATGATGTGGCCTAGGATTTTTCCTTCCTGGAGACCAAATAGTGTTTTCTTTGGATTCAAATATAGGCCATACTTCCTACACTCTTCAAAAAAATTTCTCAGGTGGATTAAGTGTTCTTCATCAGTCTTAGAGTAAACAGTGATGCAATCAAGGTAAATGTCTATGAAGTAGCCTATATCTTCTAAAAAGGCTATGTCCATGGCCCTTTGGAGAGTGGCCCCTACATTCATCAACCCAAATGGCATTTTGACATACATGAATGTACCCAAGGTGTGGTGAAGGTAGTTTTGTGTTGATCACTTGGGAATACTAGCACTTGGTTGTAACCGGAAAAACCATCAAGCAGTGAGATTCTCTTAGAGACAACTACCTTTTGGAGTATTTGATCCATTTTAGGCAAGGGGTAATTATCTTTCAAGCAGGCCTTGTTCATATTTCTGAAGTCAATGCAATGTCCAATCTCCCTGGTCTTCTTCCTAACTGACACAAGGTTAGAAACCCATTCTGAGTATCTAATGGGAACTATGATCCTGACATCATACATTTTTTAATCTCTTTCTCAACTAAAGGTAATAAGACAGGGTTTATTCTCCTCAAATTTTGTTTGAAAGGTTTCTGATTTTCCTTAAGAGGAATTTTATGTTGAATAATGCTTGTGTCATATGATTTCAAATCTTCATACCCCCATGCAAACACATCTTTAAACTCTTGAAAAAGTTCAATATATATGTTTTATGTGAGGAGGAAGAGTTTTGGAGAGTTTGATCATTTTGGGTTCCTTTGGGATGCCTATTTTATACTCCTCTACATCATTCTCGGTGGATTCTATGTTTGGTTTTTTAGCAACATCAAGTCAAACAACTCTTCTAATGGTGCAAGTCCCCTTGGTAATGTATCATATTCACATTGTAAGAACTCAAGGTCCCTTTGGTCTAGATCCTCAAACAATTATGCCTCACAAGGATGTGAAATCAGATTTATATCAGCAGTAGAGGACATCTCTGTTGTATGAGCTTGTTCTTCAGCAAAAACCACTTCATCACGCTCTAGGCTTGGTTTTGTTCTTGTAAATTCATTCCTAGATTGCAAAAAGTCATCAATTTGTTCATCACCCTCAAACACTTGCCAATGGTTAATGTTGTCAGGCATTGTAGGATGGTGTTTGATTTTGACAGTGTATTGTTCACTTGCATGTTGTATTTGGAAATTGCTGGCAGCAAAGGCAAGCTCATTGGAAAGACTATTTTGTGGTCTAGGAATGTAAATGAGTTCATATTTCTCAAAAGTTTTGAGGATATCTAGGGCTACATTTCTCTACTCTCTTAATCTTGGATTCTTTGTTGAGTACTCACCTTTCATTTATTTAATGACAAGTTCTGAATCTCCTTGGACAGATATTTTCTTAGCTCCTAAGTCTTCAAGAACATGCAAACCAAGGAGGAAAGCCTCTTACTCTACAATGTTATTAGTGCATTGAAATTATAGTTTGTATGAATCACCCTCATTTTTGTTATGTATCTAGACACCAACTCCTGAACTATCCTTGCCACAAGAGCCATCAAAGCTTATGTTCCAAAGTGTTTCTGGTTCATGTTTGTCACTATGATGTTGTTCAGGGCTGATAGAGTTCTGGCTGTCATGTTCCTCATTTGAAGGTGAGTGTGAGTGTTTTAGAGAGCCTTGTTCTTTCCCATTTCCTTTCACATGTTCACCAATCTCATTTTCATTATATAAGATGAAGGAATCCAAATTTGAATGAATGGAATAAATAGGGGTGTTGTTTGGTCTATCTAGGCTACTTACCATATACTTCATGTGAGATTCCCGGTATAATATCCTAGTTTGATTGAAGACAGTGATAGTAGCATATGACAATGTCCATTTGGAGGCTGCCTTGAATTTTGGCTCCCCGTGATCTGGATAAAAGCATGTCATACTTTGGGGGAATATCAGCAAAAACTATGTCCATGACTAGTTTCTTAGCAAGTATTTGTGCCAGATTGACATAAATATCCTTGATTAGGCCCAAACATTTGACTCTACTCAAATCGAATGAGTACAAGTCTTTGTAAGGTTTAGTAATTTCTAGGCCTAATCTTTCCATCAACACTTTATCCATGAGGTTGTGTGAGGCACTGAAATCTAGCATAGCATTGTGTAATATTTTGTCATGTATGTTTGTGCTAACATAGAAAGGAGGGACAACTCCTTCTTGGTTTTTTCCCTCAACTTCGGGCCCAAACAAAAACTTTGGTTTGTCATCAGTCAAGTTTAGAGTGTATGTATCGCTCCCTATGTTCAAAAATTTCAAAACTTGGGACTTGTACATACCCTGAGTTACCAATTCAGTGAGAGGTATGGTTATCTTGATTTTAGCAATCTCTCCTTCAAAACTATTATCTTGATTTTAGCAATCTCTCCTTCAAAACTGAAGGGTACTTGGGTTTTGGGCATATTTACATTAGTTTTATCAGCCATAAATTTTTCTACATTTTTAATTTGTTGATTATGATTTGGGGCTTTGGACAAAAGAGTTTTCTCACGGCCACTAGTAGAGGTACTAGGGCAGCTTGTGTCACCACTTGGTTTGCTAGTTTTATCTCTGTTTGGATCAGGTTTCTTAGCCATGGTGTTGATATTGTCCGTTGTCCTTTTAGGAGTATTTTGAGGGGTTTTCCTAACAACAACATCTAAATTGTTCTTCTTGGAATTGTATTGGTTTTTATTACTCTTAAGATCATATTGCCTATGGAATTCCATTATGGCGTTTTCAAATCCCAATTTATAGTATTCAAAGTCCTCGTAATTAGTTTCATTTTGGTCTGAGAAAAAAATATTTTGCTTCTTTGTAGTAAGAGAAACATCACCCTCATTATTAGAGTCTAGAAGATTGATGTGCTTTTCTTCCAACCCTTCAGGTTCTCTCTCTTCTTCATCTACATAGTTATCTTGGAAAGGGGGCCTAGTTTTTTGGTCATTGTCTCTCTCTCTAATTTTGGAGGGTCTCTTCTGAAGTTTTGATTCATATTTCGATTTTGGGGATTTGGTTGATTTTCCCTAGGAGGTGCTTTTTCATTCAAGTTTATCCTTTCCATCATTCTATCAATGGTTCTAACTAGGTTGTCTATATTGGCATCGGAAGAAGAGGTTGAGGCTATGGTTTCATCTTTGTAAGTGACTCTTTTTTTTTACCTCATCCTAGCTCTCTTCCTAGCTAGGTTGGCTTCTGCACTCACAGCCCCTCTCTGCATTTCCTCTAAAGTTGTGGGGTCTCTCTCCCTCAATTGGTAAGTCATGTCTGGATCAAAACCTTCTAGGAAATTTACTACTGCTAGGCCTTGTGGTGGTTTCATGTGAGGTGGGAGGGCATTGTAGACGCTGTTAAATCTGGTGCAATAATCTTGGACACTTTCCCCTACATTTCTCTCAAGATTGTTATACTCTGAAAGGATTTGGTGTGGGTTTTTTCTTAATCTCCCATTTATTGATGAATGTGTGATAAAGGGAAGGGACGTCACGTATGTTGTTAGAAGCTAAGCCTTTAAACCATTTCTTAGCCTCTCCTCCTAGGCTTTAGGCAAACATCCTCATCTTTATGGTTTCCTCTTCTAGTTCCATGTAGTAAAAATCATCATTCATTTTATCTACATGCTATTGTCCAGTGGTAGATTCAGCTTCAGTGAAGTGGGGAATTCTGGATTGGTAGTCATTTGGTAAAGGTACCAAAGGTTGTGGTAACACTAGGGGGGCATACCATGCTACCATGATGGGAGATAATGGAATCGAGGGGGTATTTACAAGGAGAGTGTTTGAGAGATGGGATGGAGTGGTTTGTAGAGTGGTGGTATGAATGGGTGTGGTAGAAGTACTTGGACCAGTAAACTGATTCTTAGTATACTTGGGATGAAAAGATCCAAAGTGGTGGAGAAGTTGGAAATCAGGTGGAGTGGAAGGAGAGGCTTCTCCACTAGGACTCTACTGCAAATCTATGGGCTGAAGGTCAGTTTGGTCAATCCTACTTTGTGACTTGGTTTTGAAAAAGTTTCTTGTATGGTGCAAGTAAACTTGGGGATCTTACAAGGTTGTAAGATGTTCAGGGATAGAGCTTGCTCTATGATTGGTCCTATCAGTAGTTGAATATTTAGTTTTGGAAGTTTTCCACAAAATCCTTTTTGGGTCATCAACTATAGTAGGAGGGTTCAAGTCTGGATGAGATCTGGTACTGATCCCTCGTGAAGCTAGATTTCAAACTCAAAATTTAGAGAGGCTGAAAGTTTTAGGACTATTTTTGGAAGGCTGATCTCTCTTAATATTTTCTAAACGCTCACAATGTAGAACTAGGCTTCTAAAATTCTCAGGGCTGATTTGATACAATCCCAGGGACTCTAAATGAGAACACGTAAAGCAATAATCCTACTGGAGGCTAGTGGAGTCGCCAGGTGGATATTTTTTGTTGTTTTAAGGATGTATATTTATGGTCCACCAACAATAATTGACAAAAAACCAATCTAAGGATGTTTTGGGGCTTTCTGAGTTCCTTTATGTAGCCCTAGGGTTTGTGAGAGTGTCCTATAGCTGAGTCATCATTTTTCTAGGATGGTGAAACAACCAGACTCTACTCTTTGGCTAAAAATTTGAGTTCTCTATGATTTGATAACAGTTTTTGAAGTCCTAAGGGATACTTATATTGCCACTAACTCCGGTCCCATCATTATCACCATTGTGTTAGTGATAGTGATGAAGTGGTTACAAATCACATGATTTTCAAAGCCTAACTGAGGGTCTAACGAGTCTGTAAGTGATATGCAGGCTACTATGTACTTAGTCCCACTATGAGTGCTAGAATGTTAGGCGATGAGGTGGTGATAAATCAATAGATATCATTTTACAAGGGCTTCTAAATTTTCTAAGGATGTATAAGCTTGTTACTTACTCATAATGTCCCATAATGTCCCACCGTGATAGCCAAAATGTTAGGGTCATGTGATTTAGAAGATTGGTAGACCAAATGCACAAGGTAACATGAGACCAGTCTTTAGAGTCCTAGGACCTCACCTTTCTGGACTCAGAGAGGGCTCTCTCTATTGTATGCAAAGGATGTGAACTTTTTTCTTTTTAGGGTTTTATTTTAGGCTAGTTGTTAAGTGTAGGGTTTTTTGTTTGTTTGGTTGGGTAAGATAATCAAGTAGGATAGGTGGAGTGAGAGGTCATCAAATAATTGGGATATGGAGTCTATGAAATTCATGGATATTTCAACAATGAGTCAGAGTGCATCATAGGGAAAATATATTATGGTCAATGGATCTTTAAGGTTATGTGTGAAGTGAAATAGACATTAAGTTGGTGAACCAAGGTAGGGCAAAGGGAAGTGAAGTATCCTTTCCATATACCCATAAACAAGAAGTTCTAAAATACTAATAAACAAAATATAATAATCACAATATAGGGAAAACCATTAACTCAATGACAATACTTAAACAAATATATATTCAAGATGAACAATTCAGTGAAACAAAGAAAGCAAGAAAACTTATCTAACTTTAGTGATTTCACCTTGAAGCTTTGAAAACATATAAGATGACAAATAACTTTAATCAATGAAGAGGGAACTCCTAGACATCATTGATAAAGCTATAAAGAACATTTAGGCAAAATTCTCAAGCATGGACAAAGGGCGTGATCAAAGCATGGCCTCTTTAGCTAAACTTAGCAAGTAACACATCAAAGAGAAATTCCACAAATAGAGTTTAGATAGCATCAAGTAAGCATGGATAACCATAAAACATATTTGAAAACTACTTTATTAAGACATTAATGAAAAAAACAAGCTTAGGTGGGTCTAAGGAGCAGCTAAGAATTCCTTAAACTAACCCAGCAGAGGAAAATATTAAGACAATAGTAAACAGGAAGGACTAAGGTGCCTCAAACAAGATTTCTTAGCCTATACTTTTCTGATCTACTACAACATAAAAGGATGGACACAATGATAAACAAGAAAACATTCAAAAATTAGAGACACGTCACCATTGACCAAGCTCAGGGATCCTACAAACAAGCTTTCATCATCATCAATCAAAGCAAATCATTCACAAGCTCCATAACAAAAAATTGCTCTTCAACCTCAAATAACCATGTATTTCTCTCAAAACTCATCAAATGCCAGCATTAAAAATGAATCCTCAATGATATTTTAAAAAGCAAGGAGGAGAAAAACCTAATAGAGTCTCTAGAAGTCCATTGGCTAATCAGAAATGTCATTATTGTCCTTCAGACTTTGCAAGGCCCAAGGCACAAAATATCTAAAACAAAATATCTTTTTGGGCATTTTTAGCAAAGAAATTGAGATTTGGGCTCTTCCAAGCCTCCTAAAACTTCCCAAGTGTACATTGTTGGCTTTTCCTCTACTAAGGGCATAGCACTGTGTTTTAGAATGAATTTCCATGCCAAGGGCGTAGCACTGGAGTAGGAAAATTGGGTCAACTTGCAACAATGTTTTGAAGGTCTTCCCGATGTTGGAATAGGTTTTGTGAGGACTTGTTGGAAATCCCTTTAAGACTTCTTTTGATATATACCCTTGGTTCTCTGATTGGACTTCTACAACCTATTAAAAAAGAAAAAATTCTAAAAAAGCGCAACACATGTCCTAAAAATGAGGCAGAAAGGTGGAAAGTATGGTGTTTTTGACCCTTTTGGAGGACCAAAACAACTCCAATTGACCTAAAAATTTGTGATAATGATACACTCAAGCTGAGGATTCCAAAAATGTATGCCACTCCTCTTAAATATGCTTTTATAAAAAGAGTATCACCATGGGTGCTACCCCCTTGGCCCTCAAAATTAGCAAAAACAAAAACTTGTCAAACTTCTCCCAAATTTGGTGGATGTGTGCCTCATGGGTTTTGAGAGACCTGTAGATAAGCTTGTGCCAAGATTCCAAGGTTAGATTTTCCTGTTTCCTCTTTTAGTACTTGGATCTTGTTTTTAGCCCTTGCAATTTGGTTTCTCAGGGCATAATGTTTAGTCATCCTTCATTGGAGGTCAATATATTGATTTTCTTTCTTCAATTTAGCCTCCAAGTGTATGTTGGCTCTCTCCAACTAAGGCTCCTAATCATGTGCTATCTCTGTGGCCAAAAGCTCATCAAAATGGAGTTTTTCAGCTAGGGCTGACTCCTGTTCCCTTTGTTTCGCTAATGCCTTCTTCAACCCCATGGTTCTAGGTCTCTTCCTATATTATCCTTCCTCATCTTCACTCTCTTCATAGGTTCCCATGAACTCTTCTAGTTTCGCATGTGCCTTTTGGGCTTCTTTCCAGGCCTTGAGGAATCTAGCTTCATAGATTGCAATTTTTGCTCCTAGCTGTGTGTTCTCCATGTTAAGGGCATCATTCACACTCTTGGCCCTATCCAACTGTGCTTGGAGGTATTTTATTTGTGCATTTCTATCCTGGAGGAGCAAGTTTGTGATCCTTGCTTCATTCTCCTCATCATTGTCCACTCGAATGATCTCAAACTCATGATCTTATTCTTCTTCCTTTACCTCTTGTTTCCCCTTTTCGAGTGGCTGAGCTGAGGAGGATGGCATGGTCCCTTGCCTTTTGGAGGTAGCAAACACTAGCCTTGATCCTCTTGGATATGTGAGAGGGAGAAACTCAAATTTTTCTACTAGAATGCTCTTACTATGAGTGATCTCAAGGCTGCCTCTCTTTTCATCAATGATCTCTACATTTATGTCTCATGCATTGTGTTCCTGGCTACACTCTTGAGAGTCACTTGCATTTTCCTCCATGCTAGCATTACTGTTATGATCTTCACCATTGCCATCAACCTCTTCACTGCTTTTTTTGTTCATAGAGTCACTATTATCATTATTATTAGGGATATTAGTCATAATGGTTTTTTCATTATTTTCATGACTTTCATTAGCCTCTTTTTGACCTTCTGCACAATTATCATCTTCATTTTGTTCATGTCTATCACTATTTCCATTACTGAGGATTGTTTCGTAAGTGTCACTGTTGTCCTTATTCTCTGCATTGTCCTTACTGTCATTATATTTTTCATTGTCATCCCCTTCCATATTTTTTTCATTTTCATCCTCTTCTTCATTGTTGGCCTCTTTATCATTGTCCTTTTCATCACTTCCCTATTCACTACCTTCTTCTTCCTCTTTATCATTTGTTTCTTCCTCTTGACTGCCATTTTCCTCTTTGTCACTATTCTCATCTTGTTCTTCATCATTCTCTTCTTGTTGTGATGCTTTAGGAGAAGATGAGGGTGAGAAGTTTTCTTGAGGAGAGAATTCATGTGGAGAGGATGAATCATGGTTAGTGGGGGGTGATGGAGGAATGGAGGAAGGTGGATGACATGATGAGGGTAAACTTTGTAGATGAAGAGGCTGTGGATTTGTGAAAACCTCATGGGAGATGAAAACTTCCCATGGGATACCATGTTTCTCTAATTGATGTAACAAAATCATCTTGATAAGAGAATGGTGAAAAAGACTCTGCATTTGTTGTAAAGGAGGTCTCTTTTGCACAATCTGTGACATCTTATCAATACTTATATAAAGTTAATAAGGTAGATGTAGCAGCTTGGCCCTAGTGAAGTGCATAAGCAGTCTTATATGGTAAGAATAAAGTCTAGAAAACCTCCCCTCACATCTAACATACTTCATGATGACTTTCATTAAGGGGGCATATCTCTCCAACAAATAGGAAAAGGGAAAAATAGTTTTTTAATCATATTTGTATCTTGGTTTTAAGAAAGGTTGATAATGACTCAAGTCCAAATTCACCCGCTTGAACCATTTTTCTCTCATACAAGGTATCCTAGTGGCCATAGAAATTGTATTGGTGGATAGCTTAAAATTTACCCCAGCTAGATGCACTTGATGGTCATGGAGGTTGAGGATAAAACTTCTAGTCAAGTCAGGATGACTTTGGACTCTTTGTACTCTTTCACAGAAATCAAAATAGCACACCTCTTGGAAATATGCAATTGTTGTTGGGGAGGCTATCAACTCCTTGGTGTTCAAAGGTTCAAACCTGTTTACTATTCTACCCTTTATTTTTTGTCCCCTAGATCTTTGGCCTCCCTTGCCACTGTCACTACTGCTTTCTCTAGACATTTTATCTTTTACTGTTGCCTTGCAAACAAAACCCTAAAACTTCTTGTGAAATGATATGAAGAGGGTGAGTAGGATGGTGAGGAGATAGTAATGTCAAGGCTTGGCAGTGTGGAGGCTAATTTTGTAGATGGAGATATTTTTTTGGCAGATGAGTAGCTTCTTAACAAAACATTTTTAGTGTGCCTTAAATATGTAGATGGATGGGTGCCCTTTAAACAATAGTGTTGGTAGCAAGGAGATTAGGTTTTCTCTTCCTTTAGGATTTTTCTTTTCTTTACATTTCTTTATAATTTTACCTTTTAAACAGTATGAGAAGGTGGAAGGTATCTAAATACCTTTTATAATAATATTCATGAGGCACCAAGCAGAGGATTTGAGGAGCTTTGAGGCTTTTGGATGCTTGCACAAGCTTGAAAGTCTCCCTGGCTAAACACATAGCACAGAAGCGTAGCAGTCGGGTCTGTCGGGCGGTCTTTGTGTAGTGTTGAATGAATAGGCGTGTAGTACTGACAGAGCTCCACGAGCTGTCAGGTCTCTCCTAAACGTGCCCTATGCGCAAAGGCTAGGATAGTCAGGTTGCCTGTATGAGTTGTCAGGGCTCTTCTGAATGCCCTTGCGCATAGCGCCCGGGCAGAGCATTCGGTCTTATACACGGCTGTCGATTTGGCTTGAAGAATCGAGCACATGAGAGCAGCGATTAGGTGGCTGCATGCTGCCTATGCATAGCACTCGGGCCAGTCGGGCCTCCACACGCTATTGGGTTAGAACGTTTATAAACGCGCAACATCCTTTCTCAGGTGCGTAGTACTTCTTTATACTTTCTAAAGAATGCACACACACGTGCGTAGCGAGGTTTTCCAGGAGCATAGCACCAGGTTATTCCTTCCTGAATTCTGTCAGAAATCCCTAAATCTCCCTTTGGAAACCTTTCACTCTCTTGTGCAAATGATAAATGAGCTTGAGTGAAAAATGAGATGCTTTTATACCCTTGGAATAAAAAATTAAAACTAGACAACCACTTTTGCTAATGTTTTGAGTTTCATCTTGTCACTTTATCACTGATATCCCTTTTTCTTTAGAGGTGACTTTAAAACAGAAAAATGATCTCTTCTCATCTCAACCTTTCCTCTCTGTTGTTCTTAGGTAACTGATATGATGGATTTTATCTCCTTGACCTGTCTGATGATTTAACACTTTGTACTCGCACATTTTATCATAAAAAAACCTTAAAACTTGCCCTCTCTATCATTTGAAAACTAACACATCTCTTTAAACTCATTTAGTAAGGGTTAGTTATTTAAAAAAAATTTTGAGGGACCTGCCTTTACCCTATCAGTATCAAAATGTTTCTTGCTTGCATTATGAAGTTTGGAACTCATGCCTTTACCCCCTTTGAGATCTCTGAGTGTGGGTGACCTTTGAAACATAGTTTCTTCTCCTGTCACTGATTTTACAGAGGTATAATAGATCTTTCTTTCACATTCATGACAGTCTTTACAATCATGCTTTTTCATTATCTCCCTTTGGCCATATCCTCTCCTTTCAAGATACTAAAATATTGCCAACTTGACATACCCTGGAGGTCTCTTTCAAGAGCCTATTAAATTATCTCCCCGTTGTCATCATGGAGGTTTCATTTCTAGTTTTAATAAATCTTCAATTCATGCTCAGTGGTGTTGATGTACCTCCATCCTTGTGGTTTATGCATTGGCTTCTTGGTTGACAATACTATTTAGCCAATTAGTCCTAAAAACCTAGAGTCTCTTTGAACTTAGGCATGCCTTTTCTTCTTTGCAGTCAATATCCTTTGTGATTATTTGGCCTCTCACCTTACCTCCTTTTCTACTGATAGCCATCTCAATCATTCCTGCAGAAATATTTAAGATGGGCAACTGTCTTTTTGCAGAAGTTGTACTTTGACCAAGTATGCCTTCCTTGAAGGAATTTTGATACCTTTTGGACAATCATGTGCTAACCCTCCTTTTCATTTGATTTCATCTTTTGGGCACATGTAAAATAATGCTTTAGAAAACCAAAACAATCTATAGCCTATGAAACCCTAAATGACCTAGTGGGAGGCTTTTTGGACTTGGCCTTTGGCTGAAAACTTGACTTAGGGGTTTTAGGTGTAAAATAGAGTTTTTGATAGAATTTATGCATTTTAGACCCAAAAATATTGATTTTGATTTATCTAACGAGCCTATAAAGTTAGCTTGCAACCACTAACTCTTGAGGCATTTGGTGGATAGGGGAAAAGGTTAGGCTACTTGGAAATCCAAGGTGTAAGTAGAAGGGTTAGGAAACTAAAAAGAGAGTGGTAAGGTCAGAGGTGGAAAAAATAATGAAAATGAGTGGCATAAGCCCATGATTGGTCTTCTGGGAGTGATAGGCTGGCCATGACTTGATAGAGTAGTGAAATAGTGAAAAATTTATCCCAAGGATTATGAAGGCAGTGAGATTTCTAGAACTCACAATATTCATGAATTTTGTTTCTAAAAATATAGGATAAGTATTTAGTCATCTATGAAAAGAAAAAAATACTGATAAATAACAACTCCATTCAAGAACATTGATTTTACGTCCATTTGATACACTTTCCATTTATGTTGTGTGGCAATCGACAACATTGTATGCACTGTCTCCATCTCCGTGACTGGTGCAAATTTTTTTGCATAGTCTATTCGATGTTGCTGCTTGTATCCTTTTACAACTAACTGTGCTTTATACCTTTCAATCTTGCCTTCAATCTTTCTCTTGATCTTATAGACCCAGTTCACTCCAATGAATTCTTTACCTTGAAGAAGGTCCACTAAATCCCACGTGTCATTATTTTCTATTGCTCCTATTTCTTCATCCATTTCTGCAACCCATTTCTCTGCTTTCATTGCATCTTCAAAGTGTATTGGGTAATCTACATGACAAAATAATGCAAATAAAGAATCCAGACCAAAATTGTTATCAATTTCCTATTTCTCATAAATTTCATTTAAATTTCTAAATTCTGGTCTTCTTATGCTTGCTGAAGATGGGATTGGTGTTGTGCTTGAAGTAGAAGTAGTTGCAGATATTTGCGGTGTGCTTAGAGAAGCAATTTCTTGGTTACACAATGTTTTCCTATTATTTGTTTGCGGTGTCAAATGTTGATTGATTTGTTGAGCTTGTGTAGGTGGAGGAGGAGTCAACGTTGAGGAATTACTTGTTGCGATCAATTCCTCCTTATCTTCATGTGACATACATGTCTTCACATTGACTTTCCTCTCTAAACTTCCATCCCATGCTTCCTCTTCTATGAAATAAACATCTCTAATGATTATTAACTTTTTGGTTGATGGATTGTAGATCTTGTATGCCTTGGATTCATCATTGTATCCAACAAATATAAATTCGCCCCCTTGCTTTCCAACTTCTTCCTCAACTCATCTGGGACATGTGCATATGCTACCCATCCAAACACTCTCATGTGAGTGACATATTGCTTTCTTCCACTCCATGCCTCTTCAGGAAAAATATTCATAACACTTTTGGTGAGACACCTATATATAATAATTTGGAAATTTTTTTGCCTTCAACATACCCCTTTCCATTTCCATAATGGTCCTATTATTCCTTTCTGCGACACCATTTTGCTGAGGTGTATACCATGTTGTAAACTTCTTGTGAATTCCATGCTCCCTACAAAAACGTAGAAATTCATTTGTGATGTATTCACCACCTTTTTCAATCCTCAACACTTTGATGTGGTGTCCACTTTGCTTCTTAACAAGAAATTTGAAGTGGTAGAAGTGCTCAAACACTTCACTTTTCTGTTTTAGAAAATAGACCAATTTCTTCCTTGTGTACTTATCTATGAAGTTCAAAATATAATGGCTGCCACCAATTCATGGTGTTTACCTTGGTCCACATAAATCTGAGTGGAAAATTTCCAAAGGGGCTTTTGCCTTTATATAATTTCCTGCTGGAAATGATTCTCTATGTAGTTTACCCAAGATGCATCATTCACATAGGCTATTTGGTTTTTCTATGAGTGGAAATCCCTTCACCATACCTTTCCTATGAAACAAATTCAAACCTCCAAAGTTGAGATGACCAAATCTCAAATTCCATAACCAATTTTCATCTTTGACCTCTGCTTGAAAGTTTTCTTGTGTGACAACTGCTACATTTATTTCATCCTTTTCTGAATTCATTGATAGTTGTGCTTGAGTAGCTTCTTACTTCAAGTCTGATTTTAACTTCATAGGAAACATTCTATTGTTTTTCATATGAAATTTCGCAATCAGCTTTCTGCTTGGAGGCTTATCCGAAATTGTGCACACATCATTTTCGAAAAATACATTGTAGCCCTTTTGCATGAGTTGTCCAATGCTTATGAGGTTGTGTTTCAAACCAGGAACAAATTAAGAATATGACATGAACTTCTTCTCTCCTTTCTTTGTTAAAATGTCTACTCTTCCTTTGGCCATTACAGAGAAATTTCTATCAGTCCCTAATGTCACTTATGATTTCACACTTTCATCTAGATTGGAAAACATTTCTATGTTCCCATTCATGTGGTTGCTACACCCTGACTTTAAAACTACACATCTCCTTGTTTTTCTTCTGCTACATTACAAGCTAAAAACATGTTATCATGGTTTTGATTTTCCTTTATGAAATTTGCTTTTGGTTTGCTACTTATGTCATATTGCTTCTTTCTACATTCATTTGCATAATGACCATACTTCTTACAATAATGACATTGAACTTGAGATTTATCATACCTTTCACCTTATGCTTGATTCTGGCTTGAGCCTTGACTTGGATTTTGATTTCTTCCCTTTCCACTTGAGCTTGAAGGGTTGCTTCTTCCACCTCTATGTGGGCTTCTTTCTCTTCCTCTATAGTTTGATCTTACTCGACCTCTACCTTCACCAAATGAAACTTGTGTCTTAAAAACATGATCTAATGATGACTTTGTTTCTCTATTCAACCTATGTTCATGAGACATCAATGATGCATGAAGTTGATCCACTGAAAAATGTGAGAGATCCTCAGTCTTTTCTATGGCCACAACTATGGCATCAAATCTTGATGGCAGACTTCTCAAATATTTATCAAATATTCCCCTTTCCTCAAGTGTCTCACCATGAGACCTGATTTGAGTAACCGGCCCAATTACATATGTAAAAAATGACTTTACATTATCAGACTCTTTTATATATATTGTCTCAAAATATCTTCTCAACATTTGTAATTTTCTTGTCTTCACCTTTGCCATGCCTTGGTAGGTTATCTGGAGGGTATGTCATGCTTGCTTGGACTTTGTTGCTGTTGCAACCCTTGGGAAGATAATTTCATGAACTGTTTGAAAGATATAAAACAGGGATTTGGAATCCTTCCTGTTATCTCTCAAAAAATCTCTTTTTGCTTGTGTCAAAGAATTGTAAGTTATTACATTTCCTAGTTCTTAGAAACCATTCTCCACCAATTCCAAAATGTCTTGAGAAGAAAATAGAACATTCATTCTAATATCCCAATAGTAAAATGTAATATTTGTGGATTAGTCAAGCTTGTGGTTGTTGCTGCTATTTTCAATGTGTATAAAAAAATTTCTTACTGTGTAAAAACTTTCTCACTGCTGGTGAATACTCTCCACAAAAAATTTCAGAACCCCTTTTAACTCCTCAGTAAAAACACTTGTAGTAATAAAACTTTAAACCTTCTCTGATACCATATTAGAATTTTAAGACACAGGAAATACTTTTCCTCAACACACAAAGTTCACACACAGTTTCTGAAATATCTTAATTCACACCTTTAGTTGTTGTCGTAAAACTTATACATGAGATTTTCAAAACCAAATCACAACTAAAAATACTTTATATTATAATTCAAAAACACACCAAAAACATTGATATTGAGGTTGCGGCTCCTTCACCAGTAAAACATCGTTCATACCAAGATTTACATTCATGAGGGGTTGCAAAGTAACACACAGTAAAACCTGTAACTAATTGTTGTTTTAAAGCGCCCACCAAAATTTTCTCCATGATTTTCTTCTTCTTGTCTTTCTAGACTTACATCCCACCTTCACCAATAAAACATATTTCTTACTGAGATTTACATTCACGAGGGGCTGCAGAGTAACACACAGTAAAACCTATAACTAATTGTTTTTTTAAAGCGCCCACCAAAATTTTCTCCACGGTTTTCTTCTTCTTGTTTTTCCAGACTTACATCCCACCTTACATGAGACTACTCTATGTTTTTTAATTCAAAACTTATATATCTCACACATTAATTCATGACAGACAAAACTTAATACAATGGGATGGGCCAACATCATTTTCTGAAATTTTGCCCATGCATGCTTTTTTCTGAACATTGCAAACGAGTAAAAGTTTACCAATGTGTGTTTTCCCATGTGCTACTACTGACCATTAATAAATTTCAAATTGACTTTTAATTAATTTACTTTGTTGCGGAATGGGTAAAATTTTATTTTCTCAGAACTTCATTTATGCGATGTCCTTGCCTGTAAACACACTCCTCAACCTGTAAAACATTCACTAAGGTATGGGTGTAAATTTCAAATTGACTTTTAATTTTGTTGCGGAATGGGTAAAATGTTCTCTGCTGATAACTTTATTTATGCGATGTCCTTGCCTACAAACACAATCTGCAACATGGAAAACATTCATTGAGGTATGGCTGTAAATTTCAAATTGGCTTTTAATTAATTTACTTTGTTGTGGAATGGGTAAAATGTTCTCTGCTCAGAACTTCATTTATACACTGTCCTTGCCTGCAAACACAATGTGCCGGTAAAATGTTCTTTGCTCAGAACTTCATTTATGCGATGTCCTTGCTTGCAAACACAATCTGCAACTTGCAAAACATTCACTAAGGTTCAATATATTTAACTCGGTTATTAAGATTATTTCTCCAACTTTTTTTATTACTAAATTAAATGTTGCTTATTAAAAAAAATTCAATCACAATCTTCGAGATAAAAAATTGCAAACTTGCCACCTTATATACATTACATAAAATTGTAGTAGTTTTTCGTGTTTTTTTACTTTCCTATTGTGTGACAATTCACGGAGAATGATATTTTTTTCCATGAAATGTATTCTTAAGCGGTAATTGGTAAATAAAATCGTGAGTCAAAGTGTTTTTCTTACAAAATTTATTTTAATATTTGAGATTTATATACATAACGTTCCTAGGGTTTCAGAGTTTAGTTTTTTTTTTGTTTTTTTTTTCAATTTGATTTAAAATAATAGAATAATTTGTTAAAATGACAAAGGTAAGTTGTAAAATTTGTATAATTGTTTTTAATCCAAAAAAAATCATAATTCCATTAAAATTTACATAATTAAATAAAACCTAAAATAATTAAATTACAATTATAACTTTAAGAGAGTAAACTAAACCTTATCATATGGATTAAAATAAAATCTAAAATAATTAAATTACAATTATAACTTTAGGAGGGTAAACGAAACCTTATCATTATATGGATGGTGTTAAAGATAACCTTATCACTCTTACCTTATAGTAATTTGTCTGTGATACTTGCTTCATCTGAAAATATGTAACTATATTGTGATCTGTATATTTCTTTAATTTTTAATTTTTATGTAATTGATTAATATTATTTTTAGTTTTATTTTATGAATTTTGATTAAAATGTAGTCAAAATATTTTATCGTCAGTGGAACCAATGAAACGAAAATAGCGACATCTTGATTCCATGAGATATAACGGGTCAAAAAGGTGTCTGGAAAATCTCTTAATGTGACCAAACACTCACCTTCAACATTAAAATCTTAAATCTTCCACTGTATCTGGATGTGACCAAGCCGGAACGTTCGCCTTCACGATTCTCCACACTATAGTTGTTATTTCTGTGATTCTTTGTTTTGCATATGAAGTGGCGTCTCTGGTCCAAACAGAGAGACTCGCCTAATGGAAAAACGGATGTTGTTTTTATTAGTTGTGGGATTTCAGAGCTTATATCAATTATTCACATGCACTTTGGATATGGTGGTTGGATAAGTAATTTGTCACCCCCACATGGAGTAATATAGTCAAAGTGAGAACCGCCGAGGGAAAATCGTTTTTTCAATTCTCCATCTAATTTGCAATAGATTTTAAAGAAAAGTTCTACTTCCGGATATGCCTTGTAAATAACATTATACAACAGGTGGTCTATTTTTCCCGGAGACCATAGAGTGTGGCTTTCATATGGTATCATAAAAGGTTGTCTATACTTTTCAACTAGAAAACTCTCCATACTCTTTCACGTGCAATACAAACCATGCCTAATGAATTTGTTATGTCCAAATTCCAGTACTTAGCGGACTCATTTTGAAAAAGCTCTGTGCACCTCTCTGTATTTAGCCCGGATATTATGGATTCAGTACCTGTGCTTATAATCCTTTTCAACCTTCCCATAGAAACAACGGTTAACAAAGATTTTTTAATGTTGTTGTGACAAGCAAATTTGATATCTCCATCCCAACGACATACTCTCAGCTTCCCATTGTCGTCGTTGTAAGGTGATGTCTCTGCATTTCGTTTGAAGGGAAATGAGATGGTGCGGTTATAAATAATGCATATGATATGTTCAGCAACTACCAAGTCTGTAACCGCGCCATCTGCGATTCCCAACTCTGCTAATTCAATATCAGCAGCCCCAAACTCACGGAAACGATAATCTCTAAAAATATTTCCTCTATTTAATTGAAGATTTTATTTGTTTTCTAACCCTCAGAGCTGCAGGCGCTTGCAGAGAATATTCATAAGACAGGGATTCATGTTTTGGAGCAGCAAGAAACTCCAAAGATAGCTCTACGTTGCAGACGTTAACCCTCACGCCATCTATCCTCCACGATGTCTAGGAAACAGTTGAATTTGAATTCCTTTTACAAAATAGTCGCTTATGGTATTTCCTCTTCCAAAGACGTTTTGTTTTGTTTCTCTTGCCCTATATAAGAATTCCTTTGTCGAGCTTCACTGTTTTCCCATTGCTCTCTTCTCAAAAGATTCCTCAAAGAAAAAAAACAAACAGATATACGGAGAAAGGACAGAAGATTATTATTTGTTACATCTCACACTCACCTACAAAAATATACAAGAGCGTTTTATTATAATAGTTAAATTAGTTTCACACATCAAGACAAAAATATACAATAGAGTTTTATTACATATTAATGGGTTTCATAGATTAGATAATCACAACAATTTGGAGCATAAGATTCATATTCAAGCTAACTCATTCTATAATATAATTTTATTAGAAGTTAATTCCAACTGCATAGTCTCCACGGGAAGGAGAAATTGACAGAGCCAAAGGAAAACAATTGTGGAGGTTTGCCAGCGCTCCACCTCTTATTTAATTTTTGAACTCTTGCAAATCATTTTATGTTCAAGGCCATAGCCATACCTCTGTGCAGAATGCTTTGAAGGATCGTAGCTCTCCTCGCCACACAACCAGCAGTTTAAACCTACTCCATATAGCCTCTTCATAACCACACCAACCACCATAACTCTTTTGCGCAGCTTTGAATTATTTTTTGAACGGAAACGTGGACCAATCGGAGTTTATCGCACATATTTTAGGCTTATGTCATGGAGGCCAATTGGTACGTGATAATTTCATGAAATGCAGCTCAGTTTTTGGTTTGAAATTCAGGGGTCTCACCTCCAGCCAATGGGAGGCCGGTCGCGCGGGTTTGGTCCCTGATGACGTCAACAGAGTTTGGTATGCGATTTTTTTTGCAAAGGGATTTATTTCCCCTTTTGAAATCCATGAAGGGTTTGTAACTTTGGATAAGGTTTAATTTTTTTTTTATTAAAATGTTTAAGGCAAGTCTTAGTTTAAAAGGGTTTTGTTATAATATATGTTTCATTATAATATATATATATATATATATATATATATATATATATAAAAGGACTTTAACACTTTATATATATATATATAAAGAAAAATATAAAAAAAGGAGCGGTGTGCATTATTTTTAACATATGCGAGGTGCGGTGATATGGATGGTAAGGTTAATTTCCATGGGAATGATTGGATTTCTGTTCTGCGGTTTTCTTTGGGAGCTGGTTGCGCTTGTAGGGGTTTTCTCCAACGAAGGTTCAGGGTGACGTCCCGGGTAGACAATTGGTATTTATCACCATATTTACCCTTTGAGCAACATATTTTGTCTATCGTCGTTTGCGGATAATGGTAATGGTCTTCTTAGATTATTTGTATGAATGGAGATTTGGTCGGTTCTGGTATGAACAAATGCATAAGGTTGATGAAGCTGGTTGTATGCTTATTCTTCGTCAATGGGTTTTTGTTCTGTTACCCAAATCTCTATCTATAACTTCATCTCAGTCTTTGTTTCCTCATCCCGATCTTGGTATTGCTAGAATTATGGTTATTGGATTCTGGTATAATTTTAGGTTGATGCAACTCTGTAATGGGTTCGTTAGATGCTTCTATGCTAGATTGTTGTATTTGGGTTCTAGTTGGGTTGTTTTCTCTGGTAAAAACTCCTCTATAGCTACACAGAATGGGTATGGCTTATTCCTTGTCTTTTTGTTGGGTAATTTACGTAGCCTCTTGGAAGTTCAATTACATTGCCTTTGCAAAGATGAAAGGACTCTCTTGCAGCTGTATATGCTTCTCCCCTGTCTGTTTAATTTTCTCAATACTGCTAATAGGGTTATGAAGTTTTCTCTCTCCTTGTTGGTCTTCTGTAATGGCTACAATCTTTGGGTCTTCTGTAATGGCTATAGTCTTTGGGTTGTGCTTCAGTTCTTTGAGCCCGGTCCAGTTGTATTACTGTCTAGTCTTTCCTTTTATCTCATATCTTTCTCACTGAGCATAACTTGGGTGATGGAATCGCTCTACGATCTCGGTCTCAATTTTTATCTACAAATGTGACTGGTGTTGTTGTTTGGATGGTAGATTTAGCAGATTTGTCAGGTTTCTTTAACATGGTTAAAAAAGGAAGGAAGCCCTCTGGAGGCAAAGGGAAACAACCTACTTCTGAGCAGCATCAGAAAAGAGGAAGAAAGTATTTGCAGCAACATCTGGAACCGCTGGTTCAAACCTTTATGTCATAAATCCCAAATTTGGTTCGCTCTCGCATTTATGGTTGGGAAACAGAGGTTTTAAATAACTTGGATAGGGAAGATGATATGGCTTCGGAGGATATGCATAATGTGGTTAATGACCTTGGGCACACTCGGGGCCGAACCTCTTTGTTTCAACAATTAGTTAGAACTTACTGGTTAATTAAATGTCTGTTAGCTAAGGCAGTTATGTCGATAGCAGAAACAAAGCTAGAAGCAACTTTGGCAGATATTAATAGGAACATTCTGGAAATAAATCTTCATCAATCACATCAGTATGTGAGGCTTGGAAGGTTGGAGGAGTAAATTAAGTCTGTGCAGCAGGTCACAGTTGACTTACCAGGGTCTACTGCCAAAGATCCAACATCAGTGGAATCTAAGGAAGATTAAGGTTATCATGATCAAATGTCTTACTTTCTTTTTAACGGCTAGCACTTTTTTCTGTATATGTTGTTATCTCCAGACTTAGATATTAAGTATCGTCAGATATGGTATAGACTGTTAAGGCTTTTTATGTTTTGGTTGACATACTTTGAACTTCGATGGCCGAAATACCTGGTTTCCTGTGGGCAGGTTGAGGTCTAGTTTTGTATATTTTTTTGCCCAACTTTTATTAATAGAAAATGGAAGGAACCACCTAAGCTTACAAAAAAAAACATATGCGCAGCATATGAATGTAAAGAAAGAGTCATTGTTGTGTATTTTTTTTAATATGCAGAGTATGTAAAAATAGAATGTGACTCTGTATAAAAGATTGAGAGAGCACTTTTATATGGAGTGACAGTGTTTAATGTTTAAGTATATGCCATGAGGTTGAGAACATAGTGTGAGCCCTGTGTGTGCATTTTGTAAGCGATGGAGAGCAGATTTTAGCACTGTGTTTTTGCAGCAGTCAACAAATTTTTTTTTTATGTATGCCAGAACAACAGTTCTGTGGCATCCTATGTAATAGATTTTTAAGTTTAATGAAATAGTTTCTTGTGTGTAATTTTTGTCCAGCAAGTTTTTTTTTAATCTCTGTGTTGAGAGGAGGAATTATTTTTATTCCTCTGTGTGTTTTGGAATACTTAAATATTCCAACATGGTATGAGAGCTAGTCTAGGCTCTTTGAAGGATTGTCAAAGAAGTTGAAGGAATGAGTTTTGTTGCAACTTTTGACCAGCAGTGTGAAGGCTCAACAAAGACCTGGTATTTTACAAAAATAGAGTTTTTTGGTTTGTGATTAAAAAGTGCAGTACAGAGAAGTCTTTTTGAAGAAAGACTTTGTCTCTTAAAAAAAGAGACAATTTGTTTAAAAACACAGTCAAGTTTAGAGCATAGTTCAGTGTGCTAGCCATGACAGGAGCGAGCACAAGCATGAGTATTGGAAATACTCAACTCCCACAGTTCAATGGGAAGAACTATTACTATTGGGGAGTCACCATGAGAGCCTTGTTTTCCTCTCAAGACTTATGGGAGCTTGTTGAAGATGGTTTTGAAGAACCAGCAAATGAAAATGCTTTCAATGCCTTAACACAGGTAGAGAAGGATTTTTTGAAGAGCAATAGGAAGAAGGACTCAAAAACCCTCTTCTGTCTCTATCAAGCAGTGCATGAAAGTGTGTCCAAGGATAGCAGTAGCTAAGAGGTCCAAGGATGCATGGGATACCCTCCAGACTGCCTATCAAGGTATGGAGAAGGTGAAGACAACAAAGCTACAAATGTTGAGGAGAGACTTTGAAACTCTCTGCATGAAAGAGTCTGATAACATAGACTCATTCTTCACACGTGATTGGGATGGTTACCCAGATAAGGTCTCATGGAGAGACACTTGAAGAAATAAGGATAGTGGAGAAAGTGTTGAGGAGCTTACCCTCAAGGTTTGATGTAATAGTCACAACCATTGAAGAGATAAAGGATCTCTCAAAGTTTACAGTTGATGAACCACATGCATCATTGATGACACATGAACCAAGATTGGGTAGAACTGCAAACTCATCTTTGGAGCATGTCTTCAAGACCCAAATGTACTTTGGAAGAGGAAGAGTTCAAGGCAAAGGAAACTACAGAGGAAAAGGAAGAGGCAAAAGCCAAAACAGAGGAGGAAGAAACAACCCTACAAATGCAAATGGAAGTGGCAACAATCAAAATCAGAACTAAGGCCAAGGCAGCAGTCAGCAAGGAGAACAAAATCAAGAACATGGACAAAGGTATGATAAATCCCAAGTCCAATGTCATTAATGTAAGAAGTATGGTCATTATGCCATTGAATGTAGAAAGAAACAGAGTGACATGGGTAATAGACCGAGTGCTGATTTTACTAAGGAAAATATCAGTCAAGAAAAATTGTTTTTAGCATGTAATATGGCTGAAGAAAAGAATGAAGATATATGGTTTCTAGATTCAGGATGTAGCAACCATATGACTGGAAACATTTCCATGTTTTCCATGTTGGATGAAAATGTAAAGTCTCAAGTAACATTGGGGATAGACAGTAAGACCTCTGTCATGGGAAAAGGTAGAGTGAATGTTTTGAAAAAGAAAGGATAAGGAAGATCCATATCAGATGTATACTATGTGCCTGGTATTAAGTGTAACCTCTTGAGCATTGGACAACTCATTCAAAAGGGGTACAATGTTTTCTTTGAAGATGATGTATGCACCATCATGGATAAACCACCAAGAAAGCAATGCATTGCACAAGTGAAAATGACAAGGAACAGAATGTTCCCTCTCATGATGAGAGTAGATTTGAAGAAAGGAGTTGAAATGGCAGCAGTGACACAAGAGACATTCCAAAGAGAAGCAAAAGATGAAAAGTGGTTATGGCACTTGAGATTTGAACATCTCAACTTTGGAGGTCTGAATTTGTTGCACAGGAAAGGAATGGTAAAGGGATTACCATTGATTGAGAAACCAGACAGCCTTTTTGAAGACTGCATCTTGGAAAAACAACACAGAGAAAGCTTTCCATCTGGAAAGAGCATAAGGGCAAAGGCACCCTTAGAAATTGTCCATTCAGATTTGTGTGGACCAATGCAAACACCATCACTAGCAAGCAACCACTATATGCTGACTTTTCTTGATGATTACAAAAGGAAAACTTGGATTTATTTCTTGAAATATAAAAGTGAAGTGTTTGAGAAATTCTGCCACTTTAATGCTCTTATAGAGAAACAAAGTGGGCACCATATTAAATTTTTAAGAACTAATAGAGGAGGTGAATATATCTCAAAAGATTTTGCAAAGAAAATGGCATACACAAGCAATTTACAGCAAGGTACACACCGCAACAAACTGGATTTGCTGAAAGGAAGAATAGGACCACCATGGACATGGTAAGAAGTATGTTGAAGCAAAACATTTTCCAAATGAATATTGGGCTGAAGTTGTACATTGTGCAACATATATCTTGAATAGATGCCCAACCAAAGCTGTAATGAATAGAGTTACAGAAGAAGCATGGAGTGGTATAAAACAAGGTGTCACCCACATGAGAGTTTTTGGTTGTGTGGCTTATGCACACATTCCAGATCAGCTAAGGAAGAAGTTGGACAGTAAGGGGGAGAAGTGCATATTTATTAGATACAGTGAAGAATCCAAGGCCTACAAGTTGTATAACCCATCCACCAAGAAGTTTGTTATAAGCAGAGATGTGTAGTTCATTGAAGAAGAAGCTTGGGATGGAAGCATTAAGAAAATAGTGAATGTGGAGAGTTGCTTGTCTCATGATGATAATCAGGAAGAGATGGCTGAAATACATCCCTCATTAGAAGCACCACTCCACATATACAAGGACGGCAAGGGACACCATAAGCAATTATGAGAACAACCTTGAGAAGTTATAACAGTGCTTCTCTAAGAACACCATAAGGAGCAAATTTGAGTGCTTCTACCAGCATAAATACACCAAGTGAAAGAGGAACCAGATTCAGAAATTTGAATGATATTTATGAACAAGAGGCATCAAATGAAGGTATGAACTCTTTATTTGCATTGTATGGTCATGTAGAGGATCCTATTCATTTTGAAGAAGAAATAAAATATAAAAAATGGATAGATATTATGGATGAAGAAATGAATGCAATAGAGAAAAATAAAACATGGCTATTGGTTGATCTCCCAAAAGGTAAGGAAGTCATTGGAGTGAAATGGGTCTACAAGACCAAAAGCAATGCTGAAGGTAAGATTGACAGGCACAAGGCTAGGCTTGTTGTCAAAGGCTATAAGTAGCAACAAGGTAGAGATGATGAAGAAACATTTTCACCGGTTGCAAGAATGGAAACAGTGAGAGCAGTGCTCTCCATAGCAGCACAACACAAGTGGAAGGTTTACCAAATGGATGTGAAATCAACATTCCTAAATGGAGTATTGATGGGAGAGGTTTATGTTGAACAACCTCTGGGCTATAAGAAAGCAGGCCAAGAGCATAAATTATGCATATTGAAGAAAGCTCTTTATGGGTTGAAACAAGCACTAAGAGCATGGTACAGTAGGATACATGCCTATCTACTGGAAAATGGGTTTGAAAAATGTGAAGGAGAACCCACATTATACATCAAGAAGAAATATGGTAAGATGTTGATTGTTGTTTTATATGTTGATGATGTGATCTTTACAGGTAATGATGCTTACCTCATTCAGAATTTTAAATCAGTCATGAAGGATGAATTTGAGATGACTAATATGGGATTACTGAAATACTACTTAGGAATAGAAGTAGAGAAAAATGAAAATAAAATTTTTATCTCTCAAGCCAAATATGTAAATGAAGTTTTGGAAAGATTTAACATGAAGGATTGTAAGGCAGCAATTACTCCTATAGTGATGGGATTGAAACTCAGTAATGAGGATAGCAACAAGGATTTTGATCCTAGTTTGTACAAGAGCATAGTTGGCAGCCTCATGTATTTGATTGTAACTAGGCCAGATATTATGCATGTTGTGAGCTTAATTTCCAGATTTATGGAAAGGCCAAAGGAGACACATTGGCAAGCAACAAAAATAATTCTAAGGTATATGAAAGGAACAAATAGGTATGAAATTTTATATACCACTTCAGAAAATTCTGAATTGATTGGATATACTGACAGTGATTGGGCTAGAAGTATAGATGACCGAAAAAGTACATCTAGTTATGTTTTTCATATGGGTTCAGGAGCCATTTCATGGGCTTCTAAGAAACAGCCAATTGTGGCTTTATCTACTATAGAGGCAGAGTATGTGGAAGCTACAACATCAACATGTCAAGCAGTTTCGATGAGAAGAATTTTGACGAGTTTGTGTCATGAATAGGTAAAAGGAAAAACAATTTACTGTGACAATAGCTCAGTTATAGAATTGTTAAAGAATTTACTGTTTCATAAGAGAACGAAACACATTGATGCCAAGTATCACTACATCAGGGAGCTAGTGAACAATGGTGAAATTATTTTGAAACATTGCAGAACAGAGGAGCAGTTTTCAGACATTTTAAAAAAACCATTGGAGCAGAAAAGTTTTAATTATTGGAGAAAGTGTTTGGGTATGGTATAAAACCCGGCAATTGAAATTAAGGGGCAGTATTGGAAGTTAATTTCAACTACATAGTCTACAGGGGAAGGAGAAATTGACAGAGCCAAAGGACAGTAATCACAGAGTTTTGTCGGCACTCCACCTCTCATTTAATTTTTGAACTCTGCAAATCAATTTATGTTCAAGGTTGTAGCCATACCTCTGTGCAGAATTATTTGAAGGATCGTAGCTCTCCTCACCACGCAAGCAGTAGTTTAAACCTGCTCCATGCCACCTCTTCCTAACCACACCAACCACCATAACTCTTCCATGCCAGCTTTGAATTATTTTTTGAATGGGCCAAGTCAACAGAACACGTGGACCAATCAGAGTTTATCGCGTAGATTTTAGGCTTACATCATGGAGGCCAATTGGTGCGCGATAATTTCATGAAATGCATCTCAGTTTTTGGTTTGAATTCCCGGGGTCCCACCTCCAGCCAATGGCAGGCCGATCACACGGGTTTGGTTCCTGATGACGTTAGGGGAGTTTGGTATGCGAGTTTTTTTGCAAAGGGATTTAATTCTTGTTTTGAAATCCGTGAATAGTTTGTAACTTTGGATAAGGTTTAATTTTTTTTATTAAAATGTTTACGACAAGTCTTAGTTTAAAAGGGTTTTGTTATAATATATGTTCCATTATATATATATATATATATATATATATATATATATATATATATATATAAAGACTTTAACACTTTTAATATATGGACATATATATATAAAGAAAAGTAAAAAAAAAGGAGTAGTGTGCATTATTTTTAACATATGCATAGCATATGAATGTAAAGAAAGAGTGACTGTTGTTTATTTTTTTTAATATGCAGAGTATGTGAAAACATAGTGTGACTCCATATAAAAGATTAAGAGAGCATTTTTATATGCATTGACTCTGTGTAATGTTTAAGTATATGCCAGAAGGCTGAGAACATAGTGTTACCACTTTACATTATTATTGTGCATTTTGTAAGAGACAGAGAGAACTTGATTTTCATTGTGTGTGCAACAGTTGAAGAATTTTTGTAAATGCTAGAACAACAGTTCTGTGGCATCCTTTGTAATATATTTTTAAGTTTAATGAAATAGTTTCTTTTGTGCCATCTCTGTCCAGCAAGTTTTTTTTAATATCTGTGTTGAGAGGAGGAATTATTTTTATTCCTGTGTGTGTTTGGAATACCCAGAAATTCCAACAAACTTTGGAACTCTAATATAGAACCTTTATTTCTCTAATATCTTTAGCATTCTTCTAAGTTTATAAATAAGTTATTAAACACACTAGACTGGTCTCTACATAATGTAAACTTAGCTTTTCTCAGAGACTTAGCAAAGATGTCTTAAACATTATTATTTCTATTATATTACATCAAATCATTTTTCTGCTATTGCATTTTTTCATCTAGTGAGTTGTATTTGTATTACATTACATCAAATTAGCTATCTTTTAGTGTACTTAGTTGTTTCCTACTTTGATAGAGAATTTTCACATTGGATATTATTTGTCTTTCCTATTTTTCTCCATGCATTCAAGGAGTATCTTCTCTTTAGTCTCCTCCACGTGTTTCTATATAATTAGTTAACGTGCCTAAATATAAAGAAATGCACTTTATAGCTCTCCAATTTACCTCAGCCTAGATCATATATATTTGCACCTGAGATCCAGGAATTTATTATTATAACAACACCCAAGACCCAAATAACAATCCTTTTGTCATAAAAGTTAGGTCGCTTTATTAAATACTATATCGCGTCACTATAATGTCCATCTAATATTGACAATATATATAATCTTACCGTTATATATATATTTTAAAGGAAATTAATCGAAGAGTTTAGAAAGCAACCCCTAATATTAAAATTTACTATACCGTCATAATTATTAATTATGGGTAAACAGTTTTCATTGTAAATTGACTTAACCTCCCATAGAAGGGCCTTGGATTTAGGTCATTTAACCTAGTTTTCATTGTAAATTGACTTAACCTCCCGTAGAAGGGCCTTTGATTTAGGTTACGTAACCTAATGTTGAATGATTGTGACTGAATTTATAGTTTAAGAATGAGTTGCATTTAATGTATGGGTTAACGATGAGATTATGTAAATCATAAAAATGAGGTAACTTTTAATTTAGAATGTTGAATGATTGTGAATGAATGTATGGTTTAAGAGTGAGTTGAATTGAATGTAGGGGTTAAGAGTGAGATGGCATAGAATTAATTTTTTTCAAAATAATTTTAATTTTAGAGTTTTAAAAGAAAATAGATAATTTAATGGAGGGTTTTTAAGAAACACTTTTAATTAATAATTAATAAATCTTTAAATCTATGAATTCCAAATCAAATTTAGTTAAAAATTAAACTAATCTAGATTTATTTTAGTTTCTATCAAATTTCTTGAATACAAACCTTAAGAATTGATGGATATAGTTAAATTAAAATTTTAAAAGCTTTATGCCAAAAAAAATGCATATCCCCATAATTATCTAAAAGGAAAAAAAAAAAAAAAAACATCACATCATTAGATAAGTTTCCTTTAACAAATTTCAATGATTTTTTTGCATAATTTTGAGTATAGATTGTAGTTATTCCATTTACCAAAAACTATTACAAAAATATAAGTTAAATGGCTACTAAATATACATTGATAAGCATCAAAACACAAAGTTTATTGTACATTTCAAATTACTAAAATTAAAAAAATAACTAATTTATAAATTATTTAAACTAGCATTGCACCATCAGCAAATGTTGCAAAGGAAACGCCGTAAGTTTTTTAAAGAGATCCAATAGTTGCTAAGCAAGATATGTATATTGAAATTGATGTCTATCTTATCCAATAGTTTCTAAGAAAGATAAGTGTACTGAAATTGATGTCTATCTTATTCTATCTTATTCTATTAGTGCACAACCTATCAATCCCTATACTACGACTTCAAGACGAACCAACAAATGAGGTCAATTAGGCCGCCCAAGATTCAAGAGAACCCAACTTAAACATATTGAACCAATTTAATAATAGTAGGTTTTCCAATAGTGAGTGCCCCTATCTTATCAAATATAATGCAGTCCACCTGTGGATAGTAAAACGTCCATTCCTCAATTAATCTCTTGTTTTAAAAGAACAACATAACCAGATTCAGAGGAGTACTTCTCTAATGTCCCATTGTAATTGCATAGGGTTGGATGGTGCCACTAAAGTTGGATGATGTACTTGGTAGTCCTGAACTGATGGTATGTTATGTTCAAATCGACTTAGAGGCTATTTATCTCTTATTTTGGGTCTGCTATCAAATTTGAATAAAAGAGAGGTGGATTAAAAAAATTCACTTATCCAAAGGAATGCCAAACAAATAGTAATATATTGCATATAAATAGCATTCCAATACTATAAGAGACACACCTGCTTGACTAGTTTCTCCTCTGCATTACTTGGAATTGATTGTTGTCCAAAAAGCCCAAAAGTAGAAAAGGGGCAGAGCATCGTCATCATCCAGCAATGGCAATTCATAAAGCCTGGTAGAGCTTGTCGTGCAGATGATAGAACGATCTCGGGTAGTTAAAGGGTTTTATAACCTTCACCTTCAAATAACAATTTTTCCAAAATCGCCTTAGACCATACATCATCCAACACCACAAGAGTTCGCTTCCCTTGCCTGAGCAGCTATTGCTGCAGAGCTGTCTATGTGCATCCTCAACATTTTGAAATTCAGGTCTCTTCCTCTGAACAATCTTCTCCCACATAGTCTCTAAAATTTCCTTCAGGTTTAGGGATTGTGAAACCGTGATAATTAAAATAGCCATTTGGTGATAAAAAGGCCCATAAGATTTTTTTTGGCAAGGTTCACTGGTTCCTAGAACAGGTCCATGACAGTCTGTCCACATCCTTTGTTATTTAAACGTCTTTGTTAGGATGAATCATGAAACACAAGACCAGAAAACAGACGCAGAATAGCATTCCAATACTATAAGAGACATACCTGCTTGACTAGCTGCTCCTCCGCATTACTTGGAATTGATTTCTGTCCAAAAGCCCAAAAGTAGAAAATGGGCAGAGCATCGTCATCATCCAGCAATGGCAATTCATAAAGCTTGGTAGAGCTTGTCGTGCGGATGATAGAACGATCTTGGGTAGTCACAAGGGTTTTATAACCTTCACCTTCAAATAACAATTTTTCCAAAATTGCCTTAGACCAGACATCATCCAACGCCACAAGAGTTCGCTTCCCTTGCCTGAGCAGTTGTTGCTGCAGAGCTGTCTATGTGCATCCTCAACATTTTGAAATTCAGGTCTCTTCCTCTGAACTTTCTTCTCCCACAGAGTCTCTAAAATTTCCTTCAGGTTTGGGGATTGTGAGACCGTGATAACTAAAATAGCCATTTGGTGATAAAAAGGCTCATAAAATTTTTTTTGGCAAGGTTCACTGGTTCCTAGAACAGGTCCATGACAGTCTATCCACATCCTTTGTTAGGATGAAACACAAGACCAGAAAACAGATGCAGAAATTCCTAATATAATCTTTTTGACTCACCTGTGTGAATGGAAACGATCTGGGCATGAAAAGCTTGATCCTTGAGCAGCTCCCATTTTCCTGGCAAATTGTCCTCCTTTTTAGGCGTAAGCAATCTCTTCCTACAAACTATACTGTTTCCAAATGCCAAATATAGGGCCAAGTCTCGCATGACATCATGCTGAGAAAAGTACAGCTCAAAAGCACTGCCATAATCAATTGCTTAGCTTCTGCTGCATCCAATTTCAAATATAACACAATATGTAAGACAGAGGAAGCCAAGATAAAGTGCTTGAGCAAACAAAAAATACAAAAGAATGAGCTTACCTAGATTTCTTGTTAAATTCAATAGATTCTGACTTGCAAGTTCTAATAAGATGACAAAAGCATCATGCCACTCCATCTTCCTCACATAAACCCAAATGTCTAGCAATGCATCCACTGAGATTTTTCTATCCTCTGGAAATGACCCCACGTCTAAGAAGAAATCCCGTGCTTCCTCATCCAGGACATCAACACTGGTCGCCAAGCATCTAAGAAGCCCTTCTTTGTGATAATATGATATTGGTTTGCCATTTGAAAGCTTGTTCTTGGCACTCTCCCACACCGGCTGAGGTTGACCATGCAAAGAGCTTCCAATCACCTTTAGAGCAAGTGGCAGTCCTTTACATTCCGCTTGCACCTATGATTCATACATCCACAACACTAAGTGGAATTTCTATAGGTGGAAAACCAACCAAACACATACACAAAAAAACAACATTGTTGTCGACATCATGAATATTTGTCCAATAAGCTTGAATAACCACTAAATTTTACCAATTTTATTAGACTTGGAATCAGGCCTAGAAATTGACGTCCCACAGGACGTAATTTTTTTTGAGAACGTATTTGACGGCAGTTAAAAAATTATGCACGTCATATTTGACGTGTGGTATACCTCTCCAACCAGTCAAAATGACGTTTAATTTCACAAGTAAACCGTAAAAATTTATAATACCCTATCTCATACCTATACACAACACAGTTTGAACTTGAACACTATTTAAATGTTCCAGTTTCCCACTGCCTACTACCCTAGTACTTAAACTGCCTACTACCCTACTACTTACCATTAATGTTGTAACTCTTGAGCTGCCATCAACGGCTTGGCCCATACGAATGATATGCAAATTTAATATGATGAGACGTAGAAATTGCAACCTTATGTTTCTTACTGTTTATCTATTTCATGATTCATATTCGTGAATCTAAATGTCTCTATTGTATGCCGAATGCTAAGTTGGTGCTGGTGGGTTTTTATTGGAATTTGATTGTATCTGGTGTTCATGACCTCAGTGTATGACCAAACTATTGCAACCTCAGAAAATCAAGTGTAGTGTGAGTTTTGGACATGCCGCTCTGTCCTCCCTGGCGGACTAAGGTGTAGGATTTGGACTTGCTAGCATGTCTTTGAGTCACCAGCTCCTTTAAAATAATCTCTTACTTTCCACCTAAACATATTTTATTTCTTCATGACTCTTTGATTTCTTCATATCATAGATACTTTCTACCATACTTTGAGGTAAATTGAAAACCACATTGTTGCTTCATCTCTTCCTAACATAGATACTTTTGACCATGCTCTTCTCTTCATCTGTGAGGTAAACTGGAAACCACATTGTCGCTTCATTTTTGACAACATGGGTGTTCATGACTCTCATTTCAAATTTTTATGGTTTCACGCTAGTTTTTTCCTATAAAATTCCCCAAATAAATCTCTGTTATGATTTGTATATTTTGACGAGACTTAATATTCATAACTCATGAGTAACTTATTATTTTAGATAAAGAAGCATATTAGATTTTTAAAGAATATTTTCATCTTGTTTAATTAATTAATTTAATGATAATTAAATAATATAAAATTGTAAGATTAAATGTGGCAGTTACAAACTTACATTTCAACTACTTTTTGAATTTACCCTTGTAAGTCATGAAAGACAAAGAGAATGCTTATCGAAACTCAGTCTTGGATTGGAGGTGAATTGAAAAAATTTAGATTGTGAATAAGAATTCTAATTGAAATTTCATGAGCATGTGAGGTCGACAAGGAAGGACTTTGTCATGTAATTGAAATATGCAAATGAGTGCCGCATTGATTTCGTCTTGTTTGGTGAGAGTTTGCTGACAAAATTAAGAAGAAAAGAAAAAAAGAATTTGAGGTGCTGTGGACCTAGCAAGGGATGATTTTTTTAGTGTCTAGATGGTCATCTACAAATCGTCCAAAGTGCAAATATGCCAAAGCACCCGCCATTCCTGTAAAGATCTGAACTAACAACTCCAACATTCCCACCAGATAAAGAGTTTTGCTGCAAATGATGCGTGTGCATAGGCCCCAACTGTAATAATAATACCAAGAAAAACAATTATGCCATGAAAAGGATAATTTTATTACCACTATTAAAATTGTGTTCCAATTTAGTTTGAACTCAGTTGCAATACCATTGTTGGCTCCAACTTAACACTCCGCCAGGGACTGTAACGATGAACATGAGACACAAATTGCAAAACAGGAATAACTGTAATGATGAGCATGAGACGATTGTGTTCCAATTTAGTTTGAACTGAGTTGCAATACCATTGTCGGCTCCAACTTAACACTTGGCTAGGGACTGTAACGATGAGCATGAGACACCAATTGCAAAACAGGAATAACTGTAACTAACGATGAGCAAGAGACAAACTGCAAAATAGTAAGAAATTTAAATTTGGTGTTCCCGTGGCCATGATGGAAGATTTCTTCATTCACATGGAGAATGTCAAACATATGTCAAACTGGAAGAATTTTTTTAACATCCAACACAAAAAAAATTGGCAGTCTTAAATTTATTCAAAACGTAAATTGACAGGCACGAAAAACAAACAACTGTCTTCAAATTTTCAATTGACAGGCAAAAAATATTTGAAATTCCAGGTCTTCTTGGAATATTAATATATTGCATATAAATAGCATTCCAATACTATAAGAGACATACCTGCTTGACTAGCTTCTCCTCCGCATTACTTGGAATTGATTTCTGTCCAAAAGCCCAAAATCAGAAAAGGGGCAGAGCATCTCCTCATCTAGCAATGGAAATTCATATTCCATTATCTGAACAGGAATAAATTAATGAAATGTAAAAAGACTGCCTTTCAGGAGTTAAACAAAAAATGGTATGAATAAATATAAACCCCAATTACCTTTAATTTCTTTATCATTGCAGAGGGACAATGCCACAGTTGTTTTGCCAACACCCCCCATACCTTGCACTCCAACCACAGACACCCCTCTCTGGAGCAAAATCCTCTTCAAATTACCAATATTTTTCTCCAACCCCACAACAAAATCAGACTTACCTGATCCTTTACAATTAGAAGTAAGATATTCATCAAAAGCTCCATCGAACATAGCATCAGGACCAATTCGTTGTAGCATCATGGAATTCTCATCGGGATCATTGGTGAGCCTAGGAACGATTGTTTCATTCACGTTTCTCTCATCCACTGCCTCCAACTCGTACAGATGGCGAAGATTTTTGAACTCTGATATGACATTTTTCAATTCAAGAGATAGTTGGATTGGCAGCTGGCACTGAACGAAGTCACGGATCTCCTTCTCTAGCTGGTGAATTTCAGAAGCATATCTGAGATTCTGGAACCTATTAAGAGGGCTGGTTTTCCCACACATCTTCACCAATTGAACGCCTCTATTGAGAATTCTCAATGACTTCTCATATATATTATTTTTCTCATTTTGGGGCTTTTCTATATTGATTGAACAGAGCTGCCTAACTGTTTGAATAGTGCCTGCGGATAGCACATATATTCTACCACATAACTCCTTGCAATTGAATGCATTCATCCTGTAAAGGATGTGATATAGAAGGGAAGCGTTTAATAAGCCAACACAATAACTTGGAGGGTTTCTCCTTCAATATACAGTTCTCTGAAGTATATAGTGTTTCTCCTTCAATATACAGGTATCTAATGTATATAGATATTTAATCTAGCCTTCTGGCCAGTTGTAATCTAGCTTTCTCCTATGAAAAATATGTAGTTGTAATCTACCTTTCTCGCGAGAATATCTAGGTGCTCTGAGCTTCGATATCTACTTTCCCTGCCTTTAAAGTTCTAAACGTTGGGCACTTCTGCTATTTGTATTTATAGATGTTCTGCAGTATGGGAGGATGCATATCAAACGAATTTCTGCATTCCTTCAAACAATGGTGCGTAGCGTACACGATCAGTCAGTGTGAGCTTCGCTGGACCAACAACCCATCTACATAGTGCTTTTCAGAATTCCTACGATCACCTATTGTAGGAAAATGAGCCAGACCATGATCACCTGCAGGGAAGAGAAATACTCTTAACCTACTATTAAACCTATATATTTTTGCTCCATCTCCTAGTGCCAAAAAATCAGAAAGCCCTCCAAACCCTTCTTCAATCTTTCGATTCATCTGTCAAACCCTTGGGATATTCAGAAGGTTTTGGCAGGTGGGAAGGAAGAGCTCCAGAACGGCCTTGAATCTCAAGGCAGGCAACGGTGTCGGGGACTGATTGAACCAGAACCAACCACCAACCACCTGGGGAATAACGACTTCAAATCAATGGTTAATGAGAATTTAATCGTCTAAAAAAAGATCGAACGATGCACATGAAGGACAACAAGGCATCAGGTATGTTGTTTTCAAATAATAACGCCTTATGGCGTAAATATAATTATTATATATATAATACATTTTTAACAACAAAAATAAACACCTACTTTATCATGAAAATTATTAATGTGTAAACGTTAATATAATACAATAGATTAGTATCATACTCTCTCTCTCTATATATATATATATATAATTTCATATTATAATACTTATTAATATAACATTTTTTATTAAATTATTTTTTTAAAATAAATATTATCATTTTATTAAAATAGATTTATAAAAATATTTTAAAATATTTTAAAATTAAATATATATCATTTATTTAATTATTATTAATAATTAAATTAAAATTATAAAAATTATATTCTAATTTATATTTCTAATTATTATTAATAATTAAATTAAAATTATGAAAATACTATTCCAACTTATATATGTCTATTTTTAAAATTTACAAGATTGATCATGCACTAGTTGCGGTAGCTAATGGAAAAAATTAGTTATTAAAAAAAACAAAAAAATTATAACTTCACAAATAAATCCTTATTTTGGAAATATCTGCTGAGCATTGGAAAGAGAGGAGTGAGAATGTCAAGACGAAACAAGATTCTCCATGGTTTCATTTGACTTCGATCTTAAGGCGAAAAAATGTAACGAAATTATATCGTAACTAGTTATAAATATGCACTTCCAGCACACTAATTTGTAAGGAAAGGAATTTCGGGGAGTGGTCATTTCAATTATAATAGACAAGGAATTTCAATTATAGTTATGCAGGAAAAAAAACTTCAATTACGTAGAAATTGAATTTTAAAGAATTGTCCCATTTCCATGTTTTTCCTCCCTCCACATGAATATTCCAGTTTCATATTAGGCATTGCCATATGCCTCTTCCATCGAACACATAGATAAATAATTGTAATCAGCGAACACGTTACAGATATCTAAAAAAAAGTTCGTTTGCAGTTATCCTGGAAATTTTCCAATTACAGATAAATTGAATTTTAAAGAATCCCATGGTGTCCATTTCCACCTTTCTTCTTCCACATGAATATTGCAGTTTCATATTCTTCATCGGCATATAATTACTCTTTCATCGAACACATTCCACAATAATGTCAATGACGCTCAAAAAATTTATTGGACCATATGAACCACTTAACTCTATGGCTTACCATGAATATCTCATGGGTTCTTTCATCGTATGCAAACTTCATTATTGTAGAGTTAATCTTCTTCTTGCTGTTGTACATGAAATTACTGCTGAGGTGTTTCTAAATACATTTCATAGTTATTAGCTCGCTGATACTCCATTATTGTGTTTTATACTGTTGTGGCCCTTCATTGGGCACCTTTCTGAAGACAAATAGGTGTGACAGACTTGTTTAACCCACCTACAGTGATTTATTTTGAGCCTCCTCTTGGATTTCGGTCTTAGATATTCTGATATAAGGGATCCAAGGGCTGGTCCTGGTTGCTGAAGCACACATCCCTGAAAAATGCATTTTTCAGGCCTGTTTTGCTGAGTAGTCTAGATTGGGAACATTACAGAGCCATCCATCGGAAATGGCAGAAGGTGCACCATGAAAGTTGATAGATTGAGACTTGATGTTATGGAGAATGTAGGAGCCCCTACTTCATAGTGTAGATAGAGACAATATCCTGATTGATTTACTAGAGACATGGCTCTTATAATAAAATTTATTGTGACTGAACCATATTCATTTCAAGAAGCAATAATGCAATGAACTTGGGTTGATGAAATGGTGGTGGAGTATGACTCCATTTTCAAGAATAATGCATGGGAGATTTTCCCAAGGCCGGTTGACAAATCAGTGGTTGGATCGAGATGGATCTACAAGGTAAAGCAAGCTGTTGATGGGAGTGTGGAGAAATAAAAGGCCATATTTATGGCCTGAGGATTCTCACAAATCGAGGGGATCCATACTTGCACTCTCAGTGCAGATGAACTAGCCCATTCACTAGATGGATGTGAAAACTATGTTTCTCAATGGGATAATTGAGGAAGAGGTGTACATAAAAAAACTGAAGGTTTCGATATATTCAACAGTGAGTTGCATGTTTGCTGACTCAAAAGAGAATTGTATGGGTTGAAGCAAGCCCCCCGTGCTTGGTACACTTTGATAAACGTCTATTTCACCAGACTCAGCTTCACCAAAAGTGAAGCAGATGAAAACCTGTACTAGATTGTGGTTGAGGTTAATCTATTGATTATTTTTATTTATGTTGATGATCCAATTTTAACTGGTGATGAGTAGTGGATACACTCATGCAAGGAGGATCTTGCAAGGAAGTTCAAAATGAAGGACATGGGACTCCTTCATTATTTCCTTGGATTGGAAATATGGTAGCAGGATGGTGAAATTTTTGTGTTTCAAGGCAAGTATGCAAATAAGATATTGGGTAAGTTTAACATGGAGAGTTGCAAACCCATGGATACTCCCCTTCCAGGAAATTGGAGGAAAGACGATTCTCCTTCTAGAGAGGTAGTGGAAGCTACTGCCTTTAGGAAGTTAGTGGGTTCACTAATGTATTTGGTGAACATGGGAATCGACATTTACTATGTAATTAACCAGCTGATTCAAGTTATGGTTAAGCCTACCAAGCTATTTTGGAAGGTGGGGAAGAATTTCCTAAGATACCCGAGGAGCACATCAGAGCCTGGTCTAGGGTATAGACGGACAGAGGGAGTGAAGCTTCAATGCTTCATAGATGCAGATTGGGCTAACAATCTATCAGACATAAAGAGCAGATAAGGAGGGATCTTTAGCATTGGATCAACAACAGTTCCTTGGTACAGAAGGAAGCAACAATCTATGGCACTCAATTCAGCAGAAGCGGAATACATGGAATCAAGTCAAACTACATGTGAGGCTATCTGGATGAGAAATATATTGGGTGGTTTGTTTGTTTCTCAGATGGATTGAACATGGATTCATTGTGATAATCAGAGTTGCATTAAACTCTTAATTAATCATGTGTTTCATGATAGGTCCAAGAACAGAGATATCTGGTACCATAATCTCAGAGATTGTGTGTAGAGAAGAATAATGTTACTTCAGTACATTCCCACGGAAGATCAGGATGTAAATATTCTAACGAAGACGCTCACCAGGAGAAAAGTAGAATACCATAGAGATATGATTGGGGTGGAGGCTAATCCCTTTCTTGTTGAGAGGGATTGCTGAGACTAAACAAGAAAATTTCATCACCCACGCCTAGTGCATTAAGCACCTACACTAGGGTGCGACCCACAGTGCTATTTTTGGTGCATGTCTATTTTAGTTAACCCTTAATTATAATGGACAATAAATTGTAATATAAATCTCAAAATAAGTTGTAATATTTACCTGAGAGTGATAAACTCAGTTATCTAGTGGATTTTGAGTTTGAGGTAGTTGGTGAGGCATGCAAATTAATTCTAGTTGTAACAGAGATCGAAGTGCAGTGGTGCATTAGTTAAGTTTAACTCAGTTAAGTGAGTTAAAATCAGTTGTGCTAATTGTAACTATTAGAAACAGTAGTGAGAGATCAAGTGAATAAAATACTAATTAATTACAATCAATGATCTTACATGAAACTAAGGATTTATATTATTAGATGCATGCATGTCACATCTAGTGGAGACCTAGTTGAGATCTAGGTGAAAGGAAAGTTGACTATCAATTGTAGGATTACTGAGTTGCATACATGCAACCAAACACCCGTTGGAGTTCCCATGATAGTTGTGTAGTCAAGTAATGCCATAACTCCTATCTTTAGGGATTGCATCCATCAGGGATTGCGTAACCAAGGCAGGTTGTATGGAGGAAGTAAATTTGCTAAGTATTAGTTAGTTTTATGTATGACGTTGTGTGACAATTAGCTGAGTACTGGTGGGCTCTTGTGAGAATATTTTTGTATGTAATTGTTTCATGATCCATGCTAAATATGCAATAGAAGATAGTGGGGTTTTGAGCAGAAATATTTCCCCCGGAAATTATCTATGTTCTGTGTGATTTGATTCTTCTTTACTTCATGTGATTGGCGATTGTGTTTTTTTAATTTCACAAAATACTTGTAGAAGCAATTCAGTATTTATCTTTAGTACATTGTTAGATTGGGTGAATCCAGGATATTCATTCTGTTGTATAATTTCTACAGATTCATGAGATATGCACTTTAAATTCTACAAACCATTACTTCATAAGAAAAAATATATTTTTTATTCTAAAACTTAAATGCCTCAAACTCTAATGCAAAGAGGTCATCATCAAATACAATCATACCAACTAGATCACACCTATTATTCACTTCTTTATTAGAAGCTTTGCGATCATCAACAAGGTCTATTGTTGGATTCTGCAATTCACAACTCACTTTGGAGTCACCATCCACATGTGTCTCGTCACAGTGGGATTCACCATCAATGTTATAGTGGGGTTCTCAAGAATCTATATGCTCTTTCTCTACTTCACATGTAGAGGCTTCAACTTATAACTCTGCAATATTTTTTGTGTCTTCTTCATCCATATGCATCTCTACATGATGGGTTTCACTTTTATAGTATTTATGACAATCATCCACCTCTGAGTGGGATTACCTAAGATTTGGTTTCCTCCTAGAGTCTTACTCATTTACTCTCATACCCAGAGTTGACTTTCTATTGATTCTTCAATAAACTGTAACATAATTTTCTTCGTTATGACACTTTCCTTTATACTGAATTCTACTTCCATGGTCTTCCATGCTTCCTAGGAAGATGTAGCTTTTTCTACCTTGCACAAGGACTTCTCATCCAGTGCATGTTTTATAAGATCTCAAACGATGGAATCTCATACTTCAACACATGGGTTATTAGAATGATACTAAATAAACTCTTTACATTGAAGAAAATTTTTCATTTTGATAGTTCCCAAAAATTAAAATTTATACCAATAGATTTTGGAAGTGTTACAAGGTTTTTCATGATCCATTCATCCTTGAATTTTTCTTCTTCATCTACATATATTTTATATTCCCTGATTGTCATGCGAACCTATATGAGCTACTCGAAATAATTTGGCTCTTCCTTTCGATTTATTTCCTCGATTTGCTTCAGTATTTATTTGTGACCCATGATTGTCTTCTTTATTTTTTCTTATTTATTCTTTCCATATTGTGTCAGCCTTCTAAAAATGAGCATCACATACACTTGATTATATTTAAAACTAAACATTTTAACCTTCACATAAACGATGGCTCCCAACAACTACTAGAAAATTTGCTAAGCTCTTCTGCGCAGTTTCTTATGAAGGCTCATGGCTACAAATTATCGTGGAGACTCCTTCTTTACTCAATGGTGGTGGCTCTTCCCTCTTGATATGATGGTGGCTTTGTATTCTACTCACCCTAATATTTTAGTCGTTTGGTTTACAAACTCTCAACGAGAAATAGTTTCTACTTATGGACTAATGGATGCAATTTGATTTGTGGGATACTAACAATAGACAAGGGTCGTAGTGGAACTAACTCATGACCTTATTAACTCCTTTCATTCTTTGAAACCTTGCTAAACCTTGCTCTAATACCACTTGTTATTTAGAGGGAGAGATAAACATGCAAACACAAGACAAATAAAGAGACAACTTTTTTCTTGAATAAAGAAGTTATGTTCATTAATTATTTTCTCTTATTACTTCAAATTAAAAATGACCGAACCATGAGTCTATAAGCACTAAACATTCTAAATATGGACTCATGAAATCTCTAACTTTATTTTCCTCTTGCAAACTATGACTTGACGATTTAACTAAACTTTTCTAACTTCACTTTAACATAAATCAACATTTTTGTTTTCCTTAACTTAGCTTTTCTTTACAAGGCATTAACCTTTTATCCCTAACTCACTTGAATTCTAATATTAAACTTAACTTTCTTTCCTTCACTTAACTTAACTCTTCATACATTGCATGCATACGAGAGTACTTACTATTTTTATCAAGTGAAACAGTTTTGATCTATGATGAACTTGTGATCCATGGTAGTAAATCAAAAAGGAAATTCGGGGATAGGTTGGTATGAATTATGATGTGCTCCTCTAATTTTTAAATTGTTATATGAGACTAGAGTTCACATGGTTGTAACACATTTGAATATTTGACAACTACTAGGGTAGTTGGTTTTTTGATTCTATAAGATTAGTTTCATTAATACCATTTACATATTCGTTATGTTAAGGAATAATTGTATGGAATGATTATCTACATACTTCAACAAGTATTAAACTTATGAATTTTAATAATCGCCAAATATAAAAGGTGAGGTATGTATGGAATCCCGTAGTTTCAGTTTGAGAAAATCGATCATATGAAATGAGTCACGATGCAACACAAACCTATAGTGATGGGCCATCTCAGTGCACTAAGGCAACCTCTGATGTGGGTGACTACAGGGGCATGACAATGAGTTTTTTTATTAAAATAAATGTTATGCCAGAGGTAATCTTTCAACCTCCTTCTTAATATATATATATATATATATATATATATATATATATATATATATATATATATATATATATATATATATATATATTAAGTGAGGAAGATAAATCACATAGTAATTATTCCCTAGTTTGAAATGATATCAATTAGTAATATTACTTGATTTATTTATAATGCATTCATGATTTTCTAATTTCTATATGAAAATCTTTACCAAAATCTCAATACCTAACAATAAATTAAGATTAAAAAAAATACTAAACTGTATTTTGTATATATTTTCTTACAATATTTTTACTTACAATTAAAAAAACTAAATGCTAAAATATTATCTAAGAAATAATTAAATAGTGAAAATAAAATTGGGAGGTGATTATAAGACATATGCCATAGTAAATTTTTTCACTTTTCATTTAGAAATAAAAATTAAAGTTGAAAATGTATATATTATTGATGAATTTGTATACTAATTTTTTTTGGATATATATATATATATATATATAATCGTTATATTGCATCTGATTTCTTGCAAATTTTTAGTGAAAGTAATTTAATTTTTTTCATATATTTACAATAAATAAAAATTAGCTCAGTGAATGTAAAACAATTGACAATCACCTTGTTACATGAAGTATTATATAAAAGTATGTGTTGCAAAGTTCAAATCCCCTTGAGTTAAACCAACCAAAAAATAATAATTTTTATCTATTTATTTATTTATTATATTTTTAGAATGTGGTATGTATATTGTAATTGTTTTTAAATGAAATTATTTTTAATTTATTACTTTTATGCAATTTTTAATATAATTTTTGAATAAATATACATTAAATTAAATACTTACAATGAGTTAAAAATAAATTTTTATATTATAATAGATGGAGAATGCCAGGGTTTGGTGAACGTTTAGGGTTTGGAAAGAACTGAAATCTGATAGTGAAAATCATGAGGAGGGTGCAACGGACGATAGTTGGTTCTGAGAGATTGTATGGAAACATCATCAAGGGGGGAGATATCCCCTCGTACTAGAATGTAACGATAGGGGCATACATTAGTAAACAAGAAAGGCCCCAAGGGGGTTCAACCCCTAATGTAGGCACAATATTGGGAGCAGAATGCCAGGCTAAAATTTCATGGCAATTTCTACTAAGAGCTCTGAAAAAGCTCAGATTTTTTATCCCTACAAATGTACTGTATGAATAGCGGAGTTACATGTAATATCATGCATTGATATGAAAATTCACAGGGATATGGCCAACGGAGAAATATCTGCTCAAATGGATACAGGAAAAATGGCAACCCAAGGGTCATATAGATCTCAAAATTCGAGCCTAGAGGGTTCTTTATAGTCATATTTACTCATATTGTAGATAAATAAAGGATTTTTGAATGAGGTCCTTATTTCTATTACAATGCAGGGTTATTTTATGGCAGTGGGAATAATGCTATAACTCTGATCAAGAACAATTTATGGCTACATCGGTCCGGTTACGACTATTTTCACTCTCGTTGGACTTTGGGACCTTGAAATCTTGGAACGCATCGATAACTCTCTTGGTAGCTTTGTTAAAATAGCTGAAACAACCCGTCAAGTTCAGTATACTTATTTTTCTCATATATGCATATAATGAGTATATCTTAGCCGCTACCAAAATCAATAGAACTTGAATATGAGGGGAAAATCTGGCACCAGCTTCTTAATTATGAACATATTCTATTCGGTTTCCGCCAATGCCATGAATATGGAAATATTTATAAAACGTTTCCTCTAAATAATCCTGAACAATTGGAAGGGAAGCAACCAAAATGAGGAGTGTCACCCAAAAAATAAGACGGATTCAAGACTGTTACGAGCATAAATAATAACAGAAATATGCATGCAATCCATATCAATAACCCAATGAAACAAAGGAGTACGCAAAAAAAAATATGACATATTGTAGGAAATTGATGAAAACTAGAAGGAAGGAGAACAACCAAATGATGAAGGGAAATGAATGGTAACTAAAAAAGCTCAAAAAGCTAAAATTAAGGCACCACAGGAATCAATGGAAAAGGAATATTATGAGCAAGCATATGAGTAGTCGCCAATGGAGGTAGAGAGGAGCAGGGAGGAGTTAAGTACAAAGGAATTACTTCTAAAAAATATCCTGAAAGAATGGAAGAATCTTGATGATAGATCTATCTCGGACGATCAGAAGAAGTTGTGCAAGGAAAAATTTGAGCAATATTTGACCTCCCAATCTAAAAAATAGATGGATATTCTGGAAAAATAGAACTCTCAGAAGACCCCCTCTGAGGATCCTAGCACCCAATATAAAGGAGGCAAAAATATGGGAAGAAATAATCTACAAGAATCGATAGAAATAGTGGGAGAAATGTTAGTTAACTCACGAAGGATAATAGTGTTATCAATGGTATTCCAACAACTACACAAAGTTCAATGAAAGTGATCTCCTATAATATAAGAGGCTTAAATAGTAAAGGAAAACATAGGTATTTAAAAGAAAGATTAAGAACAGAGTAGCCATAGGTGATGTTGATTTAGGAAAATAACATTTCAAATCAAAGATTAGAAGAAATCCTCAAACTTTCAAAACCTCATTATGAAGAAATTGCTATAGATTCAAGAGGCAACACTGATGGAATAAAAATTCTATGGAACCCAGCTAAGATTATGGCCGAAGGTTGGATCGGATTGTCGCACATTCTAATAGGTCAACTTAGACAAGTTGGAACAAAGGAAAATATCCAAGTATCCTTTGTATATGGGCCTCGTATTCCAAGATAAAAAGAGGTGTTCCTCAATAGTATAATAACGCTAAGTAATATGCATAATGAGAAGTAGTGGTTGTTGGGAGGTGACTTTAACATGATCACTAGTTTGATAGAGCAAAAAGGAGGCATAAGGAGAGAAGAGTCGGAAATGGAACTCTTTAGAGATCGGATAAATGAATTAAGGCTAGTTGAAATTACCACATTGAATGGAAAGTACACAAGGAATAATAGAAGAGGGGTTGCACACCAAGTAGGCTCAATATTGGATAGATTCCTAGCAACAGAAGCCATGGTTAGCATGGATATCCTCTATGAAGCGACTATCCTCCTGACCTGGGGTCAGATCATTGGATGATAAGTATGGAAATTTACATGAAGGAATGTAATAAAAAACATGCATTTATATTTGAGGCTTTTTAGCTACGAGACCCAACCATTCTTGAAAAAGCTAAAGGATGGTGGGAAGAAATTCAAGACCAAGGCCGGAACAGGATGCACTCATTTGAACTTTGTATAAAATACTTAAACCAATAGATTAAAAAATGGAACAATACTAAGTTTGGAAACATTCAACATGACAAGGAAAGATTGCAAGGAGAAATGAAACTAATTGAACAAGAAATGATCGTAAATGGAAGGGAAGAGAATCTGGTCATAGAAGAAGGAAACCTCCTAAGTAAACTCAAAGAGCATAGGAAACAAGATAAAATACTATGGAAACAAAAATCTTGCATCCAATGGCTAAGAGAAGGGATAAAAACACAAAATTCTTCCATAAGGCTATGATACATAGGAGATAGCATAACTATATCTTTTCCCTAAAGGACACAAGAGGAAATATACTAGTGCAACATAATGAGATGGAAGCCCTGTTATTCAATCATTTTAGTCATATTCTAACAGAACCTGATGAACATAGATCAGTTTCCATTGAGTGCACCACATAAAAAATACCCTCAATAGAAAGCCGAGAAATCAAGGAAGTCGAAGAATTTGTCAATGGTATTGCAAAAAAAAAAGCCCCTGGTCTAGACGGCTTTACGGCTAAATTGTATGAGGCAACTTGGTCCTTCATGGGAAGCGACATATGGGAAGTAGTTGCGGAATCCCACCGTTCACGATAGTTATATCCAACACCTCAGTTCTACCCTCATTTCCTTAATTCCTAAGAAGGAAAATTCAAATGTACAAGCCATTTTTTGGCGTATTTCCTTATGCAATGTAATATACAAGATATTATCTACAATTATGGTAAATCATTTGAAACCTATCCTCCTGACCCTAATTTCTCATAAGAATATGGGCTTTAGGAAAGCCACACAAATTTTTGATGGCACAACCATGGCGCAGGAAGCTATACACTCTCTTCGTACCCTGAAAGCTAAAGGTATGTTGATTAAGCTTGATTTATCAAAATCATATGATCGCCTTAGCTGGAATTGTCTTAAAGATATTCTCCAGGCTCTTGGCTTTGATGTAAGATGGATCTATTGGATATTGTCTTTTATCTCATCTACTAAATATTTTTTCATGCTTAATGGAGTTCCCTCCACTCCCTTCAATGCTACCCAAGAGCTAAGACAAGGGTATCCACTCTCCCCCTTCCTATTTATCATTGCAGCTGAAGGCCTAGGTTGTCTTATCAAAAGTAATATTAGTGAAGTGCGACTGAAGGGTCTTAATCTTTGGGGGGCAGGTTTAAACCTCTCCCACCAATAGTTCGTAGATGACACCATACTTTTTTTTCAAGCTACTTTGAAAGAATCAAAGGCTATCCTATCAATTTTTAAAAACTTGATGGAATCCTCTAGGACCATTATTAATAATGAAAAATCAAATGTGTAGTTCTTTAATACTAATTTACTATCACAACTCTTTCTTTCACGTACCTTAGGTTTCAACATAGGATCTTTGCCTATGAAATAGTTAGGAATCCCCTTAAGTCTAAATTGCCTTCGGGTTTTGGGATGGAAAGATCTCCTTAGCGGCATACAGGCCAAGCTTCAAAATTGGGCGTTCATGTTGCGTAATGATTCGAGTAAGGTTTTCCTCTTGAGAACAGTCTTATAGTCCATTCCAATCTCTTAGCTCTCGGTACTGGCAATGCCTAAAACTAGTTGTAATGATATGGTTAAGATGTTTAAGAAATTTCTATTGCAGGGTTACCATCAAGCTCGTAAATGGTCCCTCCTTTCATGGGATAAGCTTACGAAAATGAAGAATATAGGAGGCATAGGGCTAAAAGGTCCATACTTTTTGGATCAGGTGATGGGAGCCAAAATATGGTGGAGATGGTTACAGGGGGGATCTGTGGAAAATAATCTCAGAAAGGAAATATGATATTCTCGTCAGTATTGTAGGGAAATAAAAAGTGAAAATAACACCGAAAGAACCTAATATATGGAACTTGGTAGCCTTAAAAAAATATATTTTTGTCAACACAGTTTCTGGGAAATCAGAGGAGGTAACATAGCCTATTTTTGGGAAGATTCATGGAAGTAAAGGGAAAAATGTTTCAGTCGAATTGATTTAGGGGAGATTTTTATATTCACCAATAGGCCGAACACTAATTCAGTAATACATTTGTGGAATGAGGAGACATAGCTTCAATGGAGGAAATTGAAGTTAAAGGATCAGTGGCAGAATGCTCCAGAAACTCTCCAATTGAAGAAGTACTAAAAAAAACTAGAAACCAGAAAATTAACTGCAACAACACGAGAGGATATCTTGAGATGGGGATACCACACTAAGGGCATGTTCACTATACAAGAATTCTACTTCATAAAATCAAAAAATTTACACAGCATAGATTTTCCCCTTTGGCAAAAAATATGGTGAGCAAAACATTAGCCAAAAATTGAATACTTTTCATCGCTAGTTAGCCATGGAAAAGTTCCTACCTTCGATCAACTACAGAAGAAATGGACGTATGGTATGTTGGTATGCATGTTGTGTAAGAAGAATGAATAAAATATCAAATACCTGCTAACTAACTATTCTGTAGCTGCGACCCTGTGGCAAAACCTCGCCTCCCTCTTTCAACAAAAGGATCAAGATAGTAGAAGCATTAGGGATACTGTTGAAATATGGAGAAAAGGAGGGTACAAAATCGTTTTCCTTAACATAGCATGGAGACTCTCTATGGGGCTTCTCATATGGGACATCTAGAAAAAAAAAATAAAAAATGGATAATATTCATAGATGAGTCTAGGCCACATGAAGAGATATGGAAATTGATTCTGAATAAAATCAGAGAAACTATCCTTAGTGAGAAATGTCATGAGGACCACTAGAAAGTAAATGGGAATAAGGCTAGAATTTTAGCTATGGTTAACCTGGAACCCCAAATTCTAGCCCCGACATCTTGGAAGCAAAAAAATCCAGAGAGATAACCAAAAGACAAATTCAAGGCTCCTCCTCAAGGGTTTATGAAGCTTAACTATTACAGAGCCTCTAAAGGTAGCCCGAGTCAGGCAAGAGCATGAGGAACATTGCGTGATTCACACGGTTTAGTAAGAATAATATCTGTGATGGACCTGGGTTTCTCCACGAGCAAGGAAGCTTACCTTATGGTAGTAAAGAAAGGCCTGATGATAACAGCGAGAGAACAGTATCACAGAATCACTGTGGAACGGGGACTAGACCATGGTAACTGAGGCCCTGTAGAAGATGCAATAGGGGACATGCTGGGATAAATTAGTCAGAGTTGGAGAACAGCTTGCCTAATCCAGGATATCAATTCAATCCTCCCAATCATTTTCTATATTATCCCATCGCATGTTTGCATAGCAGGGAATGAAGTTGTCAACTACTTGGAAAATTGGGGCTGCACTCACGAATGGTGACATCTCGACATTAACTGGGCTTAAATGGTTCAAGAGAAGGAACTACAGTCTCTACAGTAAATTTTGGATAGAGATAATGAGGATCCTTGGGATCCCCGATCGGGGTGCCAAGTGGGAGATTAGAGAGGAGAGGTGGCATGACACCATGCATACCACACAGCTACCTGATAAGGGTGTGCAGACAACTGGGTAGGTACTATCCCCTGCGCTACATAATGACCTGCGAGATTGATGGTTGTTGCCAACTCATGATGTAAGAGAGGTATCAAAAACATTGTCAACGTGTTAAGGGAGTTATGAATGGTGGCAAGGAGAAAGGTGGTAATTCATCTTGGAATTTTATGGTGGATGATAGAGTAGAGAGAGCTGCCATGCGGGAGCAAGTTGGAATGACAGTTTCACACTCCTTCACCTGGTGTGTTTTGTTACTCTTCAATATGGTTGTTGTTGCGAAGGACGAAAGATATAAGGTGTTCATATTCATTAATATTCATGTGTTTTATAACTCAATGATATTCTTGGGGTTTTACTTATCGTTTGGGCTCTAAAATGGTAATTGGGTATATTATTATAATTTTATTCTGGTTCTTTTTTGGGTATTTTGGTTCTTTTCTGTAATCCTCATCTCCATGGAAATTCTAAGCTTGCAAGCCTTGTTGGGATGTCTTCTAGTAGTAGTTAAGGGGCTCTGTTGGTTCTCCAATTTTTCTTCTCTTACCTTTTTTTTGGCTTGGTCCCATATGGACTTTGCATGTCTTGCTTTCTCTAACCCGTGTACCATGCAGTTGACCATCTTCTCTATATGCAACCCTAACAGTTCGAATATACAAGCTTATGAAATATATTGCATGACCTTAAATGACCCTTCTATCTATAGCGCTCGATTGAATTTGCTATCCAGAGTTTCACCCAATCAGTATTTTTATAATATGGGGGGCTTCGACTCCATATATTGTGCTTCACATCCTACTCTATGGGGTCATGAGTGTTTTCCAACCTTTTTTCGTTGGGGATTTTGGGTTACATTTATGTTTCTAGAGGTTTCATTCATGTTTCAAGGGGGCTCATCCTTATTCCTGCTTCCAAGGGGATCATTCTGCGGTTCATTCATGTTTTAAGGAGTCTCTGTCCTAATTTGCAGAAGTTCTGGTTGCTTCGTTGGGTTTTTCATCTTCTACCGTGGGGCAAGGTTTGGGTTCTGGGGGAATTCACTTCTCGTCAGGGGAGTATCTGCCCTTGTTCTGTTAATATGTAGCAGGATAAGGGAAACATTCTCGCCATGCATTTTTTGTCGCGGCAGGAAAATAAACTTCTTATTTCTACCCTTATAAATTCTCAGTCGATGGGAAGAAGGAATGATGACATGTATAGGTCTAATAATTACAATGATGTTACTCTGGACAGTCTGGATTTCTCTCACTGTTGTTTCACTAAACCAATTATTGAAATTCTATTGCAATATACATGTATCATTAATTTCTATATAGGTGTTTTTTTGGCACTGGTAACAGACTTCCCTTGACATTGTCAATCAATCCAATGGTTTGTACTGCAAGACAACATGGTTAAAGGCCAAAAAGAAAAAAATGATGCCAAGGATAAAGGAAAAAAAAAACAAAGTAAGTCCACAGTGGGATCGAGTAAGAGGGGATGGAAGTCAGGTAAAGAAATAGTGGAAAACCTTTCTGATGCCTATTGCATAGGCATTCCACCTCAAGCCAAAGCACTTATCTCATGTTGGAATCATAACAGCAACACCAAGGATGAAGGAGAAATTCAAAAGGAAGCAATGGAATTTCTAAAGGACAGTGGAAAAATGAGGAGTAGGTTGTCATTATTCGAGCAGTACATTCATACATATTGGACACTAAAGTGTGTACTGGCTAAGGAATTTATCAACATTCAAGAAATTGGAGGGGACCCAAAAGCTGCCTCCATCCTAACTTAGATAAGGACATACATTCAAGAAATCCACCTTATGCAGCACCACAACAATGTTCACGTGGGTCACATAGATTGACAATTGAAAATAATGCATCAAGTAGATATGCCCGGTTCTAATGTCAAGGACCCCGCACCGATTGAGTCTTCTGATGATTGAGTTCCTTACTTTTTTTCTTTTTGGACATGCCTATTTTGGGTAGCATTTACTTTCTAAAGTGTAAGAGACAATAAACTGGACATATCAGACAGTATTCAGTTTAATTTTTTTTGGTATTGGTTGGCCTATAACTCTTTAAGGTGGCTAAAAGACTTGGATTCCTATGGGCAGGTTGAGGCCATCCAACATTTTTATATGTAACCTACTTTTCTCTTTCTTGATAAATGGAAAATAGGAAGGATCTGCTAAACCTACAAAAACAAATATGTTATATTTAAATTTTATAATAATTTAAAAATTAATATAATTAGCATATTCTAATTTTATATTTAATTAAAAAGATTAATGAAAAAGGAAAAATATAATATTAAATAAAGAAATTGATATGATTAAATTTTATGTGGTTTGAATATATATTTTCAAAAATAAAAAATATAATTATCCTTTATGACTGATGAAATCTTTGTAGTACAACGATAAAGGGATAGAAGAGGAATTGATTTTCCGACAAAATGAAGAGCCCAACAAATCATTTTACTTATACAAGATAACCTGTAAATGAAATTACGACCTCCATATAGGTGCGAGATAGTAGTAGCATGCACGGTGACTATTGAGTCAGTGTTATATAATATTGTCTTAAATTGATATGGTTTTTTTAGATGTTAGATAATATTGTCTTAAATTGATGTAGTTTTGTGTTAATTGTAAGTGTCTTAAATGAGTTTAGTCTTAATTTTCATTGTCTTAAATATAGTGTTTTGTCTTAAAATACTTTTGTCTCAAATTATTTTACTCTTAAATATAAAGTTTTGTTAGAAATTGTTTGTCTTTAACTATTTTTGTTTTAAATATAACTTTTTTAATGAAAATTAACTCAAACAAAAAGTGTTTTTTAAGGGCAAAATATTTTTTTTGTAATAAAAAATGTCTTCAAACTACATGTAGTCTTAAAACTACATGAGTACATGTAGTAGTGTATAAGTCAAACTAGGAATGGCGGAGGGAAAATCGTTTTTTCAATTGTCCATCTAATTTGCAATAGATTTTAAAGAAACGTTCTACTTCCGTATATAAATAACATTATACAACAGGTGGTCTACTCTTACTGGAGACCATAGAGTGTGGCTTTCATATCGTATCATAAAAAGTTGTATATACTTGTTCTCGGAAACACTCCATACTCTTTCACGAGCAATACAAAAGCATGCCTCTTGAATTTGCAATGTCGAAATTCCTGTACTTAACAGACACATTTGGAAAATGTTTTGTGCACGTGTCTGTATTTAGCCCTGCTATTATCGCTTCAATACATGTGCTTATAATCCTTTTCAACCTTCCCACAGAAACTGTTGAAAATTTGAAAATTCCAAAATAATAGAAGGAGAATAAAACTACCTTCCTTAACACAGAGAAAATTCTAAAATTGAATTCACAGTGACAGATTTTCAACTCAGAAAATCAAATTTCTATTTAAAAAAAAAACCGATACAAATTCTTCCTCTCTGCTGAGGGATTTACAATTATGACTGTTGTTGTCACAGTGCACACTTAAGACCTCTGTCTCAATTAAAAAAAATTCTTGTCTGTGTCTAATACAAAAAAAACTCACTGTGTTTTTTTTATAAAACATACACCTCTGTGTATTTTTAATTCTGCTCTCTGTTTTTAAAAAAAATACACACTGCTGTGTATAATTTTAAATCTGCACTCTCTGTCTTTTTAAATTGATGCACTGTTGTGCTCTCAACAACTAACAAAAATTTACAATATTTTTCTATTACATATAAACAAAATATCTAAAAATTTAATGTCATTCATTGACTTTACAATCATCGCTAAAAAAAATTTATGGTGCCATAAATTCTGTCAGCACCGTTTCAAAAATTTATGTCAAATTTTGAATTTGGTGGCAGCGGTGAATTTTCCGCGGTGGTGGCGGAACGGTGGCACGCTGGCAGCGTATGGTGGAGCCACCACAAGCTGGTGGTTGCGGGGGGTATGGTTCTTCCCGTACCCATCAAATGGGTGAGCCCCCGCACTAAATTACAGCCACACATTTGTGGTCAATGTCCAACTGGCAAGTCAAATGCAGGGGGTCGCCTTCCATTAACCTCTGCGCATTTTTTGCTCCCGCACTCCGTTGATTTCTTCAAACCTGCCTCCGCGATAACCTTCTGCGTCTGATCAACTGTGCTCCCGCCTGTAATCTTGTTCCAGCAGTTGGAAATTAGATTCCAATACTCCCCCTTAATTTCAACTGCTAGGTTTTCCTGCATACCCAAGCATTTTCTGAAATGTTCAAAGCTTTTCTGTGCAAGTGGCTTTGTGAGGATATCTGCAAATTGATCCTCCGTTCTGCAATGATGCAAAACTATCTCACCATTGTTAACCAATTCACGTATGAAGTGAAACTTGGTGTCAATGTGTTTAGTCCTCTTATGAAAAACTGAATTTTTGGACAATGCAATAGCTGAAGTATTGTCACAAAAGATCACTGTCCCTTTTACCTGTTCTTGACATAAGCTTCTCAACATTTTCCGCATCCAAACTGCTTGACACGCTGCTGCTGTAGCTGCCACATATTCTGCTTCTGTCGTAGATAATGCTACAATGGGTTGTTTCTTAGAAGCCCATGAGATGGCTCCTAAACCCATGTGAAAAACATAACCGGAAGTGCTCTTCCAATCATCTACACTTCCAGCCCAATCACTGTCTGTGTATCCAACTAAATCTGAACATTCTGAAGTAGTATAAAAAATACCAAACCTTTTAGTACCTTTAACATACCTAAAAATTCTTTTTGCTGCTTGCCAATGTGCATCCTTTGGCTTTTCCATGAACCTGGAAATCAAACTAACAACATGCATTATGTCCGGCCTAGTTGCAGTCAAGTACATAAGGCTGCCAACTATGCTTTTGTATAGACTAGGATCAAAATCCTTACTGTTGTCCTCTCTGCTAAGCTTTAATCCCATCACTGTGGGAGTGATTGCTGCTTTGCATTCCTGCATGTTAAATATTTCAAGTACCTCATTAACATACTTTGCCTGTGAGATAAAAATCCCACTTTCATCTTGTTCTACTTCTATTCCCAAGAGTTATTTCAACAAACCCATATCAGTGATTTCAAATTCTTCTTTCATGACTATTTTAAAATGTTCAATAAGGCAATCATCATTACCTGTAAAAATAACATCATCAACATACAAGACTACAATCAAGATTTTACCGTCTTTTTCTTTGATGTAGAGGGTGGGTTCTCCCTCACACTTCTCAAATCCATTTTCCAGTAGATAAGAGTCTATTCTACTGTACCATGCTCTTGGCGCTTGCTTCAGCCCATAAAGAGCTTCTTCAGTTTGCATACCTTGTGCTCTTGGCCTTTCTTTTCATAACCGAGAGGTTGATCAATGTAAACCTCTTCCATTAACACTCCATTCAGAAATGCTGACTTCACGTCCATTTGGTAAACTTTCCATTTTTTTTGTGCTGCTATGGACAACACTACTCTCACGGTTTCCATTCTTGCAACCGGTGCGAAAGTTTCCTCATAATATATGCCATGCTTCTGCTTATAGCCTTTGACAACAAGCCTTGCCTTGTGTCTCTCTATCTTGCCTTCAGCATTACTCTTGGTCTTGTAGACCCATTTAACACCAATGACATCTTTACCTTTTGGGAGTTCAACCAAATCCCAAGTTTTGTTCCTCTCTATGGCATTTATTTCCTCATCCATAGCTTCTATCCATTTCCTATCCTTGATGGCTTCTTCGAAATGAACAGGATCATCAACATGACAATATAAAGCAAACAAAGAATTGATACCTTCATTAGCTATATCTTGTTCATAAATATCTTTCAAACTTTTGAATTTCTTACCTCTTTCAATAGGTGTACAAATGCTTGAAGAAGCACTTGAATTTCCTCCTTGTGGTGTGCTTGGAGAAGCACTTTCATTTCTCCTCAAGGGTGTGCTTTGCTGCTCTCTTGTTGGTGTTGCTGTTTGGGGATGTATTTCAGCCAACTCATCATCATTCTCATCATGAGATAAACAGTGTTTAACATTCACTGTTTTCTCTATGCTTCCATCCCAAGCTTCCTTCTCAATAAACTAAACATCTCTGCTCACAATAAACTTCTTGGTGGATGGGTTGTATAACCTGTAGGCCTTGGATTCCTCACTGTATCCAATGAAAATACATTTCTCCCTCTTGCTGTCCAACTTCTTCCTTAGCTGATCCGGTATGTGTGCATAAGCCACACATCCAAAAACCTTCATGTGTGTGACACCTTGCTTTGTGCCACTCCATGCCTCTTCCGACACTTTGTTCATCACTGCTTTTGTAGGGCATCTATTCAAAATGTACGCTGCACAATGTACAGCTTCAGCCCAATAATCATTAGGCAAATGCTTTGCCTTTAACATACTCCTTGCCATGTCCATTATGGTTCTGTTCTTCCTTTCGGCTACTCCATTTTGCTGCGGAGTATATCTAGTTGTAAACTTCTTTTGAATACCATTTTCTCTACAAAAACGTAGAAAATATTTAGAGATATACTCACCTCCTCTATCAGTCCTTAAGACTTTGATATGCAGCCCACTTTGTTTCTCAACAAGTGCTTTGAAATTGCAAAAATTTTCAAACACTTCACTTTTATTTTTCAAAAAGTAAACCCAAGTTTTTCTTGTAAAATCATCTATAAATGTTAGCACATAGTGGTTGCTTGCAAGTGATGGAGTTTGCATCGGTCCACATACATCTGAGTGGACAATCTCTAAGGGTGCTTTTGCCCTTATGCTTTTCCCGGAAGGAAAACTTTCTCTGTGTTGTTTCCCAAGAATACAACCTTCACAAAGGTTGTCTGGTTTCTCTATCAATGGTAAACCACTTACCATTCCTTTTCTATTCAATAAATTAAGACCTCCAAAGTTGAGATGACCAAATCTCAAGTGCCATAACCAATTATCATCTTTTGGTTCGCTTTGGTAAGTCTCTTGTGCAAATACTGCTTTCTCTTCACCATTCTTCAAATCTGCTCTCATTCTGAGAGGGAACATCTTGTTCCTTGTCATCTTCACTTCAACAATACACTGCTTGCTGGGTGGTTTGTCCATGATGGTACAAACATCATTATCAAAGAAAACATTATACCCCTTATGGACAAGCTGTCCAGTACTTAAGAGATTACACTTCATTCCTGGAACATAATAAACATCTGCTATGGATTTCTTTGCACCTAATCTTGTTAAAACATTCACATCTCCTTTTCCCATAATAGAAACTTTGCTATCAGTTCCTAGTGTGACTTGTGACTGCACACTCTCATCTAACATAGAAAACATTGCTAAGTTTCCTGTCATATGGTTACTACAACCGGAGTCTAGAAACCATAAATCCTCATTCTTTTCTTCAACCATATTACAAGCTAAAAACAAATTGTTTTGGCTGCTATTTTCTTTTGTGAAATTTGCACTAGTTCCACTTCTCATATCTTGTTTCTTCTTTCTACATTCATTAGCATAATGACCATATTTCTTACAATTGTAACATTGGACATTGGATTTATCATACCTTTGTCCTTGATCATTCTGCTGTCCACTTTGCTGGCTGCCTTGGCCGTGATGCTGATTTGGATTGCTGCCCTTTCCTTGAGCATTTGCTGGACTATTCCTTCCACCTATGTTTTGGCTTCTGCCTTTTCCTCTTCCTCTGCCTTGCCCTCTTCCTCTTCTGAAAGACATCTGGGTCTTAAAAGCATGCTCAAGAGATGAGTTTTCACTCCTACTCAATCTCTGTTCATGGGTCATCAGTGATGCATGTAGCTCATCCACTGAAAACTTTGTGAGATCCTTAGTCTCCTCTATGGTGGTGACAATCACATCAAATCTTGAGGGTAGACTCCTCAAGAGTTTTTCCACAATCCTCTTGTCTTCAAGAGTTTCTCCATGTGATCTAATTTGTGTAACCATTCCAATCACATGAGTGAAGAATGAGTCAATAGTGTCTGACTCTTTCATACAGAGAGTCTCATAGTCTCTCCTTAGCAATTGAAGCTTTGTTGTCTTCACTTTCTCCATTCCCTGATAAGCTGTCCTGAGAGTTTCCCATGCTTCTTGGGATTTCTTAGCTGCTGCTATCCTCGGAAACACACTCTCATGCACTGCTTGATACAAAAAGAAAAGAGCCTTGGCATCTCTCTTCTTATTGTTCTTCAGTGACTCCCTTTCTGCCTGAGTTAAAACATAAAACTCTGCTTCATTTTTTGGCTCTTCAAAGCCATCCTCAACTAATTCCCATAACTCTTGTGAGGTAAATAAAGCTCTCATAGTTATTGACCAGTACTCATAATTTTTCCCATTAAATTGTGGGAGATGGATATTTCCCAAACTCATACCAGTGCTAGAGCCAGCCATACTGCACTCTTAACTATGATTCAAAACACCTGACTGTGTGTTTTAATTTAACTAACTATTCTGCAACAGTAACACAAAACTGTATAGAGAAATACCTTTGAATTCTTCTTGTCTGAACCTTCACTCTGCTGGAGAGGCTTCTGAAATAACGAACTCCTTTCCTTCAGCTTATTTGACCTTGAAATAGCCTGGACGGCTCTGATACCATGTTGAAAATTTGAAAATTCCAAAATAATAGAAGGAGAATAAAACTACCTTCCTTAACACAGAGAAAATTCTAAAATTGAATTCACAGTGACAGATTTTCAACTCAGAAAATAAAATTTCTATTTCAAAAAAAAAACTGATACAAATTCTTCCTCTCTGCTGAGGGATTTACAATTGTGACTGCTGCTATCACAGTGCACACTTAAGACCTTTGTATCAATTAAAAAAAATTCTTGTCTGTGTCTAATACAAAAAAAACCTCACTGTGTTTTTTTATAAAACATACACCTCTGTGTATTTTTAATTCTGCTCTCTGTTTTAAAAAAAAATACACACTGCTGTGTATAATTTTAAATTTGCACTCTCTGTATTTTTAAATTGACGCACTGCTGTGCTCTCAACAACTAAAAAAAATTTACAATACTGTTCTATTACATATAAACAAAATATCTGAAAATTTAATGTCATTCATTGACTTTACAATTGTAGAAATTTGAATAACTGATACATTATTCACCGAGATTCTCCTGATCACACACTATTTGACTTCACGCACAATACAGAATCTCTTCTACCATTGATCATCACATGCGGAAATAAAATCAATTGCATGCGCACATTAAAGCCATAAAAATTCACACATATGAACACAGTATTTCATGGGAAAGCTTAAAGCTGAAAACCCCCAACTATCTGTATATTATACATGTCATGGAGATCATGTAACAATTATAGTACAAAGCTCTTTGCAAGCTCTCATGCACTACTTCCCTTGCTACACACTATCAAGCTAGATCTAGCAAAACTCATGCTCCAACCTTTAGCCACTTGATAGCCAACCTGAATTGCGTTTTCAAGCTATGGGATGGCCTCTTTATATAGATAAACCACCTAGCCTGAACTGCGCAATCCTCATGGGTTACTCCACCCATCTGTGTGTTGCAAATAGCAATAGTATAGTCACAATCGATAGTTAACCTGCTCTTTCACCTATTTCTGCACTGGTCTCCACTGAAACTGTCCATGCACTGAAGTTAACTGATGTATTCTTTAGTTGATTTATGAGTTTATAATTAGTGAATTAATTAATAATTAATTCACACCACTCTCACTAATTATATCTATTAGTTAACTTGGATACAAAAAGCTCAACTATGTTTAGATTAGTTAAACTGAATACAACTCCACTAACTTCCTCAATCAACTCCACCAAACTCTGTCACATGAGTTCTAACTGAAGTCTTCATGCAATAGCTTCACTTAAACCTTAGGAAAAGCGTATTTCCTTCTGTCAGTTGCATGTGCCACATCCAGGCATCAAACTGAAGTGCTCCAAGAGAATAAGATAATGTTTAGAGTCCAAATATTATTAAGAGCTAATAATATTCGACTTCCCTATTTTTAGGATAGGCAGTCTAAAAATAGACTTCGACCTATAGGTCCAAAAAATAGAGGTCCATCTATTTTTACCAACCTGACAAACCATCCATAAATAGCATCTCGCAACTTATAAAATATGCTCCATATGTCTAAAAATAGACTTTGCGACAAAAATCACATGTGTGGTCCCCACCTAGTTTAGGTGATCACTTTCCAATTAGGATCAGGAAAGATGTTTCAGGAGGCCTCCTTCACTGTTTCTTGTTGCCATTTTCAACACTCCCTCTCAACAAGAAAGGAATGTCTTTGCATGCGACATGCAACTCCATGCATTCACTCTCTACCATTTTCATAAACGCTATGTAACTCTATGCATTCGTTTCGTAACTCAAATCGAATAGGTCCCAAACAACTTCAATCGCCTTCTGATGCATCTAGCATCTATCATCAAAGCCTCGACCTCTGCCACAATCGCATGTCATCAGGAACCACTGCACTGTTGAACTCTTGCACCCATGCACTCTGCACTTGCTGTCAACTCTGATCCGCGCTCCAGTATCCGACACTTTCACTTTGATCTGCCTGCATCACTCCAACTGATCTTGCTACTGCTGCACTGTGGGCACCTCGTAGCCAGGTTCAATTCATGAGATCCACACCAACTCATGAATCTTGCCCAGAAATCTCCTCATGGGATTAATCATGCATGTCACCCCACCTCTCACCTGGTGGTATAGCTGCATGCACTCCCTCTGCCCATCTGGCACGAAATTTCTCTGCATGAGTGGTTTCTTCCACTCCATGATCCTCTTGTGGCTGCTCCACACCCCAAGGTTCACTTTCACCTGCATGCAAAACTTGCTCCCTCTCAAGCATCAGTTGCATGTCTTCCTTCTGCTTCCCAACAGTACGAAGCTCCGTAGAAATCCCATCTACATCAAATCTATAAAGATTCTTCTGCATCTCCAGTTGTGGCTGCTCCACAACCTTCTGAGACTGCTTCTCACACTGCATGTTGAGAGGCTCCCTCTCAACCACCAAGTCACTAACCTCTGCTTTTCTCTTCAAAGCTTTGCATGCATCTTGTACCTCAGTGCATGTAGATTCTTGGCTCGCGCACATTGCAATTGTCCCGCCGTCGCAAAATTTTCTAACAAAAGAGCTGATTTTAAATCGATGATATCTCCCTCATCCGAGCTCCGATTTGACCGATTTTTTTTTTCAATTTGGGTATTTTTTCGCAAGGAATCCAAATATGCTATTTTTTTCTGAAAATATTTCACCAAAATTTTTCAGATATTCCCTACAAACTCGCGCACCCAAAAATTCTCGCTCTCATTCCATGTAGAAAATTATATACAATATGCATGTATATTTCCAGCTTTCTCCATCTTTATGTTTCTTGAGTTTATCCTCAAACTCAACCGCTTCAATGCTTTGCAGTTGCTCCAATGATCAATATCGCTCCGATACCATGTAGAAATTTGAATAACTGATATATTATTCACTGAGATTCTCGTGATCACACACTATTTGACTTCATGCACAATACAAAATCTCTTCTACCATTGATCATCACATGCGGAAATAAAATCAATTGCACGCGCACATTAAAGCCATAAAAATTCACACATATGAACACAGTATTTCATGGGAAAGCTTAAAGCTGAAAACCCCCAACTATCTGTATATTATACATGTCATGGATATCATGTAACAATCATAGTACAAAGCTCTTTTCAAGCTCTCATGCACTACCTCCCTTGCTACACACTATCAAGCTAGATCTAGCAAAACTCATGCTCCAACCTTTAGCCACTTGATAGCCAACCTCAATTGCGTGTTTCAATGCTATGGGATGGTCTCTTTATATAGATAAACCACCTGGATTGAACTGCGTAATCCTCATTGATTACTCCACCTATCTGTGTGTTGCAAATAGCAACAGTATAGTCACAACTGATAGTTAAACTGCTCTTTCACCTATTTCTGCACTGGTCTCCACTGAAACTGTCCATGCACTGAAGTTAACTGATGTATTCTTTAGTTGATTTATGAGTTTATAATTAGTGAATTAATTAACAATTAATTCACACCACTCTCACTAATTGTATCTATTAGTTAACTTGGATACAAAAAGCTCAACTATGTTTAGATTAGTTAAACTGAATACAACTCCACTAACTTCCTCAATCAACTCCACCAAACTATGTCACATGAGTTCTAACTGAAGTCTTCATGCAATAGCTTCACTTAAACCCTAGGAAAAGCATATTTCCTTCTGTCAGCTGCATGTGCCACATCCAGGCATCAAACTGAAGTGCTTCAAGAGAATAAGATAATGTTTATAGTCCAAATATTATTAAGAGCTAATAATATTCGACTTCCCTATTTTTAGGATAGGCAGTCTAAAAATAGAAACCACCCATATGTCTAAAAATAGAGGTCCATCTATTTTTACCCACATGACCAACCATCCATAAATAGCATCTCGCAACTTATAGATCATGATCCATATGTCTAAAAATAGACATAGTCTAAAAATAGACTTTGCGACAAAAATCACCTGTGTGGTCCCCCACCTAGTTTAGGTGATCACTTTCCAACTAGGATCAGGAAAGATGTCTCAGGATGCCTCCTTCACTGTTTCTTGTTGCCATCTTCAACACTCCCTCTCAACAAGAAAGGACTGTCTTTGCATGCGACATGCAACTCCATGCATTCGCCCTACAACCTTCACAAGCGCCATGCAACTCCATGCATCTGCTCTGCAACTCCTCTGAAACTGAATAGGCTCCAAACAACTCAATCAGTCTTGATGCATCTAGCATCTATCATCAAAGTCTTTGACTTCTGCTTGGCCAACTGCACATGTCATCAGGAACCACTGCGCTGTTGAACTCTTTGCACCCATGCACTCTTGCACTTGCTGTCAACTCTGATCCGCGCTCCAGTATCCGACACTGTCACTTTGATCTGCTTGCATCACTCGATCGATTCGTTACCATCGTGGGCACTCGTAGTCGTGTTCAACTCATGAGATCCACACCAACTCATCGATCTCATCGTAAATCTCCCATGGGATTAATCATATGCATGTCGCCCCACCTCTCACCTAGTGGTATAGTTGCATGCACTCCCTCTGCCCATCTGGCACGAAATTTCTCTGCATGAGTGGTTGCTCCCACTCCATGATCCTCATCTTGTAGCTGCTCCACATCCCGAGGTTCACTATTACCCACATGCAAAACTTGCTCCCTCTCAAGCATCAATTGCATGTATTTTTCACACTTCCCAACAGTAGGAAGCTCCGTAGAAATCCCATCTACTTCAAATCTATAAAGATTCTTCTGCATCTCCAGTTGTGGCTACTCCACAACCTTCTGAGACTGCTTCTCACGCTGCATGTTGAGAGGCTCCCTCTCAACCACCAAGTCACTAACCTCTGCTTTGCTCCTCAAAGCTTTGCATGCATCTTGTACCTCAATGCATGTAGATTCTTGGCTCGCGCACATTGCAATTGTCCCGCCGTCGCAAAATTTTCTAACAAAAGAGCTGATTTTAAATCGATGATATCTCCCTCATCCGAGCTCCGATTCGACCGATTTTTTTTTTCAATTTGGGTATTTTTTCGCAAGGAATCCAAATATGCTATTTTTTTCTAAAAATATTTCACCAAAAATTTTCATATATTCCCTACAAACTCGCGCACCCAAAAATTCTCGCTCTCATTCCATGTAGAAAATTATATACAATATGCATGTATATTTCCAGCTTTCTCCATCTTTATGTTTCTTGAGTTTATCCTCAAACTCAACCGCTTCAATGCTTTGCAATTGATCCAATGATCAATATCGCTCCGATACCATGTAGAAAATTTGAATAACTGATATGCTATCCACCGAGATTCTCCTGATCACACACTATTTTAGCTTCATGCATAATACAGAATCTCTTCTACCATTGATCATCACATGCGGAAATAAAATCAATTGCATGCACACATTAGAGCCATAAAAATTCACACATATGAACACAGTATTTCATGGGAAAGCTTAAAGCTGAAAACCCCCAACTATCTGTATATTATACATGTCATGGAGATCATGTAACAATCATAGTACAAAGCTATTTGCAAGCTCTCATGCACTACCTCCCTTGCTACACACTATCAAGCTAGATCTAGCAAAACTCATGCTCCAACCTTTAGCCACTTGATAGCCAACCTGAATTGCATTTTCAAGCTATGGGATGGCCTCTTTATATAGATAAACCACCTGGATTGAACTGCGCAATCCTTATTGATTACTCCACCTATCTGTGTGTTGCAAATAGCAACATGATAGCCGCCAAATCGATAGTTAACTCGTTTCACCTATTTCTCGCATCAAGTCTCCAATTTAAATCCGTCCATGCACTGAAGTTAACTGATGTATTCTTTAGTTGATTTATGAGTTTATAATTAGTGAATTAATTAATAATTAATTCACACCACTCTCACTAATTGTATCTATTAGTTTAACTTGGATACAAAAATCTCAACTATGTTTAGATTAGTTAAACTGGATACAACTCCACTAACTTCCTCAATCGACTCCACCAAACTCTGTCACATGAGTTCTAACTGAAGTCTTCATGCAATAGCATCACTTAAACCCTAGGAAAAGCGTATTTCCTTCTGTCAGCTGCATGTGCCACATCCAGGCATCAAACTAAAGTGCTCCAAGAGAATAAGATAATGTTTAGAGTCCAAATATTATTAAGAGCTAATAATATTCGACTTCCCTATTTTTAGGATAGGCAGTCTAAAAATAGACTTTGACCTATAGGTCCAAAAAATAGAGGTCCATCTATTTTTACCAACATGACCAACCATCCATAAATAGCATCTCGCAACTTATAGAATATGCTCCATATGTCTAAAAATAGACTTTGCGACAAAAATCACATGTGTGGTCCCCACCTAGTTTAGGTGATCACTTTCCAACTAGGATCAGGAAAGATGTTTCAGGAGGCCTCCTTCACTGTTTCTTGTTGCCATTTTCAACACTCCCTCTCAAAAAGAAAGGACTGTCATTGCATGCGACATGCAATTCCATGCATTCGCCCTGCAACCTTCACAAGCGCCATGCAACTCCATGCATCTCGCTTCCGCAACCTCTGAAACCGAACAGGCTCCAAACAACTCAATCCAGTCTCGATGCATCTAGCATCTATCATCAAAGTTCTCGACTTCGTTTTTGGCTAACCGTACATGGCTAATGTGAACCATCACATTGCTGAACTCTGCATCCATTCACTCTGCACTTGTTGTCAACTCTGATCCGCGCTCCAGTATCCGACACTGTCACTTTGATCTGCCTGCATCACTCCAACTGATCTTGCTACTGCTGCGCTGTGGGCACCTCGTAGCCAGGTTCAATTCATGAGATCCACACCAACTCATGAATCCTGCCCAGAAATCTTCTCATGGGATTAATCATGCATGTCGCCCCACCTCTCACCTGGTGGTATAGCTGCATTCACTCCCTCTGCCCATCTGGCACGAAATTTCTCTGCATGAGTGTTTTCTTCCACTCCATGATCCTCTTGTGGCTGCTCCAAATCCCGAGGTTCACTATTACCTGCATGCAAAACTTGCTCCCTCTCAAGCATCAATTGCATGTCTTTCTTGCACTTCCCAACAGAAGCTTCGCAGAAATCCCATCTACTTCAAATCTATATAAAGATTCTTCTCAAGATTCCGCCAGGGCCGGCCCACAACCTTCGAGACCTGCTTCTCACGTTGCATGTTGAGAGGCTTCCTCTCAACCACCAAGTCACTAACCTATGCTTTACTCCTCAAAGCTTTGCATGCATCTTGTGCCTCAGTGCATGTAGATTCTTGGCTCGTGCACATTGCAATTGTCCTGCCGTCGCAAAATTTTCTAACAAAAGAGTTGATTTTAAATCGACGATATCTCCCTCATCCGAGCTCCGATTCGACCGATTTTTTTTTCAATTTGGGTATTTTTTGCAAGGAATCTAAATATGCTATTTGTTTTTGAAAATATTTCACCAAAAATTTTCATATATTCTCTACAAACTCGCGCACCCAAAAATTCTCGCTCTCATTCCATGTAGAAAATTATATACAATATGCATGTATATTTCCGGCTTTCTCCATCTTTATGTTTCTTGAGTTTATCCTAAAACTCAACCGCTTCAATGCTTTGCAATTGCTCCAATGATCAATATCGCTCAGATACCATGTAGAAAATCTTTTAACACAGCTCCGATACCATGTAGAAATTTGAATAATGGATGAGTTATTCACCGAGATTCTCCTGATCACACACTATTTTAGCTTCATGCATAATACATAATCTCTTCTACCATTGATCATCACATGCGGAAATAAAATCAATTGCATGCATACATTAAAACCACAAACAATCACACATATGAACACATTATTTAATGGGAAAGCTTAAAGCTGAAAACCCCAACTATCTGTATATTATATGTCATGGATATCATGTAACAATCATAGTACAATATTTTCAGGCTCTCCCATGCACTACCTCCCTTGCACTATCAAGCTAGATCTAGCAAAACTCATGCTCCAACCTTTAGCCACTTGATAGCCAACCTGAATTGCCTTTTCAAGCTATGGGATGGCCTCTTTATATAGATAAACCACATGGATTGAACTGCACAATCCTCATTGATTACTCCACCTATCTGTGTGTTGCAAATAGCAACAGTATAGTCACAACTGATAGTTAACCTGCTCTTTCACCTATTTAACGCTTTGGTCTCCATGGTAATCGCTGCTTGAGGATTATTGATATTATTTTAATTGTTTATGAGTTTGCAGAATTTAATTTAAATTAATTAATAATTAATTCACACCACTCTCACTAATTGTATCTATTAGTTTAACTGGATGGCTATTGTTTAGATTAGTTAAGCGGAAACAACTCCACTAACTTCCTCCAATCAACTCCACCAAACTCTGTCACATGAATTCTAAGTCTTCATGCAGTAGCTTCACTTTAAACTAAACGTGTTTCCTTGTGTTGCATGTACCACATCCGAACATCGGAAACTAAAGTGCTCCCGAAAATAAGATAATGTTTAGAGTCCAAATATTATTAAGGGTAAATAATATTTGACTTTTCTATTTTTAGGATAGGCAGTCTAAAAATAGACTTCGACCTAAATGTCTAAAAATAGAGGTCCATCTGTTTTTACCAACATGACCAATACTCCAAGAATAACATACTGCAACCCCTGGACCATGCTCCATATGTCTAAAAATAGACATAGTCTAAAAATAGACTTTTCGACAAAAATCACATGTGTGGTCCCCACCTAGTTTAGGTGATCACTTTCCAACTAGGATCGGGAAAGATGTTTCAGGAGGCCTCCTTCACTATTTCTTGTTGCCATTTTCAACACTCCCTCTCAAAAAGAAAGGAATGTCTTTGCATGCGACATGCAACTCCATGCATTCACCCTACAACCTTCACAAGCACCACGCAACTCCATGCCATACGCTCTGCCATCCTCTGCGAAGCTGAATAGGCTCCAAACAACTCAATCGATCTTCGATGCATCTAGCATCTATCATCAAAAGTCTTCGCCTACCTTGTGTACATGTCATCAAAGACCTTGTTGGTGAACTCTTGCACACCCATGCACTGCGCACTTGCTGTCAGCTACGATCGACGCTCCCGATGCTCCAGGCTCTTGTCACTTTGATCTGCCTGCATCAATCCAACTGATCATGCTACTGCTGCTCTGTGGGCACCTCGTAGCTAGGTTCAATTCATGAGATCCACACCATCTCAATGAATCCTGCCCAGAAATCTCCTCTTGGGATTACTCATGCATTTCGCCCCACCTCTCACCTGGTGGTATAGCTGCATGCACTCCCTCTGCCCATCTGGCACGAAATTTCTCTGCATGAGTGGTTTCTCCCACTCCATGATCCTCATCTTGTGGTTGCTCCACATTCCGAGGTTCACTCTCACCTGCATGCAAATCCAGCTCCCTCTCAAGCTTCAATTGCATGGCTTTCTCACACTTCCCAACAGTAGGAAGCTCCGTAGAAATCCCATCTACTTCAAATCTATAAAGATTCTTCTGCATCTCCAGTTGTGGCTGCTCCACAACCTTCTGAGACTGTTTCTCACACTGCATGTTGAGAGGCTCCCTCTCAACCACCAAGTCACTAACCTTTGCTTTGCTCCTCAAAGCTTTGCATGCATCTTGTACCTCAGTGCATGTAGATTCTTGGCTCGCGCACATTGCAATTGTCCCGCCGTCACAAAATTTTCTAACAAAAAGAGCTGATTTTAAATCGATGATATCTCCCTCATCCGAGCTCCGATTCGACCGATTTTTTTTTTCAATTTGGGTATTTTTTCGCAAGGAATCCAAATATACTATTTGTTTCTGAAAATATTTCACCAAAAATTTTCAGATATTCCCTACAAACTCGCGCACCCAAAAATTCTCGCTCTCATTCCATGTAGAAAATTATATACAATATGCATGTATATTTCCGACTTTCTCCATCTTTATGTTTCTTGAGTTTATCCTCAAACTCAACCGCTTCAATGCTTTGAAATTTCTCCAATGATAAATATCGCTCCGATACCATGTAGAAATTTGAATAACTAATATGTTATCCACCGAGATTCTCCTGATCACACACTATTTTAGCTTCATGCATAATACAGAATCTCTTCTACCATTGATCATCACATGCGGAAATAAAATCAATTGCATGCGCACATTAAAGCCATAAAAATTCACACATATGAACACAGTATTTCATGGGAAAGCTTAAAGCTGAAAACCCCCAACTATCTGTATATTATACATGTCATGGATATCATGTAACAATCATAGTACAAAGCTCTTTTCAAGCTCTCATGCACTACCTCCCTTGCTACACACTATCAAGCTAGATCTAGCAAAACTCATGCTCCAACCTTTAGCCACTTGATAGCCAACCTGAATTGCGTTTTTCAATGTTATGGGATGGCCTCTTTATATAGATAAACCACCTGGATTATTTGAAAATCCCTCATTGATTACTCCACCTACATGTGTTGCAAATAACAACGGTATAGTCTATTTGATAGTTAACCTACTCTTTCACCTATTTACCTTGCTGGTCTCCTTGTTGTCTATGCCTTTGAAGTTAACGGTATTCTTTGGTGGTTATGAGTTTATAATTAGTGAATTAATTAATAATTAATTCACACCACTCTCACTAATTGTATCTATTAGTTAACTCGGATACAAAAAGCTCAACTTTAGATTAGTTCTAATGAATACAACTCCACTAACTTCCTCAGTGGCCTCCACCAAACTCTATCACATGAGTTCTAAGCAAGTCTTCATGCAGTAAGCTTCTAACTTAAACCCTTAGAAAAGCATGTTCCTTAATAAATTTACGTATTACACACATCCATACATCAAATAGAAGTGCTCAAGAAGAATAAGATAATGTTTAGATTCCAAATATTATTAAGAGCTAATAATATTCGACTTCCCTATTTTTAGGATAGGCAGTCTAAAAATAGACTTCGACCTATAGGTCCAAAAAATAGAGGTCCATCTATTTTTACCAACATGACCAACCATCCATAAATAGCATCTCGCAACTTATAGAATATGCTCCATATGTCTAAAAATAGACTTTGCGACAAAAATCACATGTGTGGTCCCCACCTAGTTTAGGTGATCACTTTCCAACTAGGATCAGGAAAGATGTTTTAGGAGGCCTCCTTCACTGTTTCTTGTTGCCATTTTCAACAACAATCACCGCTAAAAAAAATTTATGGTGCCATAAATTCTGTCAGCACCGTTTCAAAAATTTATGTCAAATTTTGAATTTGGTGGCAGTGGTGAATTTTCCGCGGTGGTGGCGGAACGGTGGCGCGCTGGCGGCGTATGGTGGAGCCACCACAAGCTGGTGGTTGCGGGGGGTATGGTTTTGCCCGTACCCATCAAATGGGTGAGCCCCCGCACTAAATTACAGCCACACATTTGTGGTCAACGTCCAACTGGCAAGTCAAATTCGGGGGGTCGCCTTCCATTAACCTCTGCGCATGTTTTGCTCTCGCACTCCATTGACTTCTTCAAACCTGCCGCCGCGATAACCTTCTGCGCCTGATCAATTGTGCTCCCGCCTGTAATCTTGTTCCGGCAGTTGGAAATTAGATTCCAACAGAAACGACGGTCAACAAAGATTTGTTAATGTTGTTGTAACAAGAAAATTCGATATATCCATCTCAACGACATACTCTCAGCTTCCCATTGTCATCCTTGCAAGGTGATGTCTCTGCATTTCGTTTGAAGGGAAATGAAATGGGTACGGTTATAAATAATGCACATTATCTGTTCAGCAACCACCAAGTTTGTAACCGTGCCATCTGTGATTCCCAACTCTGCTAATTCAAGATCGGCAGCCCAAAAATCACGGAAATGATAATCTCTAAAAATATTTGCTCTATTTAATTGAAGATTTTCTTTGTTGTCTAACCCTCAGAGCTGTAGGCCCTTGGAGAAAATATTCGTAAGATGGGGATTCGTGTTTTGGAGCAGCCAGAAACTCCAGAGATAACTCAAGTTGCCGAACGTTTTTGTGATCGTTAATGTTTTGTTTCTCTTGCCCTATATAATAATTCCTTTGTCGAGGTTCACTGTTTTCCTGTTACTCTCTTCTCAAAAGAGTCCTCAAAGAAATAAACAAACAGACATAAGGGAGAAAGGAAGGAAGATTATTATTAATTTCATCTCACACCCACGCACAAAAATATAGAAGAGTGTTTTATTATAATAGCAAAGTTTCACACATCAAGGCAAAAATATACAATAGAGTTTCATTATATATTAATGGGTTTCATAGATTAGATAATCACAGCAATTTGGAGGATAAGATTCATATTCAAGTTAACTCATTCTATAATATAACTTTGGAACCCTATCAATATAAAATTTTTATTTGTCTAATATCTTTAATATTTTTCTTAATTTTTTTAATTTATAAATAAATTATTAAATCCATTTGACCTGTCTCCACATAATGTAAATTTAGCTTTTCTCAAAGACTTAGTAAATATGTCTAAACATTTTTATTTGTATTGTATTACATCATATCATTTTTGTGCTACTGCATTTTTTCATTTAGAGAGTTATATTTGTATTATATTACATCAAATTAGTTTTCTTTTAGCGCATTTTTTCCTATATTTAGTTATTTACAACGTTGATAGAGAATTGTCATATTGGATATTGTTGGTCCTTGCTATTTTTCTCCCATTTATTCAAGAGTTATCTTTAGTCAATTTGATTCACATGTGGCATTGCACAAAGCCTTGTAATCAGTTAAAATGGAAGACAGGGAAACAATTGGTTTTTTCTTGTTGCTCCATGACACAATACCATATCCAATAGTGAATCCATAAATAGAGGTGGACTTACTCTCATGGATTTCCTACCCAATGATAATATGTATGTCAAACCAACATTCAAATTGTTAATATATTCAATAATAAAAAATTTAGTCTCCTTCAATTATCAAAGGATACACCATTCAAATCATTGGTATATTTAATACCAAAATTTTTAGTCACCTTCAATTGTCAAAGTACTCCCTTGGCTTCTTACAAATGGCATTCACCTGGCTTAGTCATAAATTGACTAAATATACTGCAAGTGTACTTAAGTAATTCAAACTTCCAACCAACTATCTACAAAATATATCATTCACTTCTTTTGTTTCATCATGATTTTTTACTTTAAATTTTGTTCCAATGGTGTGAATACCTCTCTATGTCCATTCATATTGAATCTTCTCATCAATTCTTGCATATATTTATTTTGGGTGATGAAGGTTCTACCATTATGTCTCCAAACTTCAAGGCGTTAATAAGTAGAAAACTATTCAATATCCTTCATTTCTAATTTTGGTGAAAGATAAATTTTGATCTTTACAATAACCCTAGTACCATTTCCTATTATCATAACATCATGAACAGATATATATATATATATATATATATATATATATATATATATATATATATATATATATATATGCATTTTTTTATCCCGCTTCATATACAAATTTGAATCTCTTTTACTTTTAATAAAACCTTTTCGAGAGAATAATTTAGCAATATTCACATACCAACATTTTCGTGCCTATTTGAATCGTGAGGGACCATATCTATTTAAGTCTCTCCCAAACTTTATCTCAAGGAACAATGTGGAAAGCATTTATAAAGTCCACAAAACTGTTAGTAAAAATAACGATTCAAAATGCGGAATAAATACCTAAAAGGAATCGAAAATTAAAACTTAAAAATTAATTTGCCCATTAAATAATACCTCTAGCCATTAATGAATTATACTATGTAGAAAAAGTAGTTTTGCAGAGATGAAATCTTCACAAAGATCAAAGCTCCAAGAAGTGCTCTAACGAATGGTTTATTGCAGATTCTTCAAGGAAACGAAATAGACTTTAATGAAACTATAACGCAACAGCCAGAGCCTCGAGAGTTCTTCTCCACGTTCACTTTTCTGTAACGAAGCCTCCTTAACGTAGTCACTACATAGCACTGCGTCCTTAGCACCAACACTAAAGAAAATCTGAAGGCACTTCCAAGATCTCCTCACTCTGACATGATGGTGTAAGGCCAAAGGAGATTAAGTTAGTGAGCTTGGGGACCAAACAAAAGAATTTATAATGAAGCTTCCATCAAGCTTCTATTGGCTATTTGTTAAGTGTTCCACAAATCATGGTAGATAATTGTAATGGGAGACTAGATAACTACAATGGGAGTAACAGATCACTTCAGAAGCTCCCAAAAAGAAATTAATTAACTTCAGTTGATTTCCAAATTTAAGGAAACAATTGCAGTTGGTTTCCATAATTTAAGGAAACAACTGCAGATCAATTTCCAGAAATCCCACGTTGGGAGAGGGAGCTTAACATTCTCCCACTTGATCCATACTTCCAATCTTAATGTCTCATCTTAAAACCCATTGAAAATCTGTATTAAGTAATAGATACATGAACCATGGTGATAAGTCCTCTAATGACGATTATTATCTTCCATGTATTACTATGCATTTATTTCTATTAAAATTTATGTGGCAACAATTTCTTAATGAATAAAACCTATGTTCATTCTTGGTCCTACATAGATGAATTCTCTCAAATCAAATTAAAGTGCACATAAATATGAGAAAAAAATCAAAATAATTAAGAATTTCATTAAAATAACATTGTTCATACAATGAGAAACTACATAATGGAACCAAGTCCCATATTCATTACACGATCCTTGAATTTAAACGGTGGCACGCCCTCAGTAAAAGGATCAGCGATCATCAACTCAGTGCTAACATTCTCAATGACCACTTTCTTTTCTTTAACATGTTCCCTTATGGCTAAATACTTAATGTCGATGTGTTTATTTCGACTCCCACTTTTGTTGTTCTTAGCCATAAAAACAGTAGCTGAATTGTCGCAATACATTCTCAATGGATTAGAAATAGAATCCATAATTCTAAGCCCAGAAATGAAACTCTTAAGCCATACACCTTGTAAAGTAGCCTCAAAATAGGAGACAAACTAGGCTTCCATAGTGGAAGTGGAAATCAAGGTCTGCTTGGCACTCCTCCATGATACAACTCCATCGACCATCATAAAAATGTATCCAGATGTTGATTTGCGTAAATCAACACATCCAGTAAAGTCATAATCTGAGTAGCCAATTACTTCCAAATTGTCTGTTCATCTATACATAAGCATGTAGTTTTTGGTTCCTTGAACGTACCTCATTACTTTCTTTGCATCTCTCTAGTGGTCTAAACCTGGATCACTCTGATATCGCCCCAACATTCCCACAACAAATGCATTGTCAGGGCTTGTGCAGACTTGAGCATACATTAGGCTTCTGATAGCAGAAGCATATGGAATGTTATTCATGTGTTCCCTTTCAAAGTCATTCGTCGGGCATTGGTTCAAACTGAACCTATCACCCTTCACAATGGGAGAAACACTTGGTGAACAGTCCTTCATTCGAAATCTCTCTAAAATTTTATTAATATAGGTTTCCTGAGACAGACCCAGGATGCTTCGAAATATGTCTCTATGGATCTTAATGCCAATGACATAACATGCCTCACCCATATCCTTCATATCGAAATTTTTAGAGAGGAATTGTTTCACCTCATGCATCAAACCCTATCATTGGTTGCTAGCAAAATGTCATCCACATATAAAACAAGAAAAAGATTTTACTCCCACTGACTTTCAAGTATATGCATTCATCCATAATGTTTTCTACAAAACCAAAAGAAGAAATTACATTATGAAATTTCAAATACCATTGGCGGGATGCTTGTTTTAATCCATATAATGATTTCTTGAGCTTGCAAACCAATTGCTCACCATCACTAGAGGAGAATCCTTCAGGTTGTTTCATGTAAACCTCCTCCTCTAGATCTCCATTGAGAAATTTTGTTTTCACATCCATTTGGTGCAACTGCAAGTCAAAATGGGCTACTAATGCCATAATAACACACAAGTAATCTTTCTTAGATACAGGAGAGAAAGTCTCAGTGTAATCGATTCCTTCTTTCTGAGTGAATCCCTTTGCAACGAGTCTAGCCTTGTATCTCTCAATGTTGCCCAATGAGTCTTTCTTTGTCTTAAAGACCCATTTAAAACCAATGGCTTTTGCACCATTAGGCAACTCAAAAAGATCCCAGACTTCGTTACTCTTCATAGAATTCATTTGTTTCTTCATGGCATCGTACCATAATTCTGATTATTTGCAACTCATGGCTTGAGAAAAAGACTTGGGATCATTTTCAGCTCCAATGTCGTAGTCAGATTCTTGCATATACACAACATAATAATCAAGAATTGTTGATCTCTTTGGTCTAGTAGATATTCTTAATGTTGTACCACCATCTTCCTGATAAGTATATGATTCAACTCGTTGTTCAAAAATTCTTGGCAATTCTTGAACTATCTAATCTACTGGAATGTCGTCAGCAGCTTGTGGAACTTTAACAATTGGTTGTTCAACACCAATTTGTACTTGAGGGCTGTTGTGAACAATAACCAATCTATCACTTGAGGTGGAAGGTTGAGATTCTGAATGATCCTTCTGACAAACTATGTTCCTAGTTTGATCGCTCCCACTGATCAAGTCATTTTCAAGAAACTTTGCATTTCTTGATTCCACAATCCTAGTGTTGTTAGATGGACAGTAAAATTTGTAACCTTTAGACATTTCAGCATATCCAATGAAATACCCACTAATGGTCATTGGGTCTAGCTTCTTCTCTTGTGGATTATATATTATCACTTCAAAAGGGCATCCCCAAATGCGCATATGTTGCAAACTCGGTTTCCAAGCTTTCCATAATTCAAATGGCATTTTTGGAGCAGCCTTGGTTGGAACTCGGTTTAATATATACACTGCCATCTTAAGTGCTTCAGTCCACAAGGATTTAGGAAGATTGGAGCTGCTAAGCATACTCCACACCATGTCCAATAATGTTCGGTTTCTTCTTTCTGCTACACCATTCTGGTTGGGTGAACGAGGCATGGTGTATTGGGCAACAATCCCATGCTCTTGAAGAAATTTTGTGAATGGCCCAGGTGCTTTTCCATCTTCTATCTATCTACCATAATATTCTCCACCTCTATCTGATCTCACGATCTTAATTTGCTTGCCCCATTGTTTCTCTACTTTAGCCTTAAAAATCTTAAAGGCATCTAATGCTTCGCTCTTTTTATGAATCATGTAGAGATACATATATCATGAGTAATCATCTATAAAAGAGATGAAGTATCTATGACCATGTGAGTCCATGTATGGACTACATATATCAGTATGTATGATCTATAATATGTCTGAACTCCTATTGGAACCTTTCTTTGACTTGTTGGTCTGCTTTCCCTTTATGTAGTCCACACAAGTCTTAAAATTAGTAAAATCCAGAGTATTAAGTACCCCTTCATTTACCAATCTTTTAATTCTTTCTATGGAGATATGACCTAGTCTCTGGTGCCATAATTTAGAGGAATTTTCATTAATAACACATCTTTTAGTGCCAGTGTGAACATGCATTGAATCATAAGTGACATTGTTTTGTAAATTAATGCAGTAAAGACCATTAGAAAACATACCATTCCCACCACATTCAGATTTATAAAATAAACTAAAGGATGTTTCTGAAAAGTTGAAGGAATATCAAGTTTCTAGAAAAAGGTACAAGCCTTGAAACTAAAATCAAGTTTCTAGGAAAACTTGGTACATAAAAAGTCTTTTTTAATTCTAAAACAAAGCCACTACTTCAATTTAAATAGCATATTCCTATAGCTTCCACATGCGAGCACATCTTGGTTCCTGATAAGATGTTTTCCTCACTTCCCACTGGCTTCCTTAGGTTTTTCAAACCCTGCAAGGAATTCGATATGTGAATTGTTGATCCAGAATCAATCCAATGGGTGTTAATATTGACATTAACCATATTAGATTCATAAAAGACATACGAGATTATATTACCTTTGTCCGCAAGCCATTTCTGAAATTTGGTGCATTCCTTCTTCATGTGTCCCTTCTTTTTACAGAAGAAACACTTGGAATCCTTTTTGATATCCGCTTGGGGAGGTATTTTACCTTTCCCTTTCCGATTGGCTTGAGATTTTCCCTTTCCTCACGTTGCTAGCATTTCACTTTCGCCCATTTCCATCACCAGTCTCTCTTCCTCTTGAACACACATGGTCATGAGTTCATTAATTGACCATTTATCCTTATGTGTGTTGTATGAGATTTTTAAGGGTCTGTATTAGTGCGGAAGGGTGTTCAGGATGTAGTGCACCGGGAAAGGCTCTGATATTTCAACCTCGAGTTTCTTCAATTGAGCCACAGTGTCCCTCATTTGCATGATGTGCTCGCGCACACCTTTCACACTGGTGAGCCTTAGGGATGAGAACTTCATGATTAGGGTGCTTGCTAGTGCCTTGTTTGAAGTGACGAATTGATCATCAATGACTTTCAGCAAGTCTCGGACCTTTTCATGATGTTCAACGGAACCACGAATACCAGCTGAAATTTTAGTCTTAATGAACATCACACTTAGGTAATTAGATCGTTCCCATCATTCATAAAGCGTGATGTCTGCTGCAATGGTGGTATTAGTGAGTTTTGGTCGTTCATATTTCCTAATAGCATAGTCTATGTCCATCCACCCCAAATGAAGGAGAACTCTCTCCTTCGAGACCTTATAGTTATCTCCCTTAAGTTCAGGGATATCAGCATGAATTTCAGAGAAATTTGCAAGTTGGACAACTGCATAAAATTAAAGATCACATGTTTATGTTAAAATTGAGGCCTAAATAAAATTTCATGCTTTACCAATGTAAATCACGCTTAAAAATGAATCTAGTGACATAAAAATTGTCTGTGGACTAAATTTTTATTTCAAGAAGATTCATTTATTCTTTATGATATAATTTATCAAATTATTCACTTAATTCATAGTTCTAAGGGTAGATTATGATTATAATTTGTTATAAATTCTATCTCAGTTTTGAACTTTATGATAAAACTATTAATTCATAATTTCTGTGGGTAACTTATGAATTTTTTATCCTAATTAATTACATAAATATAAAAAAAAATCATGTGGGATAAAATTTATTATATTTAGTATAATTAATTACAATTAATGTCTAAATATTATTATGTGATCCTAATCAATCATAATATATATAATTTTATTTAATTAGAGATGTTGTGGCTATTCTCTTAATCAATTAAAATTATATGGATCACTACACATTACTTACATAAAAAAAATTAAGTTGACATGAGAATAATGATAATTTGCATAAATAAAATTATAATATTCATGCATAACTTTTAACGATGGGTCTCGTTTACTCATCCAAAATAGCATATTAACTAGAGCAGTAATAATTAATTCATGCAAATTAAATTGCACAACAATTATTCAAATTGCACTAAATAAATATTATAATCATAAAATTGAGAAAAAAATTAGACATATTTCCAAATAATTTAATTAATAAAATTCTCAAAATATGTCTATAATCACCAAGGTAGAGATAAAACCTTGCTCCGATACCAAATGTTAGCAAAAATAACGATTCAAAATGCAGAATAAATACCTAAAAGGAATCGAAAAATAAAACTTAAAACTTAATTTGCCCATTAAATAATACCTCCAGCCATTGATGAATTATACTATGTAGAAAAAGTAATTTTGCAGAGATGAAATCTGCACAAAGATCAACGCTCCAAAAAGTGCTCTAACGAATGGTTTATTGCAGATTCTTCAAGGAAACGAAACAGACTTTAATAAAAGTATAATGTAGCAGCCAGAGCCTCGAGAGTTCTTCTCCATGTTCACTTTTCTGCAACAAAGCCTCCTTAACGTAGCCACTACACAACACCACGTCCTCAACACCAACACTAAAGAAAATTTGAAGGCACTTCCAAGCTCTCCTCACTATGACTTGATGGTGTTAAGTTAGTGAGCTTGGGGACCAAACAAAAGAATTTATAGCCAAGCTTCCATCAAGCTTCTGTTGGCTATTCGTTAAGTGTTCCACAAATCATGGTAGATAATTGTAATGGGAGTAACAGACTAGATAACTGCAACGGGAGTAACGAATCACTTTAGAAGCTCCCAAAAAGAAATTTATTAACTACAGTTGATTTCCTAATTTAAGGAAATAACTGCAGTTGGTTTCCATAATTTAAGGAAACAACTGCAGATCAATTTCCAAAAATCCCACGTTGGGAGAGCGAGCATAACAAAAACAACTAAAGAGATCGAATCTACTATTGTGAAATTCCTCAGCAATCATTTTGAGAGTGACAAGATGGTCAATAGTCTAGCTATGTCTCCTAAAACCAGCTTTCCCTTTAAATCTTTTGTCTAAGCTTTCAAACTAGAAACTATTTTTTTTTCCAAAATTATTTAATGATAATATTAATTAATAATTATAATTATAATTATAAACTTTAAATGTATATATCCATATTTACTAATATAATTATGCATGTTATTAATATTATCAACTACATTTAATTATATTATTTTACCAAAAATACAGCATTTTAATTAATACATAAAATACAGATATCATTACGACAAACGAAAATGTCACCTTCCCCGACAAAGTCCAGAGTGAAAACATAGACGTTCACTGACACATTTTATTCTGATTATATACCACACGACTCTAAGAATATTTGGTTTAAATAAAAAATATCCAATTAGTCTCCTCGAGGTGTCTCGATAAAACTCTATATAAATGCACTGTTTAGCTATATAAGTTACCTCAACCTAGATCATCTATATTTGCACCTCGGATCGAGGGAGTTATTATTATTGACAACAGGCAAGACCCAAATACCGATCCATGTTGTACCACCATCTTCCTGAGAAGTATGTGGTTCTATTTGTTGTTCAAAAATTCTTGGTAATTCTTGAACTATCTGATCTACTGGAATGTCGTCAGCAGCTTGTGGAACTTCAACAATTTGTTTTTCAACACCAGTTTGTACGTAAGGGGTGCTGTGAAAAATAACCAATCTATCACTTGAGGTGGAAGGTTGAGATTGTGAATGATCCTTCTCAGAAACTATGTTCCTTGTTTGATCGCTCCCACTGATCAAGTCATTTTCAAGAAACTTTGCATTTATTGATTCCACAATCCTAATGTTGTGAGATGGACAATAAAATCTGTAACCTTTAGACCTTTCAGCATATCCAATGAAACACCCACTAATGGTCCTTGGGTCCAGCTTCTTCTCTTGTGGATTATACATTCTCATTTTAAACGGGCATCCCCAAACGTGCATATGTCGCAAACTCGGTTTCCAAACTTTCCATAATTCAAATGCCATTTTAGGAACAGACTTGGTTGGAACTCGGTTTAATATATACACTGTCGTCTTAAGTGCTTCATTCCACAAGGATTTAGGAAGATTGGAGGTGCTAAGAATACTCCACACCATGTCCAATAATGCTTGGTTTCTTCTTTTTTCTGCACCATATTTTGTGTATCTACCATAATATTCTCCACCTCTATCTGATCTCACGATCTTAATTTGCTTGCCGCATTGATTCTCTACTTCATCCTTAAAGATCTTGAAGGCATCTAATGCTTCTCTCTTTTTATGAAGCATGTAGAGATACATATATCGTGAGTATGTATCTCTAGCATGTAGAGATACATATATCGTGAGTAAGTATCTCTGACCATGTGAGTCCATGTCTGGACTACATATATAAGTATGTATGATCTCTAATATGTCCAAACTTCTATTGGCACCTTTCTTTGACTTGTTGGTCTTCTTTCCCTTTATGCAGTCCACACAAGTCTAAAAATCAGTAAAATCCAGAGTATTAAGTAGCCCTTCATTTATCAATCTTTTAATTCTTTCTATGGAGATATGACCTAGTCTCCAGTGAGCATGTAGAGATACATATATCGTGAGTAAGTATCTCTGACCATGTGAGTCCATTTCTGGACTACATATATAAGTATGTATGATCTCTAATATGTCCAAACTTCTATTGGCACCTTTCTTTGACTTGTTGGTCTGCTTTCCCTTTATGCAGTCCACACAAGTCTAAAAATCAGTAAAATCCAGACTATTAAGTAGCCCTTCATTTATCAATATTTTAATTCTTTCTATGGAGATATGACCTAGTCTCCAGTGCAATAATTTAGAGGAATTTTCATTAATAACACATCTTTTAGTGCCAGTGTGAACATGCATTGAATCATAAGTAACATTGTTTTGTAAATTAATGCAGTAAAGACCATTAGAGAAAATACCATTCCCAACACAATCAGATTTATAAAATAAATTGAAGGATGTTTCTGAAAAGTTAAAGGAATATCCAAAAGGTACAAGCCTTGAAACTGAAATCAAGTTTCTAGAAAAACTTGAAACATAAAAGGTCTTTTCTAATTCTAAAACAAAGCCACTACTTGAAGTTAAATAGCATGTTCCTATAGCTTCCACATGCAAGCCCATCTTGTTTCCGGATAAGATTCTTTGCTCACTTCCCACTGGATTCCTTAGGTTTTGCAAACCCTGCAAGAAATTCAAAATGTGAATTTTTGATCCAGAATCAATCCACCAAGAGTTAATATTGACATTAACCATATTAGATTCATAACAAACAAACAATATTGGATTACCTTTGTCCGCAAGCCATTTCTGAAATTTGGCGCATTCCTTCTTCATGTGTCCCTTATTTTTACAGAAGAAACACTTGGAATCCTTCTTGATATCGGCTTGGGGAGGCACTTTACCTTTCCGTTTCCGATTGGCTTGAGATTCTCCCTTTCCTCGCGTTGTCAGCATTGCACTTTCTCCCATTTCCATCACCAGTCTCTCTTCCTCTTGAACACACATGGTCATGAGTTCATTAATTGACCATTTATCCTTATGTGTGTTGTATGAGATTTTGAAGGGTCCATATTGGTGTGGAAGGGTGTTCAGGATGTAGTGAACAAGGAAAGACTCTGATATTTCAACCTCGAGTTTCTTCAATTGAGCCACAGTGTCCCTCATTTGCATGATGTGTTCATGCACACCTTTCACACTGGTGAGCCTTAGGGATGAGAAGTTCATGATTAGGGTGCTTGCTAGTGCCTTGTCTGAAGTGAAAAATGATCATCAATGGCTTTCAACAAGTCTCGGACCTTTTCATGCTTTTCAACAGAACCACGAATACCAGCTGAAATTTTAATCTTAATGAACATCATGCTTAGGCGATTAGATCATTCCCATCGTTCATAAAGCATGATGTCCGCTGCAGTGCTGGTATTATTGAGTGCCGGTGGTTCATCTTTCCTAATAGCATAGTCTATGTCCATCCACCCCAAATGAAGGAGAACTCTCTCCTTCCATACCTTATAGTTATCTCCCTTAAGTTCAGGGATATCAGTATGAATTTCAGAGAAATTTGCAGGTTGTACAACTGCATAAAATTAAAGATCACATGTTTATGTTAAAATTGAGGCATAAATAAAATTTCATGCTTTACTAATGTAAATCCTGCTTAAAATTGAATCTAATGACATAAAAATTGTTTGTGGGCTAAATTTTTATTTCAAGCAAATTCATTTATTCTTTATGATAGAATTTATCAAATTATTCACTTAATTCATAGTTCTAAGGGTATATTATGATTATAATTTGTTATAAATTCTATCTTAGTTTTGAACTTTATGATAAAACTATTAATTCATAATTCCTATGGGTAAGTTATGAATATTTTATCCTAATTAATCATATAAATATAACAAAAGTTCCTATGGAATAAAATTTATTATATTTAGTATAATTAATTACAATTAATGTCTAAATATTCTTTATGTGATCCTAATCAATCATAATATATATAATTTTATTTAGTTAGAGATGTTGTGGCTATTCTCTTAATCAATTAAAATTATATGGATCACTCGACATTTTTTACATTAAAAAAAAAAAATTAACTTGACATGAGAATAATGATAATTTGCATAAATAAAATTACAATATTCATGCATACCTTTTAACGATGGGTCTCGTTTACTCATCCAAAATAACATATTTTAATTAGAGAAGTAATAATTAATTCATGAAAATTAAATTGCACAACAATTATTCAAATTGCACTAAATAAATATTATAATCATAAAATTGAGAAAAAATTAGACATATTTCCAAATAATTTAATTCAAAAAATTCTCAAAATATGTCTATAAACCACCAAGCCGTAGATATAAAATTCTCTCGATACCAAATGATAGCTATGTTAGCTTAAAAATATCAATTTTATAATGTGAAATAAATAGTTAAAAAGAATCTAAAAATAAACTTTAATGCCCAATAAATCATACCTCCAGCCCATTGATGCTACTCACACTCCGAATGTATTTTGTATGCAACCTTCCAAGCTGCTTCACTATATAGAAAATCTCAGGAGGAAGATGCCTTATGCCTTGCATGCAAATACAAAAAATCAAAAAATCAAGGGACTTCCAAGCGCTGCTCACTCTAACTTGATGGTGTAAAACTGAAGGAGATTGAGTTAGTGAGTCAGGGACCAAACATAAATATTTATAAATCCGCTTTCCATCAAGATTCGTTGGCTATGTATCAAGTGTTCCACAAAACATGCAGTAGAACCCGTAGTGGAGAATAACTAATTTAAAACAAGAAATTAATTAACTGCAGTTGATTTCCATAATTTTAAGGAAATTACAGCAGTTGGTTTCCACAAATTAAGGAAATCACTGCAGTTGGTTTCTGAATAATCACCGCAGTTATTTCCAAATAACCTGCCAAGTTGTGAGAGGGAGCGTACCGTTTTGAGAGGGAGCTTAACACATATATATATTTCACACATCACTAGCGATAAAAGCAAGTAAACAAGAAGAATCTGTGGCCAACAAAATCCTCGACCTACTCACACCATTTCGAGAAATGAGTTCACTAAAGACATTGCTTTGTTACTGGTTAAGATAACCAGGCTCACCTAGTGAGATCCTCCTGCCAAAGGTTCATTTATACTTGCTATCATTCATCATATTACAGTGCTCTCTTCGTCCCCTCTAGTCTAGATATGCGTCTCTGTTGATTCCGGGGATTTGATGTAACCCGGTGGACAGTCTGTTATCCTTGGAATTTTAAGAGTAGTTGTTGAATTGGAAGTTTTCTAGAAAGAAATCCACAGTAAAAATGTTTGCTAAAAAAATCTGGTAGATGCTTTAATTTCAGATCAGAAACCATGTTCAAGATTTGTTATAGTATGATTCCAGGTTTGGAGCTTAAACTTCTATACATCAAAATATTTAGCATGAAATCTGAAATTCGTTACTATGGTTGTTATTATAAGGCAAGTATCCAAGCTGGTTGAGTCTGTGGTTAAAGCAATTCTACTTAAGAGGTCATGTCAACGCGCCTTCTGGATCATCGGATCAGATTAAGTTCCATAGTTGAATTGAGAGGAAGTTATCTCTTTTCAAATTCCCCTATAGACATAAATCTACATCCTTAAACACAGGAAAATACAAGCATCCAAACCGCCCAAAAACAGAGTACGTGACCTTGAGAGAAGTTGCATCGAGTACGTTAGCTTTAGGGAGGTTGCATCCGAATGTCTTGTTTGGAATTATTGAAATTTGTTTTCCTATTAAACATAATACCCTTGTGCGGAAATTTGTATAAGGAATTTGCTGTAACCTTGAATTTCTTTGGTCAACGTTCTATGTACAAAGAATTTGTTTATGAATTTTTGAATTTTCTGCATTTTAAAAAGTTTTAAATGTAATATTGTATTATTGCTTAATTTGATTAAATTATAAATTTGGGTGGAGTATGAATAGCTAGTGCGCCAATATTAATAAAGCACACTTCTGATTTTGTGATACTTCGCGTCACTCCATGGAATGATTACTAATAAAATTCAATAAGTATATAATTAAGTTTAAATTTATTAAATCATAAATAAATTATTACTAAAACTTATTAGTCTCTGCCTTCTGCAACAAAGGGCAACAAGGGTTTATAACGATTTAATTTTTGATTTAATTATCAAATTTCTTCACCAACCATTACATTCACCCTTTAACCAATGTTTCAGCATAATTATTTGATTAAACAATTTTTATTATGCAAAGTTTTAACTTGGACCTCTTATTGCAGAGAAAAAGGTATGATTTTATTAAAAACTTAGATACGGTTTCAAGTCGTTTCAAATTTCACTTAAATTCTAATTTAATGCTAACTTGTACTTAGTATTACTTGGTAAACATTTAATGTTTTGCTTCTCCACCCACCGCAAAACATATCCCATGCAGCTCACACAGCTCGTGGCAAGCCACAAGTCGTCACCTCCTCATGCTAGACACAATACTGCATTTCTGTGGCCAAATTGCAAACAAATAACCTCTCTGTTTATGAACAAAAGCTCCTCAAGTTCTGACTGAGTCACCTTCTGAGCAGATTAATTTCCTTTCTGAACGATGCTAGTACAGAGAGCTAATTCAAAATGGAGCTAATTCTAATAGCCATTCGAGGAAAGCAAGCAAATTAGTATTGAATATTAATGTAGTTGTGTGAGGAATGATGAAACAGAGAACCATAGCCACAAAATTAAGCTTGAGGGAAGATCACAGAGACTCTTGAAACCTTGAATAGTTTGAGACTATGCCAAAGAAATTTACTCTGAAGGGAAGCATGGGAAGCATGCATGTAATATCTTCTACTATGCTTTAACCAAAAAAAATTGCAAAAATACAATTAATGGTTCATCTAAAATTTTCTCTCAAGTTTGTATACTGTATGCTCTGCGAATATAGGATTGAATTGTTGCCACATTCTCTTCATTCATGATCATACATGTTATATATCTTAGATAGGCATTGGTAGCAATTTAGGGTCTTACCTACAACACATTGATTAGAATTTAAAGTCTGACCTGCAATCACTTTCTGCAACTGCAACTTAATATTCTAGCTTTGATGATATGAAATAGACATTGATAACAATTTATGATATTGAATTACTTACATCCATGCCGTGTAGAACTCACATTGGTCCTGTAGGGAATGTCACACCCTTGAGCTGGTAGTCCCCATGACTTAGCGTGGATAAGATGTAAAGTGACCCGGAGTGGTGTCGTCGCAGGGTCTCCTTCAACATGGAATTCCTTTTCCTCCACTTTCCTCTCATCTACGACATTGCAGATCTCTTTGTGGAGGGTTTCTTGAATATCTTGTTTCATCACCATGTTAACTTGCTAAGCATTGCCCATTCCAATGTATTATTTGTTGTTTATTAGTTCCAGTTGTCCAGAGCCTGAGCACAGGGTCACTAATACTTCATTACTGGACGTCCCCTCGCCCATTCCTTTCACAACTCCATCTTCATGAACGAGTCGGATATAGGAATTGGTGCCATCAGGGGACCCGGGCTGACTATGAAGCCCTTATTTCCAAACCACGTGACATACACATTGATGAGACGAAATATGTTGTCCATCTGGATCTGTTGCAATTCTCTGATGCGCTTCCATTTTTGGGAACATCCCCTGAGAATGGGAAAGGAATCATGTATTTTGGGCTCCCAAATTAGCAAAATCTCCTTCATAACCTCTTCCACATGGGTAATATTGTATCCTCCAGTTGCTTCTCGAAGAACATACAAAACAACATGCTATAAATTATGAACATCACATTGGCCATAGAATCACAATCCCTTGTTTTTTCTCTTTCCTCAACGTCCAACCAATAAATGAGATGCTCCATGGCCCAATCAGCTGAATCCAGCGGAATTATTTGATGTGAGGGTGAGCATTTCAGAGACTGTATTTCTGGTGCAGGGTGCACCACACAGAGCCATAATCAACTGAATTTATAAAGCATTTGTTCTCAAGTTATGAACATTTTTGTCAGGAGTATCAGACCTGTTGGTGAAGTTATGCCCCATTTTCAATAAGGGCCTCATGTAATACCTCTAGTCAGGTGATGATTATCAAAGCGTTTTGCCCCATTCTGAGTGAAAATGGGGAAATCATCTTCTCATGTCTAGAACCACATATGTGATGGGTTTCCGAGAGAATACAACCTAAAAAAGGTTTCCAAACAAAGGCCACCTCCTTGGTATTGGAAATAGATGCTTCTTTGAAGGCATACTCTTTAAAATAGGACTAACATTGGATAGATATACTATTAGTATCCTCACACCAACAACACGATGGTAGCTTACACCAACATCATCACGATGGTAGCTTCCATTACAACTGTAAACTCAGACTGCATTTAATTCCAGCTGGTCTATTCCCTGCCTTGCAAATAATCTAAACCCTGTTACTTAAATGTCCTATAGCCCAAGCTCCTGGATCCAAAGTACGACGAAGTGTTAAGATCCAAAATACCAGCAGGAGATGAGGATGATTATAGCCTAGGCCCTTCAGACAACATACCACTGGGAGATCAAGCGACTCGAGACAAGACGATGACGACTCCTTCGACTGGCAATTGCAGTCTCAGGTTGACGCACCTAACCATTGCCGCCTACCTTGATTGTAATGAGTAACATGGTAAAATGAGTTACATGCACCTCTTCAACTGTCCATGTAGAAAGAGGAATTGAATTGCATTCAAGCGGGAGAACTAGTTGTTACGTTTCCAGTCTTCGACACCGAATACTGTATGTTATGAATTGGGAGTTGTGATGCATTTTTCTTATTACATATAACTTTATAAGTTTGAGTCGAGTGATGGCCACTCATTGCAATGAACTCGGTTTTTCCTTCCTGTATGCTCATGGAAGAACTTTAATTTTCCATATATGTAAAAATATTTTATACAAATGAACTTTATTTTTTCCATATATGTAAAATAAGAAATTTATTGCTTTCGAGTAATTGCTTTAATTTTTTAATTTGCCATAGAAAACTATGAAAATCAGATCTCGGTAGTCCACATGGACTACTAGATGAGAAACCCTTCTAAAAAGTGCAACAACACCAGGAATCTGCACATGTGATTTTCAAACCACTAAGTGCTGAAATTGCTTTAAGAAAAGCCTTTCAACAAGATAATACATCACCACAATCATGGCGGTGTAAAAACTCGATCTTTTCAAATGACCTATTTTCGCTGCCTTGCTCGATTCAGAAAGGGAGGGTGATCGTAAAGTTTTCTTCGCCCTCTTTAATTAACGAGTTCCAATGCTATAAGAAGAAATTAGTTTGCTTTACAATTGTTTTTTGAGTTTTCAAATCTTTTAATTTCATTGACCGGAAAGTGTATCATAGAGAAAAATCAGTAGCTAGGTGGTATCAGAATTGGTTGTACGAGCATGCAGATAAGAGTTCTGAGAAATGAAATTTCCTTAGCACATTGTAATGTGAGAATCGACTTTTTCTTTTGAATTTTTAGTATTTTCTGGGTTTTTTAAAATTTTTTTTAAAGGGACACTAAATGCGAGCTGTAAAATATTTTTTCTTGAGGCATCATAAATGATGATTTTTAATGAAAGTTGATTTATAAGTAAAACATTGTAATTTCTATTTATAATTAAGAAACATAACTAAGGAGAAATCCACTTCCAACACTAAGGATGTAAACACCATTTTCTGAAATTTCAAGTGAAACATTTTAACTGTTCACTTTTTCTCTTTGAAATCTTTTCTTATTTCTTTGACCAATTGTTTAAGATATATTTATTTTTGTGTTAACAAGGTATTCATTTTTTTGATATTTCAATCTCAAAAAAGTTTCACTACACCTGCAAGGGTAGCAAACCAAGCTTCCAAATGATCACTCCAACAGGATCACTTATTGTAATGTACATGCAGTTCTTGTTATAAGACATACAAAAGCTAGATCATAAAATAAAGAAGTATCATTCTCCAATTGAAATTTGACCCCGGAAATAATAAAGCAAGACACAGTATAAAGTGAGGTCATTGGAAGCAAATATACAAATACTGTTATCATTATGTATTAGTTAGTTTGTTTATGAACATATTGGTGCAACCACTAATGCACCACATGCCGCACATGAAAGGTACTTGAGAGATTGCATATCCTATCATACATGGTATAATATGAAAGGCACCCGCAATGGAAGAGCATGACTAGCTCAGACTATGTTCTTCACAAGTCTAAGGAGTTCATCAACGATAAAAGAAAATATCAGGGCTCCACCATGATCTTATTCTAGCCAAGTCCATTTCCAGGTCTCCGTAAGAGATATTTAAGTATCCTAATTATCATAGACATATTTTGTATATATTAGGTAGCCTAATTAAGATAGACATATTTTGTATATATTGACTATCTTGTGGTGAAACAAAAAACCAATACAAAAAGCGAACAAAATATCTTGTGGTAAAACAAAAACCAATACAAAAGAGAACAAAAAAATGGATCTAAGATTAATAAACAATGAAGTGGTGGATTAATGATTTCTCTGTTCATTATGCAAACAGGAATATGTCCAGACATTCATAGGATTTGAAATTTGAAAATTTAATATATACAAAAAAAAATTGATTATTTCAATTGACTCATGTTAATTAAATATTTCAAAAATTGCAATCCATTTACACTCAACAAATTCCAAATTCTACAATACATTTACACACTACAGGATACATTTACACACTATAGGATAGATCAAGGGTGATTCTATAGATGCAAGAATTTGTTTGAGTTGCCACTTCCATTAAAAATAAGGCCTTCCCTAATATGTATGATGAAAAAGTCATATTATTATAGGAATAATAATATAAAATGTTTCTATCAATATAAACATTTTTAAAGGTGTAAAAGTTCTTTTTTGAATTTTTGAATTTCAAAAATGTTTTCATTTTTAGCTTTTAACTCGATGTATTGGAAGTTAAGATATATTTATATTGATGATAATGATTCACTTCTACTAAAATTTATATAGTTTATCGAACCTTAAGGAGGTAAGAGAATAATCATAAATCTCTAGCATTTTATTTCTATCTTTAAAAAGAAGTGAGCGAATAGTTCCAATAGCTCCATATGACCATATTGAATTTTGAAGGATATACATATCTCTTTTTTTAATACCACATCATTGAAATGTGTGAAGTATAGAACTATTTTCTTTAAATTATCATGTATCAACTCTATGTTGAACATGTTATTACACATCTCCCTCATATTGACTAGAGTCTCATTACAATGTTTTAAGCATAAGAATATTTTATTTCTACTTAATTGTCACATATCAACTCTATGCTACATGGAAAAATTTACTTTTAATTAATTGTCACATATCAACTCTATGTTAAGCATGGAAGGATTTAAATTTTCATGTGTCAACTCCATGTCCAATAGGGAATTACATGTCTCCTTCATATTGACTACTCATATTGACTAGCATATCATTAGAATGTTTTAAACATAAGAATATTTTACCTTTAATTGTCACGTATCAACTCTATGTTAAACATGGAAGGATTTAAATTCACATGTGTCAACTCCATGTTGAGAATAAAAATTACACATCTCCCTCTTATTGACTATCATATCCTTAGAATATTTTAAGCATGAGATTATTTTACCTTTAATTTTCATATATCAATTTGATATTCAACATAGAAGGAATTATACACCTCTCTCATGTAGTAATGTAGAAAGCACTTGATAGATTTAGGAATTCTCTCTCTAGATAGATAAGAAAAAATTGGATTTTTTTTCCCTCTAATAAATAAAGTAATTAAAAATAAATATTGATAAGTGCCTTTTGCATCATAACACAAGAGAGTTATGTCCATGAAAATGTTTTTAACATCACAATATTAAGAAAAATGTAGATTTCTTTCCATACTTAATGTGGAGTTTACTTATAACAATTAAAAGTAAAGTATTTGCTAAATTTGTTTTACAAGTTAAATTAAAATATTTACTTATAATTAACATTCAAATAAATTTTCAATGTGAAATGTAAAATCCATATTAAACACAAAAATATATCAGACATTTTCATCACTTTTAAAAATAATAATTTATTCTTATAGGAAATTATTATTATAACTAATAAATATATGAAATAACTATTTTAATATTTACTTTTAAATTTTCAAAAAACTATAATATTATTAATTTTAATAATATAATAAATTAGCCCACAATTTTATTAATATTAAAAAATATTTGTAATATTATTTATTCAAATTTATTAAAATTGTGAAGATTAATTCTTACATGGTAATCAAGATATGATACTACGCAGATATGCTTCTAATATTAAAAAATATTTATAGTATTATTTATTCAAATTTATTAAAATTGAGAAGATTAATCCTTACATGGTAATCAAGATATGATACTACGCACATGTTTCTATCAAACGGAAAAGTACATGTGTGTCTGTATTATTGTCGGTAATTGCTCATGATCAAGATTTATCCATGACTAGGGGAGAGGGGTCAGTCATTGGACACCTCAACAATGACTGGCCCCCATGCCACGTAGGGCCGATCGATAGCATGTACGACACTTGTCAACCATTTAGGCAAGCATGTGGTGGGTACCGTCCACCGGTCAAACCGGTCACCAACCTTCTGAACCGGTCGTCTCCCGCCATTTAACAGAGGCTTCTCGAGGAAGCTTGGTTTTTTGCTTCGGGTCTACTTGGTATTCGTTTCTGGCTCCGACTGTTGCGTAGAGGAGCATCGATGGCTGACGCCTCCACCACCACCCTCTGTGCGCTTCATCCCTCCTTATGGCACTTGTGCCCTCCTGGCTCGAGCTCTCCTGGTCCTGGTTCGACCGGACGACATACAAAATTGTCATTCCCTCGGCTCTATGGTTGTTATGCCTCAGTTTTGTGTTCGTTAACCCTCGACTCTGTGGTGGTTTAACCTCGGAATTGTGGTGGATATACCTCAGCTCTGTGTTGTTATACCTAGGCTCTTTGGTGGCTATGCTCGTGTCTGTGTTGCTTACTCTTGGCTATGTCGTTGTTATACCTCGGCTTTGTCATTGTTATACTCGGCTCTGTGGTGGTCATACCTCGACTCTACCTCGACTCTGTCGTCGTCATACCTCGGCTCTGTGCTGGTCATACCTCGGCTCTATGCTGGTTTGACTCGGCTCTGTGGTGTTCATAACTCGACTCTATGGTGGTTTTATTCGGCTCTGTGGTGGTTTTACTCGGCTTGGCCCTATGGTGGTTTTAACTCGGCTTGTGGTGGTTTTACTCGTCTCTGTGGTGGGCATACCTCGGCTTTGTGGTGTTTTTACCTCGTCTCTGTGGTGGTTTTACCTGCATTCGGTGCTGTGTGAATTTTATTTATATCATAGAAAAAGAAGGTGAAAAATACCTAACTTTTATGTTGTCCTTTTTTTCTCAAAAAAATTATAATTGTAGATTTGTGAGAAGCATGTTTGAAAGTGATCTTAAAACCCATTGATGTCACATCTAAACATACCCACATAAAAAAAAAATATCTTTACTAAGCAATAGTAACTATTTTATTTACCAAGATGATTTCATTATTACATAACCCATCTCCACATTACACTATGGCAGATATGGAATTACCTTATAGCAATTTTCATATTTATTTTTCGGGTTGATGTTTAAGTTTTGAACTATACATATAAGATCGCTCTCAAATCAACAATACAACATTTATTAGACCCATTAATATGAGGGCTACCTATCTTGTACAAGGTCTAACTGGAAAACCTGCGAATTAAAGAGGGAAGTAGATGTGTATAATTCCTTACAACAGTTGTTGGTCTCGAATTAAATTTCACGGATCCCCACGATACCTGTCTATCCTCCTACCGTCGATCTTAGATCAGATCTACGCTCGGCCCTAATCAATCCTTACTGTCTGAGAAGGAGATTTCTCTGCAAGCTACATGGGTAAAATTAAATTCTTCCCATGTCTCAGCAGCTTCGACTTTGTTACTTTCCACTTGTTTTCTTACTGGTAATTATAACATATACTCATTTTTCTTTGGCTCAGCCTTGATATGGTTACATAGCACCGTCGGCGGGAATCCATGGATGGATTAGTCCATAACATAGTTAGATTTTCTTTCCAATTCAATTATGTCGAAAATTTTAGGTTTTAAGATATACGAAATCGAATTTCTCTGTTTCTCTTTCATACCATTATTCATTGGTTCAACTGTTATGTTACTGGGTGCAGGGTAAATCTCATTCCATGGCCCTCTGTGCTCAGGGTTTACTCTTCAATTATTTTTGCACCTCTCTCGGCCTTGGTCTAACATGCTTCTCATTTCCCAGGTACTTTGAGGGGTTTTACCTCATTTTCCGAAGGCTACCTTTGTATTTATTTTAACAGAAAAAAATGTTTAACAGACTTGGATCTATATTGTATAAGGAAATTCGTAAATATTTTCTCTTAATATGTATGGGTATAATGTAAAAATCAACTCTTCTCTTGTGGATACCTGCCACAAAGGTTTTTACAAAATTGTCTGTATTATCCATTTTACTAGAGGATTTTCATAAGAAAATGTTTATTTAAATACTCTGGTTAGACTCTCTCCTTTGAATCGATGTCTTCAAGCTTTTCAGATCTTCTATGGAAGCTGATTTATAGTTAACACACTTTCTTGGGCCAGAATTTTACTCGTATCATTTTAATGTTCTGGTATTTAATTCGATTGTTGACTCGACAGTTTGTGCTATTGCATTATGATGAACAGTAATACATAATTTTTGCTAAGTTTTCCTGTTATTTTTACTGTTGTGAATTGAAATAAGTTTTACTGGAGTTTTATAAAGATTCACCTGCATGTATATGATTTCAGGCTTGTAAACATTATCATTTGAACTGTCATAACAGGTTCACTCATTTATTTCTCCATTATGGGTTTTTCAAGAGTAACTCTATTAATCTTAGACTGTATAATTTTAATGTCACCTCATTGTCTAAGACACATTTTTTTTTTCATAGCTTTACCAATGCATCTATAGTCTATACATTTATAGCCTATGAGGATGGTATGTTTCGACCATGAGTTCTTGTTTTAGAAAGACTAATTTTGCAATAAGAGAATGCACAGATTATTGTAACCTGCCTAATAATGGTATTTAATCCTTCCTTTCATCATATTTCTCTAAACTGTTTGTTTTTTAAGATAGATTTTTATTTTAGTTCGAATCTGGTACTATTCGACATAATTAAGGTGACCGGACCACCTATCTTAGTGTCCGTGCTTAGTTTTAATTATATGGACAAAGTATCATGGGTAGGGTTGTTTCCCAAACCCAAGATCAACAGTCTGAATATTCGCTTGAAACTTTCACTTAAAACTTAACCGAAAGTTCTAATTTCTATTTCTCTACTTTATTTATGAATTTTCTCTTTCACTGAAAAATTCCCAGTAATTCAGTTAACAATATAAAAATAATAGAGAAGCACAGTTACGATCTTTATCTATAACAAAATTCTTTAGATCATTTAAAATATCTAAGTATATTTGTGAAGTCCTTCCGTCACCAACACAGTTTACAGAAATAAATACTATTCATATATTATTTTCATAACTGCAGAGTTTCCAGAAATGTTACAGTTGTTTCCTTCTGTGAACATAGCTTCAGAATTTTAATACTATCTACATAGAAATACTATTACTAAATATTTACAGAAGTCATGATATATATATATATATATATATATATATATATATATATATATATATATATATATATAACGAATTTCCATTTGTAGTTAAAGAAATCAAACAGAACTACACAAAGTTTACTTATCTTATTTGCAGATTTTAGTTGTGGTCCTCCCAACCTTTAGGAGAGGCGATTACGTCCTTCTCATACCCCTGTGCTCCAATTTTTGGAATGGTATGGGTTAACAATGGATTATTTTCTACTATGACCTTAGGACAACCAGTCCAGCCAGCACCAGAAAATTAGTTTCAGGTTTTTTCTGAGTGTTTTTCCACTGGTCTCTACCAGCTCTGGAAAATTCCACACTCTTTCCTCAGAAAACCAGAACAGAACCCCTAATCCTCACTGGGATAACCTTTTATCCTCAGAGGAGTAGGTAACTGTTTCCAACTGTCCCCAACCACTTCCAATTCTTGGAAAACATTTTACCATCAGCTTTTTATTTACTTTTTATATAGCTTATTTTCCATAACAATGCTATTAATTAAATTAAAATAAATAACATAAATTGTCTCAGTTATTCCTTAACAAATATATACAAATCACTTAACTAGTTAACCAACTAGTTAGCAGTAAATGTAGCTGTCACAATTCCCCCCCTGGAAGTAACACCGTCCTCGGTGTTTTCACTCTAGCTCTGAAAAGATCTCTAGGTAAGCTTCCTTCACGAATATTTCATCCTCCCAAGTAGCCTCATCCGGGCCGAAGTGCTTCCATTGCACTTTAACTTGGGTGATAACTCGCTTTCGGAGCATGATTTCCCTTCGGTCAAGTATGCGTTGCGGCTCGACCAAGAATTCTCCGTCTGGTTCTACCTGCAATAATAAAAAAAATTTTGGTCAATTTCTCACAAAGGAAATCACTTTACAAGTTAGGATTTCATTACCATCCTACCTCTATATGCTGCCAATGAATTGCATGCTTTGAATCATGTACATAACGCTTCAACAAGGATACATGAAATACATTGTGTACTCAAATATGGCTGGGCAAGGCTAGCCGATAGGCTACAGGTCCTACCCTCTCCAAAATTTCAAAGGGTCCACAAAATCTGGGAGCCAATTTGGCATAAGAGGCCCACTGCAATGTACTCCTTTTTGGCTTGATCCTTATGTATGCATGGTCTCCTACTGCGAACTCTCGATATGACCTTTTCTTATCTGCATAGATCTTCTGACGATCTTGTGCAGCCTTCAGATTTTGTCTTATTTTCCTCACCTTTGCTTCCATCTCAGCAAGAATTTCGGGTCCCAAAATTAGTTTTGTCTCAGGGCTACTCCAATTTATGGGTGTGTGACACTGCCTTCCATGCAAGGCCTCAAAAGGACTCATCTTCAGAGATTCCTGATAGCCATTGTTATAAGAAAATTCGAATAGGTGCAAATAGTCTTCCCATTTAGTTGGCTGCTGCATTACATACATGCGCAACATGTCTTCCAATACCTGGTTTACTCGCTCTGTTTGCCCATCAGACTATGGATGATAAGCTGTGCTAAATTTTATCTGAGTTCCCAGTCCTGTAAACAATGTCTTCCAGAAGGCAGAGGTAAACTTAACATCCCAGCCTGAAATAACTGTCTTAGAAATTCCATGTAGTCTGAAAATCTCCTTCATGAATATATCAGCTATTTGTACAGTCTTGTAAGTAGACTATACTGGTATAAAATGAACAGATTTACTCAATCTATCCACCACTACCATAATGGAATCATTTTGTCTTCTGGTCCGCAGTAAGCCTGTAATGAAGTCTAGGGATATGACCTCCCACTTCCATTCGGGTATTAGTATGGGCTGCAACAACCCCGCGGGATGTTGATGCTCCACCTTCACCTGCTGACATTCCAAAAATTTACTTAAGTATTCAGCAATGTTCTGACGCATACCCAGCCAAAAGTATACCTTTCTTATTGCAGTCAATATTTTATGATATCTTGGATGACCTGCATAATTGCTGCGATGATGTTCATTCATTATTAAATATTTCAGATCCATACGGTTAGGTATATATACCTTACCTCGGAATGTTAGCATATGTTCTTCATTTATTCCATACTCAGATGTACGTCCTTGCTCTTTTTTTTTCTGTCATTGTTGCCACAAAAACTGGTACTCGGGATCTTTTTGCGCTTTGAACTTTATTTGCTCTGAAAATATACTTTCCAGCTGATTATAATATAGCTCATATATACCATGTAATTTTCTGCTTAAAGCATCAGCTGCTCGGTTTTCCTTTCCTTTGACATGCTGAATATCCATGTCAAACTCACTTAGGAAAGCATTCCATCTTGCCTGCCTGGAGTTTAAATCTACTTGCTTTAAATAACTAGTCAAGATGTTATGATCTGTTTTTAACACGGATTTCTTACCCAACAAGTAGTGCCTCCATACCTGGAGCGCATTTACCACTGCTGTTAATTCCAGATCATACGCTGAATACCTTTGTTTATGATCTTTCAACTTTCTATATTCGTAAGCTACCACCTTGCCTTCTTGAGATAAGACTACCCCCACTCCCTCTTTACTTGCGTCGGTATAAACTTCAAATTCTTTGCTTGGGTCAACCACTCTTAACACAGCCAGTCAAAAGCTGTTTCAGCTTTTCAAAACTATTTTGACATTCAATAGTCCACTTGAAAACTTTTCCTTTCCTCTACAAGGAAGTAATGGGAAAAGAAATTTTGGAAAATCCTTCGATAAATCCTCGGTAGTACCCAGCTAGTCCCATAAAGAATCTAATGTCAGCCACGTTCTGGGGTACTCGCCATTCCATGATTGTTTTTATTTTTTCTGGATCAAAAACAATTCCCTCTACTGAAATAACATGTCCTAAATAGTAGATTTCTATTTTGAAGAAATCACACTTTCTAAACTCTACGTACAACTGGTGTTTTCTTAGCATCTCCAGCACAATCCTTAAATGCTCCTTATGCTCTTCCTGGTTTTTGGAATATATTAGAATGTCATCTATAAATATAAGTACAAAAATATCTAGGAAAGGATGGAAGACTCCATGCATTAACCTCATAGAGGTTGCTGGTGCGTTTGTTAACCCAAAGGGTAACACTACGAATTCATAGTGACCATCCCTGGTATGGAATGTTGTCTTGCAAATGTCTTCATCTTTGATTCGAATCTGATGATACCCAGATCTCAAATCTATCTTGGAAAACACTGTGGCCCCTTTTACTTGATAAAATAGATCATCAATCCTTGGTAAAGGGTATTTGTTCTTAATTGTCAATTTGTTGAGCTGCCTATAATCCATGCACATACGCATGGTCTCATCTTTCTTTTTCACGAACAGAACTGGAGCTCCCTAAGGTGACACACTTGGGAGAATGTACCCGTTATCCAACAGTTATTGTAACTGCATCTTCAACTCTGTTAATTCTGGCACACTCATTTTATAAGGATCCCTTGACACGGGAGAAGCCCCAGGCATTAAATCTATAGTAAAGTCAATGTCTCTCCTTGGTGGTAATCCAGGAATATCTTCTGGAAAAACATTCAGAAATTCTTGCACCACTGGTATAATTTCCATTGTATGCGACTTCTCCTTAGAGTTTGCATAACCCACCTGAATAGCATATATCTGGCACCCCTTCCTTATACATTTACTCATTTTGGATGCTGAAATTGTACGTAGCTATAATGGCTTTCTGATTCCTTGAATTTACTTACGTGTTCCATCGTGCATTATATAATAGATAATATTTTCTTTGCAGTCTACTAGGGTCCAATGCTTTTCCAACCAATCCATGCCTAACAAAACATCATAGGATCCTAGTGGAAAAATGTTCAGATCCACTTGTAACTGCTGATTTAAAATTTCTAATATACAGTTCAGAATTTTAGTAGTTACCTTATGCTTTGCTCCAGTGGCTAACTGTACTAGCTAGGACTTTTTAAATTTCTGATCTTTCAATTTACACAACTCTACCACCATGGGACTAATATAGCTCAAACTTGCACCTGGATCTACTAAAATAGAAACAAAATGAGTTAGTATTTTACCTTCCAGCTCAATCATTGTGGGTTGATAATCCGCTTGCCTGTCCTCCAACGCTGCATTAATACAGGGAATGTTTCATGCTACATCACCCACAATATAAGTTTCCTACAAGTTTTCTACAACATCATTTCTTGTTCGCTGTGGGCAGTTTTTGTAGTAATGTACTTCACCACACCCCCCACATTGTAAAAGTGGTTTGGTAACCCGCCCTTGCTCAGGCTTGTTAGATGCTTTTGTAGGCTTTTCGTCTGCTGGCCATCTGGTTCTATGGTGATTTCTGCCAAACTGCTTGCTAACAGGATTTTGTACAGAATTTTTATAGTTGTTGCTTTTGGCGCCCTTGAAATTTGAGTTACTTTTCTGTCATTTCTTTGGCTGCCAAGTTTTTCCAACCTCCCCTTTGGTTTTGGACTGCTGATAGCACATTCGTGCTTTACTAATGGCTTCATCCATGGTTTGGGGGTTTACAAATTATATTCGCTCCTTCATGTGTGTTGGAAAACTGCTTAGAAATCTGTACACTTTAGCCTTTTCCTCTTGCAGATATGGAACATATCGTAACAGGGAGGTAAACTTAGTGATATATTCGTCCATAGTCATCTATCCCAGCCTTAATTCATGAAATTCATTAGCTTTTTTGTCATAGAATCGTTCGGTTAAATACTTGTCCTTAAAGTATTGCTGAAATGATTCCCAGGTAACATCTTGTTCCTCTATAATGCGAACATTTTTCACTTCTTCCCATCATAAAGTGGCTTTCTCCCGTAACTGATATATGGCTAATCTGGCCTTCAGGTTGCTGCTGTACTCATACACCTGAAAGTAATTTTTCATGTTTATTAACCATGCTTCGACCACTTCTTTAGCTTCACCATCAAACGTTGGTGGTTTTATTTTTCGAAACTCCCCCTGAAGTTCTGTTTTCTTATTTTTAACTTCTTGCTGATCCGACACATTGCCAGATTCTACTTCGTTGAAATTTTTGTTTTTGCTTCGCTGGGACGGAATTCTCTCCAATATATCTGTGGTGTTATTTTTCGTTTGCTGTTCTTCTTCATCTTACATACCTTTGTCTGTACTTGGATGTTCCACTTCCTGGTTTTGTTTATCCGACAGAATTTTTAATATCTTCTCCTGGTCTTGCAATAGTCGTTCATTATCTTTACGAACACGTACCATTTCCTCTTGTAATTGTTGTACCGTATTCAACAGGAAACTGGTTTGGTGCTGCTGTTCTTCCGGTAGCCTACTAGTCTTTCGATGTTGTTTGACACTTAGTTGGACCCACATTTTTGGGTTCATCACTGGTTGAACTTGGGGTTCCCCAGTGTCTTGAGGAAGCTGTTGTGGAGTTCCTCTTCTCATGATGTTCCTGCTAGACTGCTAAATTCTTTCTCTGTGCATCAATAAACATACAAATTTTACCGTTGGTTGACCCTTAGCGTCCCAATGTTTGAACGTCGCTCTGATACCACTTGTCACATCTAAACATACCCACATTAAAAAAAATTATTTTTACTAAGCAATAGTAACTATTTTATTTACCAAGATGATTTCATTATTACATAACCCATCTCCACATTACACTATGGCGGATATGGACTTACCTTATAGCAATTTTCATATTTCTTTTTCGGGTTAATGTTTAAGTTTTGAACTATACTTATAAGATCGCTCTCAAATCAACGATGCAACATCTATTAGACCCATTAATATGAGGGCTACCTGTCTTGTACAAGGTCTAACTGGAAAACCTGCAGATTAAAGAGGGAAGTACACGTGTATAAGTCCTTACAACAATTGTTGGTCTCGAATTAAATTTCACGGATCCCCATGATACCTGTCTATCCTCCTACCGTCGATCTTAGATCAGATATACGCTCGGCCCTAATCAATCCTTACTGTCTGAGCAGGATATTTCTCTGCAAGCTACATGGGTAATACTAAATTCTTCCCATGTCTTAGTAGCTTCGACTTTGTTACTTTCCGCTTGTTTTCTTACTGGTTATTATAACATATACTCATTTTTCTTTGGCTCGGCCTTGATATGGTTACACAACGCCGTCGGTGGGAATCCATGGATGGATTAGTCCATAACGCAGGTAGATTTGCTTTCCAATTCAATTATGTCGAAAATTTCAAGGTTTAAGATATACGAAATCAAATTTCTCTGTTTCTCTTTCATACCATTATTCATTGGTTCAACTGTTATGTTACTGGGTGCAGGGTAAATCTCATTCCATGGCCCTCTGTGCTCAAGGTTTACTCTTCGATTCTTTTTGCACCTCTCTCGGCCTCGGTCTAACATGCTTCTCATTTCCCAGGTACTCTGAGGGGTTTTACCTCATTTTCCGAAGGCTAACTTTGTATTTCTTTTAACAGAAAAAATGTTTAACAGACTTGGATATGTATTGTATAAGGAAATTCGTGAATATTTTCTCTTAATATGTATGGGTATAATGTAAGAAACAACTCTTCTCTTGTGGATACCTACCACAAAGGTTTTTACAAAATTGTCTATATTATCCATTTTAGTAGAGGATTTTCATAAGAAAATGTTTATTTAAATACCTTGGTTATACTCTCTCCTTTGAATCGATGTCTTCAAGCTTTTTAGATCTTCTATGGAAGCTGGTTTATAGTTAACGCACTTGCCTGTGCTAGAATTTTACTCGTATCATTTTAATTTTTTGGTTATTTAATTCGATTGTTGACTCAACAGTTTGTGCTATTCCATTATGATGAACAATAATACATAATTTTTGCTAAGTTTGCATGTTAGTTTTACTGTTGTGAATTGAAATAAGCTTTACTGGATTTTTATAAAGATTCACCTGCATGTATATGATTTCAGGCTTGTAAAAATTATCGTTTGAACTGTCATAACAGGTTCACTCATTTATTTCTCCATTATGGGTTTTCCAGGAGTAACTCTATTAATATTGAATGTATAATTCTAATGTCACCTCATTTTCTAAGAAGTATTTTTTTTTCATAGCTTTACCAATGCATATATAGTCTGTACATTTATAGCCTATGGGGATGGTATGTTTCGACCATGAGTTCTTGTTTTAGAAAGACTACTTCTACAATAAGAGAATGTACAGATTATTGTAACCTGCCTAATAATGGTATTTAATCTTTCCTTCCATCATATTTCTCTAAACTGTTTGTTTTTGAAGATAGATATTTATTTCAGTTCGAATCTGGTACTATTTGACTTAGTTAAGGTGACCGGACCACCTATCTTAGTGTCCGTGCTTAGTTTTAATTATATGGATGAAGTATCATGGGTAGGGTTCTTTCCCAAACCCAAGATCAACAGTTCGAATATTCGCTCGAAACTTTCACTTAAAACTTAACCGAAAGTTTTGATTTCTATTTCTCTACTTTATTTATGAATTTTCTCTTTCACTGACAAATTCCCAGTAATTCAGTTAACAATATAAAAAGAATAGAGAAGAACAATTACGATCTTTATCTATAACAACCTTCTTTACATCATTTCAAATATCTAAGTATATTTGTGCAGTCCTTCCGTCACCAACACAGTTTACAGAAATAAATATTATTCATATATTATTTTCATAGCTACAGAGTTTCCAGAAATGTTACAGTTGTTTCCTTCTGTGAGCATAGCTTCAGAATTTTAATACTATCTACACATAAATACTGTTACTAAATCTTTATAGAAGTCATGATATATATATCATGACTTCTGTAAAGATTTAATAACAGAAATACACAAAGTTTACTTATCTGATTTGTAGATTTTAGCTGTGGTCCTCCCAACCTTTAAGAGAGGCGATTACGTCCATCTCCTACCCCCGTGCTCCAATTTCTGGAATGGTACGGGTTAACAGTGGATTATTTTCTTTTATGACCTCAGGACAACCAGTCCAGCCAACACCAAAAAATTAGTTTCAAGTTTTGTCTGAGTGTTTTTCCATTGGTCTCTACCAGCTCTGGAAAATTCCACACTCCTTCCTCAAAAAACCAGAACATAACCCCTACTCCTCACTGGGCCCTACTCCTCACTCGGATTAGTCCTTTATCCTCAAAGGAGCAGGTAACTATTTCCAAGAGTTCCCCAATCTCTTTTCAGTTTTTGGAAACATTTACCATCATCTTTTTACTTTCCTTATCTAGTTATTTTCCATAACAACTTTATTATTAAAATTAATAACATTAATTGAGTTTTTCATTAACAAATAATAAAATTCACTTAACTAGTTAACCAACTTATTAGTAAATGTAGCTGTCACAATTCTTTACCAAAAGAATGGCTTGGATATAATTAATAAACATGTATCACCATTTAACAATAGAAGTGACTGATAAAATTACCTCTACATCAAAGATACGAGACATGTGTCTTTTCCAACAATAACAATTCGAGGGACGCAACATGAAAACTTACCACTTGTTCATCCCCGCAATTCCACGACCATAGGTTTGTAAACCAGGAATGGGGAAAATCTTACCACTTATTCATCCACACAATTCCACAATTATAGGTTTCTGAACCATATTAATGGGGATACTTTTTAAAATTCAATTTGTGTTTTAGTTTGAAATCTGTTTTCCACTATTCGGCATACGTAGTAAATTATGAATAATAAAGTAAAATTTTTATTTTAATTGGATAGAAAACTAATTTAAATAAGGTTTAATTATTTGATTTAGAAATGTAAGAAAGTTAACTTCATCCATTCTATTCATTAATGTAAATTATGAATAATAAAGTAAAATTTTTATTTTAATTGGATAGAAAACTAATTTAAATAAGGTTTAATTATTTGATTTAGAAATGTAAGAAAGTTAACTTCATCCATTCTATTCATTAATTTAGTTGGGATGCATTTTTCATTTTTAGTAAGACTAGATAATTAATTAGGAAAATGATTAAAATAATCAATTCTAATAAGAATAATTAATTGCTATTAAATTGAATCTAACAAGAAATTATTTTATAAATTTTTTACTCACTTTAATATATAAATGACTATTATCATAAAATTTCGATTTTTTTAAATAGTTTAAGGTATTGTTTTTTTCAAAAATGGAAAATTTGGAAAATTATTTGATATTTTTTTCCAAATTTAAATTATAACTCCTAAATATTAAAATTTTTGGATACCTAGACTTTTTTATAATGCCATGTTAATTTCCATCTTACAAAATAATAATAAAAGTAACAATTCAAACACCATGATCAAATTTCTAACAATTCAAGGTCACGAGAAATTGTGAACGCATTAAACAACCCCATTTATTTATTACAAAATGTTCATTTCCAAATTGGCAAACATTAACCATTAACAATTTACAAAAATTTTAAAACAGAAGGAAAGGATAAAAAAACATCAAACCCTGAAATTTTCATCTCTAACGCTCAGCGAATCTCAAATTCCGTGCCTTGGGCGGGCTCTACAGAGTCCAAAATATCTAGACACGGACCCACAAATAACTTGTATTCCAAAATAACTCAACTAGAGTTGTGCAACACGAAATCATTAAATGGAGAAATTCTTGGGCTTTTATATCTGTATGGGGTTTTAGGTCTAAGGATCCTCGAAGCAATACGTCTCCAAATTTGCCATTCAATACTGGAACAAAGAAATGGGGACATATTGCTGGACTATTTCAGATTGTTTTAACAAATCCGAGAACCAGTGGAATTTCATCCATGCACCTAATGATGATTTCATGGAGGAAATCTGTGACTCCGATTCTTATTTAAGCTCTGAGAACTCCTATTCTCATTCTGGCAATGTTAACATGTCGGTACAATGCCAATTATATTTTGCAGAAGATGCCCAATCCACGACCAGTGATTCCAGTTATGTTGAAGATTGGAACACAGAATGCGAGAAAGAGGTAGAAGCTAATTCATTGATTAGATATATGATTTATCTTCAGAATGCTTCCGATGACGACCTTGGACTCCCTCCCAATCTGAAAGAGGATCAAAAGCAACCAGGATTTTGTGTGGATGGAGACCTGGTTCACGCGATGGATTTGGACTTCGACTTAGACGTGGATTTCGATGAAGAAAAAGCTGGGAATCATGAAGATGGTTTGCTATTTTGGCTGTCCTTTCTGTGAAGCTGATTAATGTAGGTTTTGTAGATTCAAGATCACTTGTATCCGAGCTAAATCTGCAGGCAATGCAATTTAGATAGGAATATGTATATATTAGGGTGTAAATCGCGGAGTGAGAACCCCTCTTCTATTTACAAGTTCAATGATAAATTACTAGCTGTAGGTTTTTATAATTTTGTGTTTAGGGATATGTAGACTGACTGATAAAACCATAATGGTTTTACAGTTCACTGCTCCTGATTTAAGGTCGGGAGCAGACTAGAACTTGTGTATTTTTCAATTAAGATCGACATTGATTGATTAAGGACTAGACCATTTTAAAATTTTTCCAGATATATTTTGTCAAGATTTTATAGTTACTCATTTCTCTTTATGGCTCCCAATTGCTATAAATCCTTTCACTTTCGCAAGGCACGGAAAACCTGCCTGGTGCACAAGGGGAAGCTCAACGCGAATTTTGAAAGACGGCTTGAGTTCCATGTTATTCATTGATTTCTGTGAAGGGGTTCAGGAAATTGGCCATTGAAAGTTGATCGTGCTTGATACCTTCAAACCATCAAGTGCTGTTGCAGCGGTGTGTAACGAGCAATTACTTGCCGTGTTTGGATATCAAAATCGTGGGTTTGTGTAGTCTCTGGCGTAGAAAATTGGCACATTGTTGTTTTACTGTTTTCTGGCTTCTTTGAAGCCCATCCTCATGGCGGCGTTTTGTCATTTTACGGCATGGACAGAACTCTGTTCATACATAACTTTTATATTCTGTCAATATATAACCCATTAATAAACAGGTCTTCATGAATTTTCCAAATTCTACGCACGTTTTTTTCTTCAAATATAGTGGAAGTCTGCATAATACGTGTGCGTTTAAAATAACTTTGTTTACAGATTTTCTTTAAAACATAAATCAAATTAATGTTTCAAAATTAATGGTCTGTTTTTTCTTCCAAGTTTTAAGGGAAAATTCAAGAATCTATAAGTTAAACCAACTCTAACAGCCTCATATTCTTATATTCTTTTTATATTAAAATATTATACTCCCTTCTTTTTGGTCCGATTAACTATTATACTACTTTTTCTCTTGGCATTAAAATAACTCCAGAATTGATATGACTGCTGTCATGTTATTACACTGCTACATTTTTAAAATTATGCATAAAAAGTAATAAAGTCAACTTTCAATGCACTTACTATTTTTATTTTGACCGTTTTCACTGTCATCTTCAAAAATTAAGTGTGCGTTTACCCTCCCTATCCACATTAATTTTGGGAACGATGCTCATGTTTTTTCTTTTGTTTTAATCTAATTATTTTATATTAATATATCACCGTAACGGTACCTGCCTCATGGAAAATAGGATTCACAACCGTTCCGAAAAGGCAGTGTGTCGGCACAGTGCAGATCTATTAACTGCCTCATATGACTGATTAAACAGTAAGATATAACCCTATCAGAAATCTGAAAAGACCTAAAAACCCTATCATAAATATGGAAAGACCGAAAAAACCTATCAGAAAAAGACGTAACGGCCATGTTTATGAAACGGAGAAACGGGCCTACCAGTGCCGTATGTTTAACAGGTTCATTTCTTGGGTTCTCATACACCTTGATGGGATGTGACGTAACGGCCATGTTTATGAAACGGAGAAACGGGCCTACCAGTGCCGTATGTTTAACAGGTTCATTTCTTAGGTTCTCATACACGTTGATGGGATGTGACGTGAGGCTGTATTTCAGAAATTTGAGCTTAGTCAATGACTAGATCATGATTATTTTGGAAGTATGGGTGTTCTGAAACCTGAAATCTTTGTTAATGGTTTTTTCAAATCATCTTGAGTTTCCTGTTTAGAGGTGCAATTGCTTTAACTTCCTATTACCGTCGTTTCTCTTCCACCATTTAGACAATGAATGCCTGATTGAACTATATAAAACATAGGGAAACTCTAAACCTTGATATCTCTAGACCTACAATATCCTTAACTCGGTTTCTACTTAAAGATTAGGGAAATTCATAATTTTTAAAATAAATAGTCTACTCCATATAGGTTTAGTTTGAGAGTTTATGTGAGGTTTACTTTCACATATTTTATCTTATGAGTACGGTTTATGGTGGAAGCTAATTGAGGAGGATAAAAATAACTATAAGAGATTGTCAAGATGATTTTGTAGTGGACTAAATAATGTTTTAATATAATAAAAATTGTGATTTTTTTACAAAAATAATAAAATTCTCTTAAAATGTTAGTGTCATTTCACTAAATTTCAAATCTTTCAAATGGGCCTGGGTATGCATTAGTGTTAAACATGTTTAATTTTTTCATTGAATGAAATATTTATTTAAGTTTTAAATGTTTGAAGCTATTAGAATAAATGATAAAATGTTAGCAGACCTAGATTGATAAAGTGGCTCATATATGATGATTGACATCATTTTTTGTTTATAATGGCATCGGTTGATTATGAAAGGTGAAAAATGAGAGCAATCAATGTATATCAACCATCTTATTAATGTTGTAAATTAGTTGACCATGGTTGATTATTGTTGGAATTGTTTGATTACATGGTTAAAAGTGGTTAACAGGGTGGATCATGGTTGACTAATGTTGACCATGGTCAAGCGTAACAATGTATCTATGGTACATTAATGCTAACCACTATTACATTATTGTTACATTAATGATTACATTAATGTTATATTAATGGTTGAAGACGGTTGATGAGGTTGACCATGGTTGCCCACAGTCAACCATTAATACAACAACGTATTTATTTTACATTGTTGAACAAGAATGACCATGGCTAAACTTGGTGAGTATGTTTGACAATGGTTGACTATTGTTGAATATGACCAAGCTATGGTTGTTCATGTTGTCCATTATTATCTATGGTTTGACCATGCTAACCTTGGTTGAGCATGGTTAACCATGTTGTCTCTAGTTGATTGTAGTGGATGGATAAACATGTTGACGAAGGTTGACTATGGTCAAATTTGGTGGTTATGTTTGACCATGATTGAGCTTGATTGACCATGTTTCACCATCATTGACCTTATTCTACCATTGTTGACAATAGTCAATATGTGGTTGAGAATGCTCAACATATCATTAACTATGGTGAAACATGGTAGACTATGGTTGCCAACATTTACTTGTAGATGACTATTATTGACCATGGTTGGCCATCCTAACCATGTTGACCATGGTAAGCATTAACAAGCATGTTGATCATGTATGTCATTGTTGATCATGGTTTGGCCATGTTTCACCTTACTTTTACATGGTTGGTTGTCATGACCATGTTCACCATGCTTGACCTTGTTTTCTATCATGGAGTATGCTCGACCACATATTACCATGGTTGATCATGTTTGACCTCGGTCAAACAAGGGAATATCATGGTTAACTTAATTAAACATGGTGAGCCATAATTTTCAGTGGTTTTATTTATGGCATTCCGACATCACTTTTTTATTTGATTGCAATTAAATTCGATGTTGATCACATTAACATGTCATTTGTTATGCATCACATTGAAACAACATTTATTATTGACCAAATTTTGACAAAATTTATTCTTTGTCATATTTTGATGGCATATATTGTTTTTGATGTTGCGATGTCATGAGTTATTTGGTACATTGCAATTTTGTTTTTTTTTTCATATTGCAACAATGTCTTTTGTTTTTCACATTCTAATGAGACTTATTGTTCCTCACATTGCAATGAAGTTTGTTGTTTGTCACAATACAATGTTTTTTATTGTTTGTCACATTGTGATAACATTTATTGTATTTGACATTGCAACAATGTTTGTTGCTCCTCAGTGCAATTTTTTTTTTCATCGCATTCCGACGTCATTTATTGTTTTGCATTTGTTGTTAATCATATTCTAAAAAATATTACAGTAATTATAGTTATTAAAGTTATACTGCTAAGTTATATTATAATTATAAAAGTTAGCCTCGAGGGTTAGCTCAATTGGCCAAGTGCATGTCATCAAAGCATCTTTGCTATGGAGAGGTCAGGGGTTCAATTCTCTTGACACTCTTCGGGTCAAGCTCCATGGTTGACTTGGTAGGAAGTGATGCCTTCGGGTAGATTTTCCTGGTACAAATATTTTGTAGATGTAGTCATCACCGATATCTGAGGTTTGTGAATCACATAAAATACATACATACATACATACATATATTAAAAACTAAACATTTATACATTTAAATAATTTTAAATATTACATTTATTATGTAAAATTATTTAACTTAAAGTTATTAATTTTAAATATTGTATTAATGATTCTTCCCATGTTGACCATGGTGGGTCATCTTAACATTCTAACTATTGTTGAGCACAATTAACCATAGGCGACCTTTGTCGACCATGTTGACCATTATTGACTGTGGTTGTCCGTGTTTGACCTTGGTTGAAGATGGTTGGGTATGTTGGCCATGGTTGATATTATCATCTATAATTAACAATAATTGACCACATATAACCATGGTTGATTGTGTTTGACCTTGGTCACTAAGGCCAACCATGGTTCACTATGCCCAACTGTGGTTGACCATGGTTGATCCTCGTTGTCCATGTAGAGCATAGTTTTGTATGAGTTGACCATGGTGATTAAAGATGTCTACGATTAACCATGGCTAGCTATGGTGACTATGGTTGACCAAGGTTGATGACAGTTGAGTATGGCAAAGTAAGGTCACCATTGTTGATTGTGTTTAACTATTGCCACCCATGCTCACAACAATCAACCATGGTTGACTATGGTTGACCATGTTGACCATATTTGTCCATTGTATCCATAGTTGACCACAAGGAGAAAGGTTGACCATGGTCGAATATAGTCAACTATAGTGAACTATTATTAACCGTAGTTAACCAAGGTGACTGTAGTTTATTGGAGTTGACCATCATTGGTCATGGTCATCCATGATTTACCATGACTAACTATGGTTGTCTATCTTTAACCATGGTTGAATATGGATGACCATGGTTGGATATGGTTGATGATGGTTTACTATGTTTGAACATGGCGTACTATGGTTAACCATGGATTATTATGGTTGACTATGGTTGACCATGGCTTCTTATGGTTGACTATGGTTAAGTAACGTTGAACATGGTTGGCTATGCTTGACATTGATCAACCATAGTTTCACCATGTTAAACATGGTTTACATTTTGGTTCACCATGTTAACAACGGATGCACATGGTTAACCATAATGACTATGGTTAACCATGAAGACTGTGTTTGACTATGGTTTATGGTGGTTACTTATGGTTAACTATGGTTAAGTGATGCTGAACATGGTTATCTACACTTGATAGTTGTTGACCATGGTTTCAAAATGTTGAAGATAGCTTAAATTATGGTTTTCTATGTTAACAATCGATGGACATGGTTGACCATGGTTGCTTATGGTTGACTATATCTAAGTAACATTGAACATGGCTAGTTGTGTTTGCCATTGGTTGACCATGTTGAACATGGTCTAGATTATGGTTGGCCATGTTAATAATAGATGGACATGGTTGACCATGGAGACCATGGTTGACTAAGGTTGACCATTGTTGTTTAAGGTTTACTATGGTTGTTGATGGTTAACTATGGTTAAGTAATGTTGAACATGATTAGTTATTCTTGACATTGTTTGATTATGGTTTGACCATGTAGAGCATGTTTTAGGTCATGGTTAACCATGTATAGATAAGGCTGACCATGGTTGACCATGTTCAATAATTATGACACGGGTTTATCATGGTTGAATGTGGTTGACTATGAGTCACAATGATTACCTATGAATGACCAAGGTGGTTCAATATCATTGACTATAGTTGAATATGGTTGTCTGTGATGGACCACGATTAACTATAATTGATCACAATTGATTATAGTTAAAAAAAACAAATATATGTATTAAAAAAATTTATATTAAAATAATATATAGAACCAAACATATGTTAAACTAATTAAAATAAAATTATTAAAGCTATATTATAAGGTCATAAAGTATTATTAATAAATTTTAAAGGTTATCAATTTCAAAAGTTATATTAAATATTATAGAATTTATTAATATATTAAGTTATATTATATTAAAGATAATTTAAAGATGGAGTGAAATGGAGGAGTAAAACATGTCAAGGGAGTGGGTGACTAGGGTTAACTATCCACCACTACTCCTGCCCACTCACTACAGATTTATGCAATGGGTTATATGAGATCGTGGTGTATTTGCAGTTTTGTTTTAGTCTTTGTGGTAGATTGGGAAATATTTTGAAGATGAGTATCTCACCACGTTTGTGCTAGGCCTTCCAATTGTAGACTGGCGAACTGAAGTTTTTTCTCCTTTTTCAATTTTGGACAAGTTCTGAAATAGTTTGAAAGACTACAGATCCAAGAATCAACAGCCTCAACATTCATTTGACCTGAGACTTTGGGAAGTTGAAAGCGTGTATAAAGTTGCATTTTCCCTCAAGGATGTTGTTGTTGTTGCAGCGTAATTAGCTCCTGAATATCCCTAGATAAATCATTTACCGAGAGTCTGCACTGGAGGGCTCTTGAGGGGGCGGCACGATTTTCATCCACCGAATGGATTGAAATATATGACCCTAAAGAAAAAAAATATTCTTCGAAGAGGTGGATGGCTTCCAAGATCTTATGCTCTTATACCAATTGATCTACCTGAAAATTTGAAAGACTCAAGCAGATAATCACATAACAGGATAGAGGCATGAAAAATAAATAACAAAGTAGCTCTAGAAACAATACCACACTCTTTATTATGAGAGAGAGATGAACATTTTATAAACAATGCAATCATTATCCTTATTTTTTATTTTATAATTAGAAAAAATATTTTCATAAAATCAAATGCATTATTAGATAAAGAAAATACATTGAGATGTTTCCTTCTTTCCTAGATTTTTATATGTTTCCCTCTTTTTTACTCTTAAATATTAAGCTTTTTCTTGATTATCCAATCAATAAAAAGTTGCTGATTTTTGTGTACTTCTTGATTGCCGAAATATCCAAAGTTTTGGAAACGCCAAAATACCAACCACCACGACTTTTTTTAAAAATGTTGAGCATGATGGACACGTTTGAAAATTAAAATACAAGGAAATTGCATCCATCAAAAAAAAGGATGTTCGTATCATATGAAAAATGGAAAATGACGCCATTGAATTTCAACATACACTTTTGACAAGTGCAACGCAATTTTATAATATTAATTGGTTCAACCCGTCTATGGAAGCTGAAAGTCAAAATAAATTACAATTCAAAGAAGTTTGGCTTGAAAAGCACAAGGATAAGTGTATTCATCTAGGCAGTTTACAAATGGATTAATGCCTATTTTAACCCTTTTTTTTGTTTTTGTTTCGTAAAATAGATGTTATTGCAATCAATATTGATTTTAAAATTTTGGTTTCTAACATTGGTTTTTATTGTAATATTATAATTATTTATCCTATAATTATTTATCATATAAAGAAATCATCAGTGAGAGAAATTCTCAGGGTTCATGGTTTGTCTATATGGGGTTCATGTCTAAGAATCCTCGAAGCAATACGTCTCCCGATTTCATATTCGACCAACGCCCAACTTTCTGCGGATACTTGGATTAAGAAATGGGGACATATTGCTCGACTATTCAGATTGTTTTAACGAATCCGATAACCAGTGGAATTTTATCCATGCAGCTAACGATGATTTCATGGAGGAAATATGTGACTCTGATTCTTATTTAAGCTTTGAGAACTCCTATTAAACCAACTCTAACCACCATCATATTCTTGTATTCTTTTTTATATTAAATATTGCACTCCTTTCCTTTTTGTCCGATTAACTATTATATGGCATTTTTACCTTCGCATTAAACTAACTCCTGAATTGATATGGCTGCTATCATGTTATTACACTGTTTATATTTCAAAAATTATGCATAAAAAGCAATGAAGTCATTTTCAATGGACTTACTATTTTTACTTTGACCAGTATTAAGAAGATAAGAGTTACTTTTTGGAGTTTCAGGTGTTGGAATCAGGTGAAAATTTTTGAGGTAAAATCTTAGTTTTTGTTATTTAATCTCCTATGATACTTCCATTGTGCAAGGCCATTGTGCAAGGTTAGCAATCAAATTCCTATTTTCAATAAATTTTTGCTAGATTTTAATGAAATTACACCGAAAAAAACCATCGTAAAAGCCTTCAAAAAATCACACTAAAAACTACTCGAAAAGTTAGTATACTTTTACCCACAGATCATTAACCATTTTACACGTATTTGCAGGTTAAAATATATTGCTGCCCGTTTTCTCAAACGTGTGAGGAAAGAGAGAAAACTTCATTTTGACGTTTGAAAAAAAATTGAAAACGTTCTTATATGTTTATTTTATATTTATTAAAATTTTCTATTTTTATTTATTAAAATTTTCATTTACCAATTGTATTTTTAAATATTACTATATTCTTATATATCTATTTTCTATTAACTGTTTCTTAAAAGTTAATACAACTGTTACTGCAACTACATTCAAATATTAATAGAAAATATACAAAGCTTAACTTGCTTTGTGCTGCCAAATTCTAATCACAGAAAAACTACCTAATTCCCAAAAAAGAATAAAGCGTTGGCTAGCCTTCAAAAAATTCAGTTTCAAAAATTTCTATGGTGAATTTCTACACCCATCATATTGAATTTCAATAGTGAGTTGCTGCAGGCAAACTCAGGCAGCAAGGATGAATGGGTGCTGAAATTTCAATGGTTTGTTGCTGCAAGTAGGGTGTGAATCGGTGCCGAAATTTCGTGGTGAGTTGCTGCACACAGGGTGGATCGGTGCTAGTGGCCACAATTTCTACGAGGTTGGAGCTTGCGGCCTGTAGCATGGTAAGTCCATAGTCCAACACACTTGCAAGTTGCGCTCTCAATGCCCAATGATTTAATTTTCATAGTCCAGTGATAAGGAATCAACATCATAAATTAGAACTGACATTTTTCACCAAATCCACGACCATTTTTCACTTAATCTGGAATTTTGTTTTGAATTTTAGATAAAATATTCATATTATGTCTCTCAAGGCACTTTCAAAAATAATTTTAGATAATTGATTCAATAGGATTTACAAATAATTTAAATTTATTTAATGCCATTAATTTATTTAATTGAAATTACAGACAATCAAATTTAAATCTTGTTTAATTGGATTTATAAATAGTTTAAATTTAAATAAATTTACAAATAGTTTAAATTTATTTTACTGACCAATAGTTAGAGATAAAAATTTATTTAATTCCGCTAATTTATTTAATTGGAATGAAGGAGGTAGGGTGATCTTTCCATCCTAGTGCTTTTTTTGAAAAGCAGCAAATTAAAAATGGGTAGATGTGCTGACAGAAGATATTTTATGAGCACCACCTAAACTATGAAAGTTCTGCACTTATTTTTTCCCAAACTAATAGATTGGGTATATATAGACATGTTGTTTTTTTCTCTTAACAATATAACAGATTGGATATATATGGATTTTTATTTCTTATTTCTTATTTTCTTAATGATGTAATGGATATTTAAAAACTCTATAGCTTCTAAATGAAGAAAAAAAAACTATGCACATCACATTACTTCTTTTTCTAATTTGTTTTCAATTAAATATCAAGTTTTTATAGAGTTGAAGGTGAAATCAATAATTACTTGTTAAGAAATAACATTAAATTTAATATCAATAGCTGGTTTTTTTTAAGTGATCTACATTTATTTTCTTTTCATTTCATTTAATTTTATGTTAAAGGAAGAGATAGGAGAAGACTAGATTTACAGGGTTATAAATAGTTGTAGTTGTTATCTTACATAGTTTTCCTTTTCCCAATGAATAAAAGTGTGCAAAGAGTTAAATTTAATTTTGGATTGTGTTGGTATTTGAAAACAGAAGATGGTCATGTTGTTTTAAACTTGGTGGATGCTCGATTTTTGTTTTTCTTTGTGTATTTTTTTCTAGAGGAAACTAGATTCTAACCATACGACTATGGGTGACACAAAGTACAAAGTCCCCACAAATTGGATTTGGGGTTTTCTGGCCACATAAACAAGGAGGACAATTGAAAACTAAGGTTGAATCACCAATATTTCCTTCTCACAAAAACTACCAATATGTGGTCTCTAATTTTTACTTATAGTTTTAATTATCTAGATGAAATATGGTGAATTTAATGGTTTCTTTTTTAACTTGGTGGATCAATTTTTTCCTTATTTTAAAAACCAAACACATGCTGCCAATTTCTTCTAGTAAATTATGTCGCCTATCATTTAAATTATTATTAGTATAATCTCTTTTCTTGAGAAATACATTGATAACTTGCACTCACTCTTTCCTAACATTTGCTTTATATCAATGTAGCAATGCCCATGAAAATTTATAATACAATGTATTTATTTTCTCAGATTAAATACAATATAACGATTAAAAAATATATTTTTTTTCTCAATTGTTTTCTGTATATATATAAAGAAATAAAATAAAAAATACAAATTCATCCATATATCCATTTTAAACCTTCATTTTTTTCTTTCTAAATGAAAAATCAAAATTTTGATTCTTGCATATGTCTTGTAGTCACATCTCAATTTTCTTTTCACTATTGAACAAATATATCAAAGAGATAAAAAAACAATAATTTAATTATTTCTTAGATAAAATTTTAGTATTTAAATTTATTCTTATTATAAAAAAAAATTCTACTAATATTGTAATATATATATATATATATATATATATATATATAATGCAGTTTAATATTTTTTATATTAATTTATTGTTAGGTATTAAGATTTTGGTAAATGTTTTTAGCTCGTAATTACAAAACCATGAATTTATTATTAAGAAACCAATTAATATTAGTAATTGATATCATTTCAAACTAGGGAATAACTATTATATGATTTATCTTCCTCACTTAATAGAGATATATGTAAACCCCAGATGTGGGTGTTTAAGTCGTTAGATTTTGATGGCCACTTGGCCTCACCATGGGGACGCAACTGCCTCCCACGTGAGGGCTTTAAATGTGCATCACTGGGAAGGACGCTGACACCTACAGCATTCAATCCTACATCTTGTACCTTGTATCCTACGATTTTCACTTTGGCCATATATGGCCAATGGCTCGAATTCTCATTCTCATTCACTCCAGTTTTCATTCTCATTCAGTCGTGCCTCTATCCTCTACTATGCAAGCCTATGTCTCACCTCCGCCCAGTGCACTGCTCCTCAGACACCCTCTGAGCTTTCCTTCCCTGCCCTACAAGCCCATCAGTCTGTTGAATTAACGTCACGTCGACACCGTATGCAATGCCACTGAGGAGGAGGCAAAAGATCTCCCTCTCGCCCTCCAGCTTCAGCTATGGCGAAGAGCTCCTTGGCCTTCTCTATGGCTGTGGAAGATCCACATGTCTTTGAACCCGACTTTCGCTCCGCTCATCTTTCAATTCGCCTCCCTGAGGTGCAACTCATCCACTCTGGCTCCGGCAGTAGGAAATGCCCTCGTAAGTCGACTCTTTCACGCTCCTCCCCCCCTCGGCCAAGTAAAATAGTCGGTCTTCCTTTCAAAAGCGTGGAAGATGCTTCGGACAGTGGAGGGAGCAGCTCTGCGGAAGGCACCCAACAAAAATTCACTGAATCAGACAAAGGTGCACGCTCAACTTCAACTCCAGAGTTGGCTCCCCATCTCTCCAAGAAGGATGACACCTTGTCCGACTACAGATGCTTCATAGTTGAAGAAAATCCTCAAATGGAGCATCATGATATATAGGACTGGTAGCTGCAGAGCCACGACTCTCCTCTTTCTCAGTTTTTACATGCTTCTCTATTGTTTTTTTGTCTATCTTTCTATTTTCTAGGAAACTCAATCATTCAGGTTTCTGTTAATAGCGAGTTCCCCCAAGAAGGGAAGCTCTCTTTTTGAAATGTTGAACTCACTAAGGGTTGGTTTCCCTCTGAAGAGAAGCCCACATTTTGAATTTTTGAAATGTCTTCATCCAACAGGGGTTGGATAATTTAGCAACCCCTGTTCTGAAGCTCGAATGTATTTTTTGTACAATATAATATAATTTAGCATTACTTAGAGAATAATAGAGATATATGTAAATAAATTGTGAAGGAGGTTGAAAGAGTACTTCTAGCATAAACGTTAATTTAACCTAAACACCCATTTTCATGCCCCTATAGTCACCCATATCAGAGGTTGACTTAGCACACCATGATGGCCCATGATTATAGGTTTGTGGTGCATCTCACTCATTTCATCTCATTGATTTTCTCAATCTGAAACTATGTGATTATATACTACACTTCACTTTTTATATTTCACGATCATTAGAATTCATAAGTTTAATACTTATTGAAGTATGTAGATAATAATTCCATACAATTATGCCTTAACATAACCAATATAAAAATGATATGAATGAAAGTAATCTTGTAGAATCAACAACCTTACTGGCCTAACAGTTTTCAAATATTCAAATGTGTTACAATCAAGTGATTTGTAGTATCGTATAACAATTTAAATTATAAGAGCACACGATTCATACAAACCTATCAAAAAATTTCCTATTTCATTTACAATCATCAATCGCAAATTTATCATAGATCAAAATTGTTTCACTTGATATAAATAGTAAGTAATCTCGTATGCATGCAATGTATGAAGAGTTAAATTAAGTGAAGGAAAGCAAGTTAATTCTAATTAATTCTAATATTAGAAGTCAAGTGAATCAAATTTAAAAAGGTAATGCCTTTTCAAGAAAAGCTAAGTGAAGGAAAAGAAAAATGTTGATTTATGTTAAAGTAAAGTTCGAAAAGTTTAGTTAAAGCGTAAGTCATAGTTTGCATGAAGAAAATAAAGTTAGAGATTGCATGATTCTATATTTAGAAATTTTAGTGCTTATATACTCATGGTTGGTTCATTGTAATGTGAAGTAAGAAGAGAGAATAACAACAATCAGGTGGATGTATATGAGAGAATAATTAATGAATAGAACTTATTTATTCAAGAAGAATCTTGTGTACTTATTTTTCTTGTGTTTTCATGTTTATCTTTGCATCTAAATAAAAACTGGTATCAGAGCAAGGTTTAGCAAGGTTTAGCAAGGTTTCAAAGCACCAAACAAGGTAAGAAGGTCATGAGCTACTTCCACCAAAAGCCTTGGCTATTGTGAGTAGTATGGAAATCGAAGTTTGCATCCATTGGTCCATAAGTAGAAACTAGAGCATATTGAGATTTTGTAAACCCAAATACTAAAATTTTAGGGTGACTAGCCTATAGAGTGACCACCATATCAAGAGCAAAGAGCCACCACCACTGACCAAAGAAGGAGTCTCCACCGTAAGTTGTATCCATGAGCCTCCATAATAATATGCATAGAAGAGCTTTGCAAACTTACTAGTAGTTGTTGGGAGCCACCATTAAAGTGAAGGTTAAAATTTTTATTTTTAAAGATAATCAAGTTTATGTGACGTTAATTTATTGAAGGTGAACACAATAAGGAGAGAAGGTAGAAGACAAAAGAAAGAATACAACCATGGGTCACAAAGTAAGAATGAAGAAAACTGAGAAAAGAAATCGAGAGGAAGAGCCAAAGTATTTTGAAGAGCTCGTATAGGTTCTCTCCATAGTCGAGGCATATAAAAGACAAGTAGGCGAAGTAGAAAAATTTGAGGATGAATGGATCATGATAAATCTGGTAAAACTTCCAAAATTTACTAGTAAAAATTTTAATTTTTGGGAACTGTCAAAATGAAAACTTTTCTTCGATGTAAAAAGTTGATTAAGTACCAGTCTAATAACCCATATGATGAAGTATGTGATATCTTAGTATTGGATCTTATAAAACATGCATTGGATGATAATTCCTTATGAAAGGTAGAAAAAGCTACATCTTCCTAAGAAGCATGGAAGACCCTCGAAGTAGAATTTGGTGTAAAGGAAATGACATAAAGAAACAAATTGTGTTACAATATGTTGAAGAATCAATAGAAAGTTAACTACAATTCTAAGATCAAATGAGCAAGACCTTAGGAGGAAAATGAAGCTTGGAGTGTCCCACTCTAATGTGGATGATGGTCATAAAGACTATAAAAGTGAAACCCATCATGTAGACATGCATATGGATGAAGAAGACACATAAAATATTGTAGAGTGAGAATTTGAAGCCCCTACGTGTGAGGTAGAGTAAGAACATATAAATGCTTGAGAACCCCACTGTAACATGGATGGTGAAGATGATGGTGAATCCCACTTTGATGAGAGACATGTGAGTGGTGACTGAAAATTTAGTGAATTAGTGAATCCAAAAATATTACTTGTTGATGATGTTGAAGTTTCCAATAAAGAATTCAAAAACATGTGTGATATAGTTGGTATGATTATAGTTTATGATGACCTATTTGCATCATATTTTGAAGAATTTAAGTTTGAGAATAACAAAGAAAAATTTTCATATGAAGTAATGGCTTGCAGAGATGAATGTGCATATCTCATGAATCCAACAAAAAATGATGAATTTTGTGAAGTTGAAATTGTTAATGAGCACATGCATGCTTAGATATATGAACACAAAGTGGATGAAAATTATGTTGATGAAATTTGTGGTTTCTTTTTCGAAACAAGAATTTATTTTTGAAATATGGAAAGCACCATGTTTGATGAAGAATTTAAGGTTGAAGCTACCACTATAGCAGCAAGTTGTAACAGCCTTGGTAAAAAATCCATGCAAAATTTAATAAAGGTAAAATAAGACCTTGGTCATGGGACACACATTCCAAGTTAAATGTTGGGCAAAAAAATCCTAGTGGGTGTTCATTTTGGTTTATTAATAGTTATGGAAATTGGAAAAGGAAATGGAAAAGGCTTTGGAAATACATGAGGCATTTGTTGGCATTTTATTTATGAAAATAATGGAAAATAGGAGAAAATGGAGGTGAAAGGTCAAAGGTTGCATGTGAGGAGGAAAATGAAGGAAAATAATGGGAAAATGAAGAAACTAGAGGCCTCATTGATAAAAAGTCTTATGAGGATCAGTTGGTAGTTTTTTCTCTAACTTTTCTGAGTTCAATTTTGAAGCTCTCATTCTATTCTCTCTCTCATACCCTTGGACACTTTGATTTTTCTTAGAGCACTCTTGGAGGATTGTGGCATACTTGGGATTTCAAGCAAGAAGGAAAAGGAAAAGCGGGAAAGCGTAAGAAGACAATCATATCGATAACTATAGTGAGTTTTGCTTGCAGGTATTGAGTTTCATGTATGGTTATCTTACTAGTTTTGGCATGCATAGCATATGCATGTGGTTATTTGGTTATGATTTGTCATTGGCATGGGGGATTGCATGGATTGACAGTGGTTTTTACTACCCTTGCTATTTCATGGATAACCATGTTGTTGTGGGTTTTACTTTTATTTTCTCATTGGTTTTCTTATGCCTTTGGTTGTGGGTTGAGTTATTAGTTCCTAGAAGCCTTGGCTGGAAAAATGATCGGGAAGCCCTTGGTGGGTTGACTTACTAGTCCTGGAAGCCCTAGTTGGACAAATTATCTAAAAGGACGACAACAACTATGGGTTGATTTACTAGTCCTGGAAGCCCTGGTTGGAAAAAACACGTTGGAGCCCTAGACAACTTGGGTAGAGACCAATATGGTGATGGTTAGTGATGTTTGACCATGACGTGGAATCACCGATTGAGGGTTGAGGTGGTTTGGCCTCTGGAAGCCTTGGTTTGGTTTTGATTGATTTTTTCTATGTGATCCCACATTCATGTTTGGAATCTGACATGGGGGTGACTCACTGAAAGAAAGATTTTGTTCAACCTAGCCTATGGTTGGGTGGTTCATAGAACTCCCATACCTGGTCAATCTATGTAATCATTAATAAGAGTTCTTTCTCCTTGGTATTTTATGGGTAAATATACTTGTTTATACATGGCTTATATAAATTTTATATCCTTGATATTTATGTTGGTCATATGTTGGTTATGATTGAGTTTTATGACAGTGATAATGTATGGCTCTCATCATGTTTTGGTTAATCACTGAATTTACAATGAATATATGGCTTAATAGATGGTAATGCAGTTATTGTGATGAGGCATCAATGCTTCTTAGTGATTCTCAGATAATTGTGAGACCCTTGTGCTCAGATCTGTTGTTTTAACCTGTAGGATGCATATCTGTGACATGTTTGACGAAATGGTTGTCATGGATAGTAGGGGACCACTCAAGTCCTTGTTCAAGTATTTACAATTTTATCATTTTTTTGATGTTACTTTTCATTTCTGGAAGTTTCATGGAGTTCTGTGCAATGGCATGAGTCCTGATCCAGGAAAAGTGGCTCAGAATTCAAAATCGTTAGCACAAAACTACTTGGAAAAGTCCCTAGTCATAGGCATTCCTTGTTGTGGGAGTGAATGGAGGTTTTAAGTCACATACATGCCCATGCCACGGAAGAAATTAAAAATCTGATCTAGAAAAATGTTAGTTTTTTCTGAATATTTTGTCACCTGGATGGGTTGGATGGCTCCTGGGGGTTCTATTCCAAGTGCAAAAGGTCAGGTTGGTTGTGTTCCTTTGGTTCCACTTCCTTAACTGATATATAGGAATTTGAATAATATCATAGTAACTCTTTGTCACATGTTTGCCGTGGTTGGCCGGTTACTTGGGTAGATTCAGGAAGAGTGTGGTATAGAGTGGTATCATAGCATGGTTCTGTTCTCCTTGGGTGATGTTTGGTTTCCGTTCCTATTGGCTGAATGTGTTATCGTATGTGCATGTCGGTTGCATATAGGTCCATGTGCTTATGATCTATGTGATTGTTGTGTATGCATGGCATTGGTCATGATTGTAGTGGTGTCGCCATGTGAAAGTTGAGAGTGTCGTTGTTGAATGTATTTGTTGTGAATTTATGTAGGTCGTGCATCAGTTATGTGTATCAATGTTTATATATTGTTATCAATGCTTTGACTAGATGATGGTCATTGTGCATGAATGCGGTCAACATAGTATTGTATTGATAACTGGATAATGGTTGAAAATATGTTTATATGTTGATCTCATTGTTTATATATATATATATATGTGTGTGTGTGTATATATATATATATATATATATATATATATATATATATATATATATATATATATAGAAATCATATATATATATATATATATATATATATATATATATATATATATATCTATATATATTATATATGTGTGTGTGTGTGTGTGTGTATATGTGTGTGTGTGTATGTATCTATATATATATATATACACACACATATACACACACACACACACACATATATGTATGTATGTATTGCGCTAATCTGGTCAGTCTTGCATACAAGATATCATCTTCGAGCTATACTAAGGTACATTGGTTTGTTTATGATTTCATTTATCTGACATTATATACCTTGCAGGAAGAAGAGATCAAATATGACTAACAAGATGGTAGACTATAGAGATTCTCCCTATGAATTGGATGAGTAGCGTGGTGTTGGGAACTCATCTGACTTAGAAGACACATTGAGGAGTTTGAAGGAGGAAATAAGGATTTGCAATGCAGATAATGACAAAATAATGTAGGCATAGGAGGATATGACTAATGGGGCCTATGGAAGTAGATCCCATAGTGGGCACATGTCAGATAGAGATGACACGAGCATGGATTTCAAGTTCTTGGATACTCAAGAAAGGAGGGGTGATGGACATAGGTACTATTCTCATTCTGGTTCTGATAGGTATCATCATCATCATTGTTATCATCCTTACATGAGGACTTATGGGGGATATTTTCTAGATGAGTTCAAGAAAGAAAAGACAGCTACATTCGATGGGGAAATGAAGAAAACACAAGATGAAAAATCATGGTTGATTGGAATGAATAAATTCTTCAGATTTCACAATTATCCAGAGAACACAAAGGCCATGATATCTACATTTAGTCTTAAAGGCAAAGCAAATATTTGGTGTGAAGATGTAAAGAAAACTAGAGATATTTATGAGGAGTAGTTGACTTGAGTGAGTTCGAGAGACTATTCAGGAAGAAGTATCTATTGAAGAGGTACTATGACGACAAGGAAATAGAGTTTTATGAGCTAAATATGGACTCTATTATTGACGAGGAGTACACTAGCAGATTTTTGGATTTGTTGATATATGTCCCTTACCTCAAGGAGGAGAAGGCCAAGATTCAATGATTCATCAATGGGTTGTCGATAGCATTCAAAGGCATGATTGATTTTGATGAGCCTAACTCATTGAAGGAGGCCATCTAGAAGCTAAAGCATTGTTATGAGAAATCAAAGCATAGATCTGACACTAAACATGACATGGAATAATCTTTGGATGAAAAGGTTCATTATGGGTGGTATGTTTTTTAGCCCTTCAACTCATTAGATTCTTTGTCTATTCATGATATTTGTTGTTCTCAACTTAGAATCCCTGAATCTCCCTAAAAGGTCATGACAATGTAACCTTTGGAGGCATTTTTAGATAGCCTCTGCCCCAAAAAATAAAGTCATTAGAATAAAAATTTTAGAAGCTCTTGTTAAATGATCACCTCCAAATGTTCAATTCTCATGAATAATGGGGGAGGGAGGTCTTTTTGTGTATTCAACGGGGCAAGGGGAAATAAGGGTAGCATGGATGGGTAGAAGTGAGAGGTTCATGCATAGTTTATTGAGATCTATAATCCTAACATTGGAGAATGAGAAGGAGCCTTAGGTCCTTATGAGATAGGGGCTAGGGGACCTATAAGTAAGGAAATGAGAGAAATTGATAGGGGAACCACGAATAGTTGTGATAAGGGGATTAGTGACCACATTATCACAACTGATAAGAACTTAACCCATAACCACTAGACTCCCTATCCCTTTAACCCCAAAGCCAAAATACCTTAACCCCTACACCCATAACTCATAACCAGTTAACCCCTTCATCCCTAAAACCCCAAGCTAATAACCCCTTAACCCATAACCCCTAACTTAGAATCCTTGAACCCCATAAAACATAATCCCATATCCTCTTAAACCTTGAACCTTAACCCTTAACCCCTAACCCCTTAACCCACTAACACGTAAATACCATAACCCTTAGGCACTTAACCCCTAAATCCCTTGGCCTGTAAGCCCTTGATGGCTAACCTTTGACCCCTAATGCCCTTAACCACTAAGCCATTAACATATAACCCTTCAACCCCATAGAAATCAACCTCCTAACCCCTAAACCCCCTAAGCCCTAACCCTTTACCCTTAGCCCCTTACTCATAAACCCTTAAACCCCTTAACTCCTAGAACCCGTTATCCTTTCTCCCAAAAAATAGGTTCTCCAACACTAATATTCTTGGGAAATTATGATTTTTCCTACTAACCACTCCAAATAAAACCTCTAAGCACTAGTAGTGTCCATGGAAAAGAGCTACAAGCTCCCCAAATCCGATCTACATTTTATGGACAATCATATTTCCCCAAAATATCCTCCACATATTTTCCTTGGTGCATTGGAGTTTGAAGAAACTTATGAAGAAATGAAATCCAAATCCACAATTTGCTGGTGAGTGATAGAGATATCATTACCCCATATATGAAAGCCTTTGAGATGAGATGATTAGGACGCTGATTTGATATATCTTCCCAAGCCTTCTACAACCATGATGAAAATAAAAGGAGACATGGGATCTCGTTGCATAATACTTTTAGATTGATTAAAGGTTTTGGAAGGGGATCCATTGATCATGATAAAAAATACCATCGAAGAAATGATGGAGGAGACACAACTAATCCACCTGGAGTCGAAACCATAAGACTTGAAGATACTCTGGAGGTAGGACCAACTAAGGGGATCATAGGATTTGGTTAAGTATAGCTTTAACAACATACCAAGAATTTTAATTTTTTTAAGAGAGAGGGAAACTTCCCGAGAAGTGATGATTCCATCCAAAATTTGGTAGCCTTCAACAAAACTAGTTTGTTTCGGAGATATGAGACTAGGAAAAACAGGTTTTATCATTTTCACCATAATGGTGGAGATAATTTTATAAATGACATTACAAAGGGAAATATGGGTAATTTTGTAAATTACAATACAACCATTTACATACCCATTGTCATTATGAACATGAATATTCTCATTTGGAGCACAAAAATTTCCATTCAGAACACACACATTCTCATTTGGAGCATATCCATTCTCATTCGGGACTACCAATGCTTAAACAAGTTTCCTTATCAATGTGAATCAAAACAAATTTAAATCTCCAACATCTACAATCTAAAGGAGACAATCCCAAACAATGCTCTTAGAAAAAGGTCAATCATAGGCTCTTTATTCTGCATGCACGAGTTCCTTGCATATCATCCCATTTTATAATGTATTCAAGCACCACCACTCACCTTTTATCCAATTTGTCTTCACTATTTCCTTGCTCTACATGGCAAGCCAACAATTTCCTCAACACTCAAAGAATTAAATAAGGATTTGTATAAATTATTTGGCCATTTATCTATATATCTGTGTACTTTTCCATATAGTTGGGTCGATCCTTACCATTTATTTCTTGACTGTGGTGTGCCATGCTATAGTAGTTGCTAAAACTCTCAAGAAAGAGAGAGATATAACCCTTCCTTACTCACACGATGTGTTAAACACCATAAACCCCTTCTTAAACCATCATGTCATGTATTTACTTCTCTAGTCAAAGCTCTCAATGGTCCAACACTTTATTCTTTTTTTTAGCATCTCCAGTCCTAGATTTTTTTCTAGGTTGGTGATGGTAACTCAAACCATTAATCTTGGAAATATACTCTCCTTTGTGGTCTCCTTTCTTCTATTGATTAAATGTTGTTATGATGGATAGGGTGTTAAATTAGTAAAGTTATGGTTTCCTTATAATATTATATGTTTATGCATATTTTCAATATTCTAACACCATTGTTTTGGAAATAACACTATAATTCAATGATGGATTGGCATGATTACAAAGCAAAATGAAATGATATTTATATATATTACTGATTGAAATGAGTTTTGAATCTATTTTCAATTGGCACAAATAATTTATGCATAGCTATATAAAATGTAATCTTATAGCAATGTAGAGATCCATAATATCAATCACCATTTCAAGCATAAATTTTATGTATGAATTGGAAATGAAGTGATTCAAAATCGTAATATAGATTTCAAGGGGCATCAAACCCATAAAAAAGTTTTAAAAGTACCTTATTTTGGTCCCTCAACTTATAATTTTTTTATTATCACATCATCCCTTGCATTTAAGTGCTAAATCTTGGCATGGAATGAAATAAGAATCCATATATTACAAATATCAAAGTTCCCACAATATCCCACGTGTATGGTGGTTTTCTTAAATGGCAAGTTGTTTAAATAGCCAACTAGCTACACATGCCCACATGTTGCTAGGGGTTATTAAGATAAACCATCCTGCATGCTGCCATTAGAATCGGCTATCCTCTACTGTGCATCTGTTCAATATGTTACATCATATTCCACATATTAGAGTGCCAAACTATAATACATGAAAAATTTGTCATATTCCACATAGTATAGTGCCAAACTATAATACATAACAATTTTTCATATTCCACATAGTAGAGTGCCAAACTATAATACATGAACAATCTCTCATATTCCACATATTAGAGTTCCAAACTATAAATCAATGTTAGTTTTCCTTGGAAACGAAAATACCTTTTTAATGGCAATAGTAGAGAAATACAATATACTTTGTAATTATTACATCAGAATAATGGAATACTATAATTGAATATTTATTTATTTATTGATATTATCTACAATGTGGGTATACCTAAGTTGTTTTTCTTGGACTAATGTTTCAGACAATCCTCAACCGAAATAGAAAAATATGGCCCATTTGAAATCACTAGATCTTGAAGCAGAACAAGAAGGATAGTCACGTTCACTTTTGCAGCAATCTTCTCCTTCTCAATCTGATCAAGAGAGAACAGTTAAAAAAAAATAATCTCCATGTAATATTCCCAACTCCATTGTTAGGTCTCCTCCATAGCCCCTTTGCATTTTTTTTCAACAAAAATAGAATCATCAGTAAAGAAAACAATGCAACATTAAACATCAAATGCCTCATCAACAACATCAAACACCAAACCCTCCTGAAGTGCAGTAAAACCAAAAGGAAAATAAGTTCTTTTGTTTCCATGTAGGTATTCGAAGTCAGAGAATGCCATTTCTTGCACATAATGTCTCACAAACTCTAACTCCCATGGACCCTTCTGTAATTGAACATGCCCAAAATGATATTGCCCAAGATATCACTTCAAAAATTGTTTTGAACTAAGACCAAAAAATAAACATATATCTAATAATTTGCCACCAAGAATTTCAATTATAGGAATGGTTGCAATCCATAATCTGGTAAGTAAAATATGATTTATTCAATTCCCATGCAAAAAAATGTTTTGAAGGTTTTCTTTATTTATATGACAAGAATATTCATACAAGTTTTGTTGCTTCCATCATTTTACATGTAGGAAGGGGTTGAAGTTCATGATAACGTTGATGTATTTTTTGACTCTGGATATCTCATTACTATCGGTTAATGGTCAATTGTTTCGAGGTGTTTTATTCAGTCCAGTAAGAATTTGGTTCTCATATTATTCTTTATACATATTTGTATGCCTATCCCTTGACATTTTGGATTTATTTACTTGATCATTTATGTAATGACCCTAGTCATGTGGTAAACAAGTACATATACTGTTAAGGGTCTCAGTGATGACACATTTAGGCACATAATGTAAATATTACCATAGTCATCTCAAATCAGTATAAAATTTTAGATTTTTTGTTATGTTTGGAAATACATATTGAAATTACATTCACATAATTATAATAAATATAATGGAAATAATAGATACACTATGTCTATAAATAATTTAATAAATGAAATCTAAATAAAACCTTAACCACTAAAATAAATTAATAAATAAAATATAAATAAGACCTTAAACATAATGGCCATTCCTTAAAGGACCACATACATACCTTTAAATACATTAGGTAGGACCTCAACAACAATAACCTAAGGTTGAAATATACTAAATATTCAAAGTTGAAATACACATAATTGATATCTATAGTGCACAATAATAAGGTATAATAGATTTTGCTGATGGAGAGGGGAATTAAAAAACTGAGACCTTGTAAACCTGGGGTGCGGGGGAAGAGGACTAAAGGAAACCATCAACGGCTGGCAGATATTTTGCAACAGCAAACAAGATTTTTTTTTCCTCCCACACACACCTTGTCGACCTGGGAGGAGGGAAAATGGGGTGGAAAGTGGCATGAAAGGGGGTGGCCAAAGGGAATTATTTTCTAGTGATGAGTTAGGATGGATAGGGGGCCATATGAGGTTGTGCCATAAGGGCAAGGCCTAAATAACTAGAAGGATGGTGCGAGCAGAAGAATACACCAGGAACACAGCAAAAGAGGGGAAAAAGGAGAGAGAACACAGTGGAAATGGAGGGGAGAGGAAATAATATACGGAGGAATACTGAAGAGTGAGAAGAAATCAAGGGACGGAATCAAACGTGTTAATGGAATATCTGAAGCCTAGACAATGGTGGGACAGATCTGCAAGAATTGGAACATTGTAGCACCCAAGGTGAGCTAGAGCCATTCTAGTTCTCGTTCGATATCTACCAGTTCATTGAAAATGAATAAAAACCTAGGGTAAAGATCAACGAAGGTGTATGGAATGATAAAGGAAACCATGCCTGAAATCTCAATCACTTGTATTATTATTACTGCAACAAGTCCTATTTGTGGCACTAACATTATTGTGTCTACATAAGGAGGCTAGAAACCTTAATATCTCTATGTGGGGAATGATCCTTCAACAATTCCAATGAGTGGATTTTTATTTACATCCTAGTCTGCCACTGCTTGGATGGAATTATTCCCACTAGGGCAGAAATCTTGAACCCATTATTTGATAGAGAATGTTTGAGATTGTTTTATGTTTCATAACAATGTGAAATTCATATCAGATAAGAAACAACTGGAATATTTTTTAGGTTGCATAACAGAGTAATATAACTTTAATCATGGCTATTGTTGGGTTATCTAGGGTTTCTAATTTAATAGAAGGGTGGAGGTGTCACACCAAAACCTCTGGAATCCTTCATGACTATTGGGTGGAGGAATATCTTCTCCGGAATCCCAGAATATGCTTGCAGGCTTAATCCAGAAGGGTAGATGTGTGGGAACAAAACCTTTGTAATCCCTAATGCCTAGAGGTTAAGACAATGTTATGATCCTCATTATCTTAAAATATTACATGTATGGCATGGTTCTTAGAGCCACCCAAACAGTAAAATTTAATTGATGTCTTGTTGTTGCATATACACATATTGACAGCAAGGAAAATTTTAAGGATGGATATCTATTTGAAATTTTAGAAACCTTGGCGACTATTAGTAATCTAGAATAGAAAAATGTAAAAACATTTATGATATTTTTGTAAAAATATCTAAAATTTTGATTATATTATATTATTCTATATAAGATCTACGTGATTTTTAAGGTAAAATAATTTCATCCTATAAAATTTGGGCGAATTAACGTTAGAAAATAATGGAAATTGGCGAATACTGTTTTGGGAAAAGGTATAGAAAATTAGCCCACATGCGAATATTATCCCCTAATATTTTCCCTGATTGACGATAAAGAGAGTTTTCAGTTGAGCATGTGGGGTGGGAACAAAACCTATGTAATCTATAATGTCTGGATATTAAGACAATTATGTGATCCTCATTATCTTAAAATATTACCTATTTGGCATGGTTCTTAGGGCCACCCAACCAGTAAAATTGAATATATGTCTTGTTTCTGTATATACACATATTTTCAGTAAAGAGAGTTTTCACTTGAGCATGTGATACAGTGGCAAGAATTTTTTTACTGTGCTTACCTATTTGTAGTGCAATAATGTTCCATTCCATCACATAAGACAACAATAAACTTGTATAGGTCAGTACATATATAACTTGTTATGAGGATTTATCATACATGCATAACTATAATGTGCAAATATCTCACATATGTGCCACCATCATTAACTTTCCCAAGGCAGTGATTGATGACCCTATAATAATTCTAGATTCCTTACTCCAAGATTTATAATTGAGGTTCAGTGGCATATTAACTAAATGTTACCTAGAATTTTCACTAAGTATGCCACATGGCTGTTAGATTTTCACTATATCTTTGTACCAAGTTTTATGGACAATTGTTGAGTGGCTGTTAAGTTCTCTTATACATATATGTATATTTACGGCAGTAAAGGAAAGTTAAATTTTGAATTGGTTGTTGTACTGTTACTTTGCATTCCTACTCACACACAAGTTCTATTCATGTGTGGTGAATTTGATCCTTGAATGCAAAAGTCAACATGACATTAATATTTGCATTGCTAATATTACTCTTTGATGTATTAGATGAACTTCTCTATAGTCCTCTTCATAATCCCTTGAAGCTCTTGGGAATTGTATCTATAGTAGATCTTAGTGTTGGATAGGTTAATCTCAAGTATTGGAACCCTAGTGTCATTAAAGACGTTGACTCGACTATCACTCTATCCAATGGATGGAAATCACTTTGCTCATCCTTGAATTTCTTGAGGTGATTTTTGGAATGGTCTAAATCATGGAATTTATTGAGTTAACTTCTGGTATGAATTTAGCCTATAGGGGTTACAGTTTCATGACCCATAAATACTAAATAGCCAAAATTTATACTGTGTGCCATTAGAACCTTCCTTGTAGTAGGATTTGACTTTTTGAAAAGCCTTGACATCTCTTTTATATTGCACTATAAATGCACCAAGATGCTGGCGATGAGAAATATTCTTGCAAGTCTGCACTTACTGAATGATGGATATTCGACTGCAACCCTGTATAGTGCAATGAAAACACAAGAAGAAGGGTTCTTAGTCATTGATATACGACAATTGCGGCAAAAATCAGCTCTGCATTGAAAATCCTAGCTTCAATATCTCATGTAACCACTTGCAAGCAGACTAAAACACTTTTCAAAATACGAGATGTTGGTAAGCAAGCCACAAAATGATTGATGGCTGAAATAAATTCAAATAAAAGGTTACCGTACCTTCAAATAGGTGTTTTTGGTCCAGGCCTCTTTAATAGTTGTTGGGCAAGTAAATTTTCTTTCAACCTTTGTAAGAGATTTTTGGGCACCCATAAACATAGACCTGGACCTTCCTTAAATCTTGTTAGGCATCAGAGAAAGTAACAAAAATTTGTAACAACTTCTGTGCTTAAAATATGCATGGTAGAGCTTAAAAACAAAATTGCTACAGGAAATGCTTCCCACATCTCCCTTATGTTGCAGGTGTAATGCCCGCTATTGGAAATTCCAACACAATAAAATGACAGGGGTATGTTGGGAATGAAACTTTGCATTCAAGGATCTAGTGAAGATTTGAAATGGTATGCCCCCCCCTTCGAAGGTGGATCATGTAACTCAGCAGCCATTTATTTTGAAGGGCTTATGAGATTGTTCTTACAAGTCATGCCCCTTCATATAGTTTTACTGGTTCACATCAAAATAATAGATGAAGGAGGTAAGAAAGTAAATGCTATTATAGCTAATAGTTAAGTATCAATGCCATGTACAATTCATAGGCATGTTCACAGTTGCTTCTCAATTAGCAAGTGCACATGTAATGAAAATATCGTGTATGTAATGAATATTGGTGATGAATGGTAATGGATATATGTGACACTGTTTTTCTATCTCACTTGTATCTTTCCTATATTTCGTTCTCTGAAATATACAATTTCACAATCTAACATGATTTCAAAGTTAGGAAATTAGTTATGTTGTGCAGCAGAGGGCTCACTTGCATTTGCTTTTTGGTGCCAATCTGAGATCAGTGTTTTACTTGAGCTGTAAAGGTGACAAAAATTAGAGAAGGACAAAAAAAAATTATGGGGTGTGTTACAGTTTAGTAGGTTAAAAGTTTTCACATATTACATATCCAAAACTTGACTACTTCATAGTTTTTCATTTCAATTTGAAACTATTGCACCATATTGTATTTTCTTAAAAGTTAAGCTATGGCAGAGTTTATGAAGTGTATACAACTTTAAATTTTCATGTTTCAATTCGAACATATATGCCTTATTATAATTGTTTTCAACTAAATTGGGGATATTTCTCATTTATATATTCTCAAATAGGGCCCTGGAATAATTGTGAGAGAGGCAAGTATACCTCCAAACTATCTATCCAACAACAATAGCAATATTGGGATGGTTGTGGGGCATCCTACTGCTTTAGTGAGTCACCCACAATCATTGTAGAATATTCCTAGCTATATGAAAGAGACCTTTGTTGGGTCTCCTATGCTACCCACTATGAACATTGGTACATTAATTCAACCCATTTAGACCCACCACGCTCATTGTTCAAGTAGTGGCTTATCGAGGGCTTAACACACTCATGGTTTTGCTGTATACCTTGCCTCCTATTAGGCATCCCCTTTGTATAAAGCCATATATTTTCGAGCAAGGGAAGGAAGGGTTTAGTAGGTTGTTGTCAAATCCTAGCTTGAATCATTGATCGACAATTTGAAATATATTCTCATGCGTGCAAGGCACTAAGTGATTTGGTTTTAGCAACAGTAATTGAACGGTGAGGAAATGAGTGAAGCAACTATAATGATTTTGATTGGATTACATAAATTTATGAAATAAAGTTGATGAAATATTATTCCTTTAATCTTTGTGGGGGGGAATCATTTGGTGTAGAAGACAATACTCTGTTCGTTAACCAAGTCTAGAGGCAAAGTAAATGGCCTTGTACCAAGTTAGAAAGGACTAGAAGAAACTGTAGAAATAGGTCCATGGATGGTTTCTTTCAATCATAGTGTTGTACATATTCCATTAATTGTAGCACATAATATTAGGCATTTTTAGTATGGTTAATTTTGTATCCTTTCTTGTAACAGATTATGAAAGAAGACCAACAGTTTCATAGATTCTAAAATCACAACATATTTCAAGGGGATGCTATTCCTTTACAATTACATTCTTTGTTATAGGTTGTACCATTTCCTTCCTTGTGAGATGGTATACAAGTTTTTCAGGGGGTTTCTCATCCTTTACATTTATATCGTTTGTTAAAGAGTGTACCTTTTCCTGCCTTGTAAGATGGTCTACAAGTTATTATATGGGATCGTTGAAACATAAAGCTAGAAAACTAATACAAATTGATCAATAATCTCACACAAATATAATTATACTTTTCTCAAAATTGAGGATGAAAAGTTATATAGGGAAACTTTAATATTTATGCTTGATTGAATTGTAAACATTGATACTGTGGCCTACTATTCAAAATGAAAGAAACTAGTCAACCAAGAAAGAGACAACAGAAGAGTTATACTTACACTGTCAAGACTCAAGAGGATCACTCTCTTGAGAAAAAACCTTTGGCAGGCACAAAATTGCAAAGGATGTAGCTACAATTGGATCTACAATAATGTGTGGGATAGCTAGATGTCCACCATTTCCTTCTATATCAACTTCAAAAATGCCTGACCCTGCCAAAATTGTCCCCGGGCTTTGATGCTATAGTCCCAGTTAACTGAATAGGTGTATAATGCATTTCAAATCTGGCTTCTTCATCTCCAAGTGCACCTTCACGAATCACGTGAGCAGTACCTCCACCTCTTTCTTTGGCAGGTTGAAAAATAAGTCTTATAGTGCCCTTCAAAATTTCATGGTAAAGAAAAGAAAGATTTACATTAGTGAAATGGGAAATTGTACTACCCAAAAACCCATACTAAATAAAATAACAAAAAACTACATCCAAATAGATTTAAAATATATTGAAGAATATAAAGCATCAGATTAAGTAGGTCTAATAAATGAATTACAGTAAATCTATGGCCATAATGAAAGGCGTATAGTCTACGTAAAATATAAACTCAAGTAAGAAAACAAATTTGAATCCATCTGAAAGTGTATCATCCTTCAATTTAAATTTTGAACTATTTATCACTTGCATCTGGTGTATCTCATTAACATATAGAGGCATGCTAAGCACCTGAAATTTATCTTTGTGTATATGAAGCAATTTGGCAGCTCTAAGAAGAACATGTGTATCATGAAACACAAACACGACTTCGATAAACGAAGTCGATAATCATGATCAATGACTAGATCATGATTATTTTGGAAGTATGGGTGTTCTGAAACCTGAAATCTTTGTTAATGGTTTTTTCAAATCATCTTGAGTTTCCTGTTTAGAGGTGCAATTGCTTTAACTTCCTATTACCGTCGTTTCTCTTCCACCATTTAGACAATGAATTCCTGATTGAACTATATAAAACATAGGGAAACTCTAAACCTTGATATCTCTAGATTTACAATATCCTTAACTCGGTTTCCACTTAAAGATTGGGGAAATTCATAATTTTTAAAATAAATAGTCTACTCCATATAGGTTTAGTTTGTGAGTTTATGTGAGGTTTACTTTCACATATTTTATCTTATGAGTAGGGTTTGTGGAGGAAGCTAATTGAGGAGGATAAAAATAACTATAAGAGATTGTCAAGATGATTTTGTAGTGGACTCAATCTAATTAGAATAAATAAATAAATAATGTTTTAATATAATAAAATTATATATAAGTAATGATTTTGAAAATATGATAAGAATCTCTTAAAATGTTAGTGTGATTTCACTAAATTTCAAATCCTTCAAATGGGCTTGGGTATGCATTAGTGTTAAACATGTTTAATTTTTTCATTGAATGAAATATTTATTTAAGTTTTAAATGTTTGAATTTATTAGAATAAATGAAAAAATGTTGATTATTTATATTCACAGACCTAGATTGATAAAGTGGCTCATATATGACGATCGACATCATTTTCCGTTTATAATGGCATCGATTGATTATGAAAGGTGAAAAATGAGAGCAATCAATGTATATCAACCATCTTATTAATGTTGTAAATTAGTTGACCATGGTTGATTATTGTTCTAATTGTTTGATTACATGGTTAAAAGTGGTTGACGAGGGTGGATCATGGTTGACTAATGTTGACCATGGTCAAGCGTTAACGTAACAATGTATCTATGGTACATTAATGCTAGCCACTATCACATTATTATTACATTATTGATTACATTAACATTATATTAATGGTTGAAGAGGGTTGATGAGGTTGACCATGCTTGCCCACAGTCAACCATTAATACAACAACATATTTTATTTTACATTGTTGAACAAGAATGACCATGGCTAAACTTGGTGAGTATGTTTGACAATGGTTGACTATTGTTGAATATGACCAAGCTATGGTTGTTCATGTTGTCCATTATTATCTATGGTTTGACCATGCTAACCTTGGTTGAGCATGGTTGACCATGTTGTCTCTAGTTGACTGTAGTGGATGGATAAACATGGTTGACGAAGGTTTATCTTGTTGAAAAAGGTTGACTATGGTCAAATTTGGTGGTTATGCTTGACCATGATTGAGCTTGATTGACCATGTTTCACCATCATTGACCTTATTCTACCATTGTTGACAATAGTCAATATGTGGTTGAGAATGCTCAACATATCATTAACTATGGTGAAACATGGTAGACTATGGTTGCCAACATTTACTTGTAGATGACTATTATTGGCCATGGTTGGCCATCCCAACCATGTTGACCATGGTAACCATTATCAAGCATGTTGATCATGTATGTCATTGTTGATCGTGGTTTGGCCATGTTTCATCTTACTTTTACATGGTTGGTTGTCATGACCATGTTCACCATGCTTGACCTTGTTTTCTATCATGGAGTATGCTCAACCACATATTACCATGCTTGATCATGTTTGACCTCGGTCAAACAAGGGAAGATCATGGTTAACTTAATTAAACATGGTGAACCATAATTTTCAGTGGTTTTATTTATGGCATTTCGACATCACTTTTTATTTGATTGCAATTAAATTCGATGTTGATCACATTAAGATGTCATTTTTTATGCATCACATTGAAACAACATTTATTATTGACCAAATTTTGACAACATTTATTCTTTGTCATATTTTGATGGCATATATTGTTTGTGATGTTGCGATGTCATGAGTTATTTGGTACATTGCAATTTCGTTTTTTTTCATATTGCGACAATGTCTTTTGTTTTTTCACATTCTAATGAGACTTATTGTTCCTCACATTGCAATGAAGTTTTTTGTTTGTCACAATACAATGTTTTTTATTGTTTGTCACATTGTGATAACATTTATTGTATGTGACATTGCAACAATGTTTGTTGCTCCTCAGTGCATTTTTTTTTTTCATCGCATTCCGACGTCATTTATTGTTTTGCATTTGTTGTTAATCACATTGCAAACAATATTACAATAATTTTAGTTATTAAAGTTATACTGCTAAGTTATATTATAATTATAAAAGTTAGCCTCGAGGGTTAGCTCAATTGGCCGAGTGCACGTCATCAAAGCATGTTTGCTATTGAGAGGTCAGGGGTTCAATTCTCTTGACACTCTTGGGGTCAAGCTCCATGGTTGACTTGGTAGGAAGTGATGCCTTCGGGTAGATTTTCCTGGTGCAAATATTTTGTAGATGTAGTCTTCACCGATATCTGAGGTTTGTGAACCACATAAAATACACACACACACACACACACATATATATATTAAAAACTAAACATTTATACATTTAAAATAATATTAAAATAATTTTATGTATTTCATTTATTATGTAAAATTATTTAACTTAAAGTTATTAATTTTAAATATTGTATTAATGATTTTTCCCATGTTGACCATGTTGGGTCATCTTAACCATTCTAACTATTGTTGAGCACGATTAACCATAGGCGACCTTTGTCGACCATGTTGACCATTATTGACTGTGGTTGTCCGTGTTTGACCTTGGTTGAAGATGGTCGGGCATGTTGGCCATGGTTGATATTATCATCTATAATTAACAATAATTGACCACATATAACCATGGTTGATTGTGTTTGACCTTGGTCACGAAGGCCAACCATGGTTCACTACGGGAAACTATGGTTGACCATGGTTGATCCTTATTGTCCATGTAGAGCGTAGTTTTGTATGAGTTGACCATGGTGATTAAAGATGTCTATGATTGACCATGGCTAGCTATGGTGATTATGGTTGACCAAGGTCAATGATAGTTGAGTATGGTAAAGTAAGGTCACCATTGTTGATTGTGTTTAACTATTGCCAACCATGCTCACAACAATCAACCATGGTTGACTATGGTTGACCATGTTGACCATATTTGTCCATTGTATCCACAGTTGACCACAAGGAGCAAGGTTGACCATGGTCGAATATAATCAACTATAGTGAACTACTATTAACCATAGTTAACCAAGGTGACCATAGTTTATTGGAGTTGACCATCATTGGTCATGGTCATCCATGATTTACCATGACTAACTATGGTTGTCTATTTTTAACCATGGTTGAATATGGATGACCATGGTTGGCTATGGTTGACGATGGTTTACTATGGTTGAACATGGTGTATGATGGTTAACCATGGATTATTATGGTTGACTATGGTTGATTAGAGGTGTTTATTGTTACACATACTATGGTTGACCATGATTTCTTATGGTTGACTATGGTTAAGTAACATTGAACATGATTGGCTATGCTTGACATTGATCAACCATGGTTTCACCATGTTAAACATGGTTTACATTTTGGTTGACCATGTTAACAACGGATGCACATGGTTAACCATAGTGACTATGGTTAACCATGAAGATTGTGTTTGACTATGGTTTATGGTGGTTACTTATGGTTAAATATGGTTAAGTGATGTTGAACATGGTTATCTATACTTGATAGTTGTTGACCATGGTTTCAAAATGTTGAAGATAGCTTAAATTATGGTTTCCTATGTTAATAATCAATGGACATGGTTGACCATGGTTTACTATATCTAAGTAACATTGAACATGGCTAGTTGTGTTTGTCATTGGTTGACCATGTTGAACATGGTCTAGATTATGGTTGGCCATGTTAATAATAGATGGACATGGTTGACCATGGAGACCATGGTTGACTAAGGTTGACCATTGTTGTTTAAGGTTTACTATGGTTGTTGATGGTTGACTATGGTTAAGTAATGTTGAACATGATTAGTTATTCTTGAAATTTTTTTATTATGGTTTGGTCACCATGTAGAGCATGTTTTAGGTTATGCTTAACCATGTATAGATAAGGCTGACCATGGTTGACCATGTTCAATAATTATGACATGGGTTTATCATGGTTGAATGTGGTTGACTATGAGTCACAATGATTAGCTATGAATGACCAAGGTTGTTGAATATCATTGACTATAGTTGAGTATGATTGACTGTGATGGACCATGGTTAACTATAGTTGATCACAATTGATTATAGTTAAAAAAAAATATATATGTATTAAAAACATTTATATTAAAATAATATATATAACCAAACATATGTTAAACTAATTAAAATTAAAATATTAAAGCTATATTATAAGGTCATAAAGTATTATTAATAAAGTTTAAAAGTTATTAATTTGAAAAGCTATATTAAATATTATTGAATTTATTAATATATTAAGTTATATTATATTAAAGATAATTTAAAGATGGAGTGAAATGGAGGAGAAAAACATGTCAAGGGAGTGGGTGACTAGGGTTAAATATCCACTACCCACTTCACTCCCCAACCCCTCCCTCCTCATTATACAATGGGTTATGAGATCGTGGTGTATTTGCCGGTTTTTTGTTGTATATTTGGTGTTTCACTTTTAATTGTTGTGGCTTGCTTGTGGTTTGTAGTGGTTGTATGTAGATTCATTTAGTTTTTGTGGTAGATTGGGAAATATTTTGAAGATGAGTATCTCACCACGTTTGTGCTAGGCCTTC